>JAVYIG010001050.1:0-60000 GCA_035222895.1 Strongylocentrotus droebachiensis
CTCAATATTACCAATCTATTAATAAAAAAGGCAAGTCTATGAATATATCTAGTGTAAAAAAATTGGCAGCACACATATTGCATTTTTGGTTACAGCATACTCAACAAAAGTAACTTGAGTGATTTATAGAACCCGTAATTTCTTTGATTCCTGAAAAGATGTTGTTAATTCGTACCGAAAACATGTACCAACTAAATGACAACAAAAAACTGGGCATAATTGGTGTGATTGACCTCTGGTAAAACCTTAACGAGAACTGTATAGTATTACCATTTACTATATTGTCCTTTTGATCCCCAACAGATGTTGTAGTCAGGTCCAGATTTGTGCTATAAACGAGTTTTATCAGAAGCCAGCATTAGAACTTTCATCTTCCATGAAATACAAAATCCATCATATAACATAGTAACAATCAACACATAATTATTTACATTAATGAGATACAATTTGAAGATATGTCATATAACTGGCAAGTATGAAAACTTAAATTTACCAATCTATACATAGGAAAGGCAAGACTATAAATATATCTAGTGTCATGAATTTGGCAGCACACGCATAGCATTTTTGGTTACAGCATACTCAACAAAAGTAACTCAAGTGATTTACGGAACCCGTAATTTCCTCTTTGATTCCTGAAATATGTTGTTAATTTGTACTGAAAACATGTACCAACTAAATGACAAAGAAAACTTGGCATAATTGGTGTGATTGACCTCTGGTAAAACCTTAACGAGAACTGTATAGTTTTACCATTTACTATATCGTCCTCTTGATCCCACACAGATTTTGTAGTCGGGTCCAGATTTGTGCTATAAACGAGTTTTATCAGAAGCCAGCATTAGAACTTTCATCTTCCATGAAAAACAAAATCCATCATAATCAACAAATAGTTATTTACATTAATGAGATACAAGTTGCAAATATGTCATATAACTGGCAAGTATGAAAACTGAAATCTATCTGGCTATTTAGAGAAAAGGCAAGACTATAAATATATCTAGTGTTAAGAATTTGGCAGCACATATGTAGCATTTTTGGTTACAGCACACTCAACAAAAGTAACTTGAGTGATTTATAGAACCTGTAATTTCCTCTTTGATTCCTGAAAGATGTTGTTAATTCATACTGAAAACATGTACCAACTAAATGACAAAGAAAACTTGGCATAATTGGTGTGATTGACCTCCGGTAAAACCTTTATGAGAACTGTATATGTCTCAAATACCATTTAATATATTGTCCTTTTGATCCACCAAAGATTTTGTAGTTAGGTCCAGATTTGTTCTATAAATGAGTTTTATCAGAAGCCAGTATGTAACTACATAGCGAATCGAGAACAGATGTCATCAGCGTTTATCCTTTTTAATTCTCCATGACACCCTCCTCCTCGTCTTCAGTGGCATCTGCAACAGCAGCAACATCTTTGGCAACATCTTCGGCAGCGACAGCTGGAACTCTAGCCCCATCGGTATCAGGTTTCTGCAAATCAGAGCAAACAACCTTTATTTATAAATTAAATGTTCATTTCAACTAAACCATAAAAAAACTAGGGGGCATGATGTTCCCCCTCCCTAAAAACAGCGCCTATACAAGCTCATTTGGTGACAAACTGGCATAATGTAAATTATGAACCAAAATTATATCTGAAGAGGCTGCACATAAGTAAATATTATTGCCTGTCCACAAAATATTAAGTCTCGAGACCAATGCCTAAAAACTGACGTCTGGATAAGCTAGGGTGGCAGTGAGGTGAATCCGGCCACCCCTATCAACAAGGGCAAAACTGGACTAATGATGTGCTTCATGTACAATATTGTTTTACAGATATTGGGTCTATCCCTTTAAAAGGGAACATACACGTAACACCAGAATTTTCACTCATTCAATCAAAAGATAACTTTGAAATACACATTTTTTTAATGTCCAAACAAAAATTGGTCAAAAAAGGCTGAATGCCCTTTGAAATAGTAAATTGATCTGATATTCTCTTGCAACATATTTTTGTATTTTGATAGAAATCCACATAATATAAAGAGAAAAAATAAAAAATAAAAAATAAAAACACAAACAAAAGTAAAAGGAATTTACCTTCCATTTCTTTCCTCCTGGAAGAAATGGGGTTCGCTTGAGAAAGTCCCCTACGACTTCTTCAATCTCCATCTCTTTGGCGCCCTGGTCGGTCTTCATGCAGGCTCCTGAAAGACGTAAGTGCAGACGCCATGGATCATTATATTAAAATTATTTTTGATGACACATTAAAATAAGACGATACAGATTACACACCTTAAATGACAAATGGGTCATTCCATGGCAATTCGGACAATCAATATCATTACACTCCTCTCAAATGTATTAGGGGAAAATGGTATGTCGGTTCCCATGTTATGGCCCACCCCTTTTATTTGTTTTGCAAAAATGGGCATTTTTGTATGAAGAAATACATGGATACACATCTGCACACTCTCACATAAGTAATTCCTTGTTCAGATGGGCATAAAACATAACTACTCCTTAGAGGCCAAATTCAACAGCTACCTTACAAGCAGAAAACAATGCTATTATGCGACTTCAAAGGCAGCAAGGTTGCTAGAGACCATCAATGTCCAATTGATCACCAATCATTGTAACTCATCGGGTGAATCCAGAAACATATAAAATAAAATTGAAATTGGCTAATCATATACTAATTGATTACTTACTGACAATGACGGGAACAAATCTTGTTGACTTCAGACCACGCTTCCCCTTCCTCCCATTCACGTTGAAATCTGACCAAAGATTATTTGACCCCAGCTTTTTCATGATACGCCGACTTGTTTGGGCAATATTGCCCCCGCCGACTAGACTCAGGTAGTTGATCTGAAATTAAAAGTACCATTATCAATTACAATGCCGTAGATTCTCACATAAATAGGAGCCAACCGTCTCATTTCCAGACATTATTATGAATGTTTCTCCGCTAAAACCTTCACCCTGATGCGGTAAATATTAATTTATCATTTGCAAAATTCACAGGCTTTCACTTTTTTTTTTAAACATGGCTATAAAGTAATCAAGGCATGTATAAATCAGAAACTCAGGATATTTCAGGTTTAGATAATTAAACCTGTACAAAAAGGAAAAACAAAGTCATTTGAATGGATGATCAAATAATGCCAAATTAGTATGCAAGTATTTTCAAACTTACCATTCTCTTCTTAAAATCAGACTCTACGAGTCTCATTTCGAGCAAGTCGAATTCACTCCCTGTCTTGAGCGGTTCCGCAAAGGGCTCCTGCAGGTCGGCAGGACCTGCCCGTAAACTCACTGATGATTTGGCAACCAGGTTTGCCAGCGTCTCCACTATCTGGGACTGGACATCTTCCAGCTTCTAAAGTTTTTGAAGTACCTGCTGTTGAAAATTGTCTAGGAAAACAAAAGGAGTAAAAAAAAATACATTAACAAATTAGGTCATTTTGGTAACTAAGAAGAGTATGTAATTTTAGTGTGACTGATATGTACGACAGCTTTTCAACTATCGCATTTCAGGAATACATCACCAAGCTGCAATGACAATACTTGTACAAAGCATCAGACAATGCAACACATACAGAAAGAATCTGAAAGCAATTTTGCAGAAAAATATACCCCTGCTTTTTTGATAAAAATAAATCAAAATTAAACACATCAAAAGAAAGTTTCCCCCTAAAGAACCCCATCACATCTTCGAGTATAACAAATTATTCAAGTTGAAACCAAGCATTGGATATAGCTAGGGTTGTTAGGAAGCAGATTCTCGAAAATTAGTGACATCCGTGACTTAACGGCTGAATGATCACAACATGAACAAAAAATTACGTTTTTTTTTCTTGATTTTTCCACTGGAAGATTTGATGGGGCTCTTTAGGGGGGAACTTACTTTTGATGTTGTATTTATATTGACAACCTCTCTCTCTTATATCAGTGTAGCATCTTGGTAAAAAATAGTAAATTTTGTTTGTAGTTTAAATATGCTGTACTCCAAAATCTAATCAATTGACCTCCTATGAAACATACTATTAAGTTCTTGAGAAGAGAGATTTTGTTTGTGAAATTCTCTACGTAAATACTTACTGTCCAAGGTTCTAGCTTTTGGTGTCGGCGGCTGGCTTTGGCGAGAAGTCGAAGGAGAGGGGAATGTAGTTGTAGATGGAGATGATCCCCTCTGGATTGGGCCCGTCGGGCTTAAGGGGACAAATCTGGCCATCATGGATGTTGATGACAATTTGGGGAGAGGAAGTTCCTTAGTCTTCGACTTATCTGCCTTTCTCGGGCTTCTGCGAAGTGGCTCAGGGTCACACTCCATATCTGGAAAAACATCACAGACATTAGAAAAATATCAAGCAAGAAAAGAATTTTGAAAAATGTTCAAGCTTTATGAATTCATTTTGAGTTCAACATGTTAATTTTCAATTTTGATGAATTGGTACATTATGCCCCCCCCCCCCCCCCTCCCTCCCCCAGGTGCTATTAGGGTTAAAACATCATCTAGCATCCTTCTAGCATATAAATTCAATTGCAGCGCAGCACTCGACAACAAAGGCAGTGGTCTACTGTACTCATACAAGTAGCGTATGTTGATGCACACCTAGAGATTGACAATGTCCAGGCCAAAAACAAAATTCTTTATGCTGGTGATTCGTTGTGTATATCAGCAGGGGTGGTATTCAGAAAAATCTCTTAACCCTAATAGCACCGGGGTATTTCAGACCTTGCTACCACCTTTGTTTTTGTTGTGTTTTTTTCGTAAAATTTATCATAGAACTATTTTGAAGCATAATTGTGCTATAATAAATTAATTTCAGCCAAAGAAAGTGAAAATAATCATATCTTTATGAATAAGGTGAGAAAACTCAATTTGCAGTCACGTTTTTGAGCCATTTTCGTTTGGACGAGCGTGTATAAAAGGCCGTGCAGCATCATAACGGTATTCCTGATTTTCGCGAAAATGGTGTCAAAAGATGCGCAAGACTTGAAAGTAAAAAGTCAGCGAGCAGCGCGGTCAAAAAAAATTGCGCGGCGGAATGGTCGCGAACAATCTCGAGGGGGGGGGCATTATGCCCCCCCCCCCCCCCCAGGTGCTATTAGGGTTAAGTTAGCACTTAGCAAGCCCCCCTCTCCCTTTTTATTTATTTTTTTATTTATTTAATTATATTTTTATTTGATAATTCTATTAAACAACCCCCCCCCCCCCCCCCCTGATTTTGACTCCCGTGCAAATGTGTGGCTGTATTCACGTTTGGAAATGTGAAATTTAGTGGGCAAAATGGCCACGCGCAATCTAATACCAGCGGTGCGGATACGTGTGGGGAGTCCGAAACACATGGCCATCTTCACTGAAGACTTTAAGTCACTCGGTCATAGATCTACTAGACTAACTTACAGTTACAATGTACATGTAGACCTTTACCATATCAGAAATAAATTCAAGTTCTTTCAGTGATTTTAAGTAACTCTTTCTGCTACATGACATGTATTAATGTGTTACTGTTAGGTGAAAGTTGGGTTAATTCACATCATTCTGGATTCAATCATACAACAATCAACAATAACAGTAACGCGTCTGGTTAACATACGCCTTTTTGTTTGGCATGTATCACATTGCATTCACACTCACAGGTTGGTTAAAAGTAAATTTTCATGCACGTTATTATCGCTAATGCATGAATGCAGCATGCAGACTAACTCCGGGAAGCTCCAACACCGGCGCGCCCACGCTGCGCGCCGCCGGTGTTGGAGCTTCCCGGAGTTACATGCAGACATGTCACGACACAAGCCGATACTCATTTAAATGTTTTCCCACATTTTACACGTCTCGAATTCACTCAAACAACATTTAAACACCTAACAGATATCAAAATGGTAAAATATCACTTACATTGGTGTTGCAGTCTCACAAATTAGGTAGATAGTTCAGGATTTCTTGATAGCTCTTGCAAAGGCACACACGGTATTCAATGGGAAAATTCTCAATGTAAGTTCGTTGTTGTGTAAATTCTCAATGTAATTTTCACGCACATGGCCGGCTAGCTAGCTAGCCGGGCAATAACGCAGCCGGGCACGGCTAGCGCTGACGTCATCGATCAATCCTCGGCGGCGGCGGCCTCGTTCGTTGTTGTGTAAAGATGTAAGATAAATGATTTGAAATTACCGGTAATAAAATTGAGTATGTAAAATGTATAAAAATATGTTTTGCTTGTGTATTTTTGTTTATGAATTGTGTATGCATTTATATGATAAAACAAACAAATCTCGTTTTCATTTCAATTCAAGAAATCGCCTACAGTATTTTAGTGATCTGTTTTCATTTGT
Organism: Strongylocentrotus droebachiensis; assembly: GCA_035222895.1. Taxonomy (NCBI): domain Eukaryota; kingdom Metazoa; phylum Echinodermata; class Echinoidea; order Camarodonta; family Strongylocentrotidae; genus Strongylocentrotus; species Strongylocentrotus droebachiensis. The sequence goes on from JAVYIG010001050.1 coordinate 6,334, forward strand.
TTTTATTTATCCTTAGTAGTTGGACGTAGAAAAAATATGATGCTTAATTCTGGTATTTGTTTTAAAAAAAATCTTAGTTGATTTATTGAATTGGACGTATATAAAACGTTCTGTAAACGTTATGTACAAAACGTTTATTTTGTAACGTCCACAAACGTTTTGTAAACGTCCTATATCAAACGTTCTGTAAACGTCCTATATCAAACGTTCTGTAAACGTCCTATACCAAACGTTTAATTTTGTAACGTCCAAAAAACGTTTTTTAAACGTTCTCAAAAACCTAAACTTTGACGTAAATGAGAAGTCCAAACTTTAATGTTATATAAACGTTTTTAAAACGTTCATTTAGGACGAAGACGTACAGGACCTAAAAAAAACGTTTTGAAAACGTTCTGAAAACGTTCTGTGTTTGCTGGGTAGTACCTAAGTTGTACTGTAACAGAAAAAAAAGTTTTGAATTGTTTACTTGTGCAATGTCATTGATAAATTCTTATACATTTATATCTTTCTTCTAGGCCAAACGTACAAGGAAAGTAGGAATCACTGGAAAGTATGGAACCCGTTATGGTGCTTCCCTCCGTAAGATGGTGAAGAAGATTGAAATCTCCCAGCACGGCAAATGCACCTGTGTTTTCTGTGGAAAGGTAATTTCTCTTCTCTCATTCAGGAGCTAAATCATCAATGTACTGATGCTCATTGATCTGTGTCTTGAAGACTTTCAAATATTTGGAGGAGAGGGTTTAGAGAAACATCTCCACCAAGTTAGAAAGGGAGCATAGGATGAATATCTTGTACAGCAAAGACATTCATTTTGGAGGAAAGTTTGCAGTTGGTTGCTATCATCATAGTCATGACATACAGCATTCACATGACCGATTAACATGGCTTCATTTCCAAAACTCTTCATAAAACACCCCAGTCCAAAGTGATTTTCTCAAACCCCAGTATCACTTTCCAATCTCCTGGTAAGAGAAACAAAGGTGTGATTTAAATTTTTTGTTTTTTGAACAAACAATAAAGCATTCAGTCAAATCACGTCTTAGGTGTCCTGAGCTGTGCATATATGTATTGTAGTACCCTGTTGTTTCATATGAATCATCAAGCAATTTTGTTTAGAGGAACAAAGGTGTGATTTTGTTCTTCAAACTGTGTTTGAACAAATAATAAGTAATAAACCATTCAGTCAAATCACATTTTAGGTGCCCTGTACATTTAGGTACCGTAGTACCCTGTTGTTTCATATTAATCATCAAGCAATTTGATTTCTTTTTGTAGGATGCCATGAAGCGTAAGGTTGTTGGCATCTGGCACTGCAAGATCTGCCGCAAGACTGTGGCTGGAGGTGCCTGGGTATACAGGTGAGTACTGACAAGGGCTTACGACAAATGGGGGGGGGGGGGTGTTTCTCAAAGATACTAAGTTATTTTAAAGGCATAAAATGTTGATTCAAATTATTCATATTTTCTATTATCAAGGAGATTTCATCTTCACGTGGAATTTATAAAAAGTGTAAAATACTTCAATTTTCGCTTTTGAATATATTTTATTTTAAGGCTACAAATGGCTCTCCATAATGTTTAAGTCTAACTTGAGTTAAGTTCGACTAATGATCTTTGTGAAACACCCCCATGGTCCTGTAACCATTGATCAGCAGTCGATGTCCTACTCTAAAGTCCTCACTTCAACCCTGAACCTAACCCTAAATCCAATGACCTCACTAATCCAACCCTGAGTTTTCCTCGTCGGTTCTTCTGAAGTTCGTCAGAGGGAATATGATGTAAGCAAGACCAGTAACTCATAAAAGTGAAGTCTCCTCTCTTGGTTATTGATCAGGTTATTGGGTATATGCCTGAAAGGTGTCCAATCCCCCATGTGAACTCAAATATATTTAGTTATCCTTACCTGTTACTCTGTTAAACTTCGCTAGTACAGTCAAACCTGTCTAAAGTGACCGCCCAAGGGATACTCAAAAAGTCGTCTTTCTATACAGGTGGTCACTAAAGCATGTTTGACTATAACTAGCTAGTTTTCACCTATCCTGATGACCATGAGTAAAAGAAATTATATAATTTCTTGATTTTGTCCTCGGCTTTCATGACCTTTAAACATTATTCTCTTTTCTCTTTTCCGCCTTACAGCACAACAGCTGCTGCCACCGTTAGGTCCGTAGTACGTCGTCTCCGTGAAATGCAGGATATTTAGAATGGATCTCCTGTGAACCAAAGACTTTTCAAACACTCCTTGCACAGCGAGTGATCAATATTCAAATTCCACCAACTATGTCCTGATCTGATACAACAGATGCCGCAAAGTCAGATTTTCCAACTTGTTTTATGGAGTTCCAAACTAGTCAGAGCCGGAAGGTCATTTGCAGATCACTTCATCACCATTGCATGATGACGCTGGGCTCTTGGTCAACGTACTACTCTGGACATACAGCAAATGTGACCATTTTCGTGGATCAGTTTGATGAATCTGTCTTTGCTCTGAGCAAATCACAAAACTTTCAGTGCGCATTTTGAGCATGTGAGCCAACACAATAAAGCCAGCAAATTCCCACATAAATTGAAAGTGTCTTTGATGTAGTTTGTGTATGTTTTAAGCCCACCGCTCACTGTAGGATTTGAGAGGCATTTAGGTCATTTTTTGTTTTGTGCTAATCTTTTGAAGCTGTAAAATTGAATACTGCCCTTCTCAAATTGTGTAACTATTATAAACATTGAAGAATCAACAGTAACATTGAGAGGGATGATTTTAGAGAGAAAATTTGACACCAGGAAAATGAAAAAATGAGAAAATAAGAGAATAAATGAGAGTAAAATTGTGAGAAAGAAAATGGTGTACTGTGGCAGATGAGCCTTGTGCTAAGCAAGTTGTCTAATAAAGTCTACAAGCTACTACAAGTACCAAAGAAGAAAAACAAGAGATAGAAAGGGAAAGAAAGTGAGAAGAGGGCTTCATGAAATAAGAAAGTTTTTTTTTTTAAAGGGATGAGACTGAGGAAGAGAGAGACGGGGTGATTGCAAGAGAAAATGTGAGGAGACGCAGGAAGAAAATGGAGAATGAGATCTCGGTGGACCAGGATGGTGACATTCAATTGAAACGGGGATACCCATTTTACATCAATTCACATTTATAAAAATATATAAACAAATTAAAAGTGCTTGTACTGGACAAGCACAATAAAAAGCCTTCCAGTGTACCAATCACCCAAAATAATTTTGGAACCCCTAACATACAGAAACATTTATTTGTACTGTATGTTAGAGGTTCTGTTTGGCTATACTGTATTCAAAATATGAACTTCTGTTTAAAGACATACTGCAATTTTAAATAAAATTTCCATTAACATAAAAACGACTTGTGAGTACCGGTAGTCTACTTGATGCACTTAGCTACACGATTGCATGGAACAAGGCCTGCACGCAACCTAAGTCTAGCTTGTGCTCCGTGTGCAGCATTTTATGATATTCTCTATTTTCTTATAGTTCATACACCTTATTCATTGGGCCATCAAATGCACGTTGTTTGAGGTTGAAAATAAATGTTATAATATTCTTGTATGAATGGTACACTTTTAAGTTGAAAATGCAAATGCGTCAAAAGTGGGGGTATGTAAAATTTCTAGAGAGTTTAGAGAATAAGGTAATTTTAAATTGAACAAAGAAAACAAGAAAACATTTGTAACGTTATGTTATTTATTTTGTGCATCATGCACCCTTTATTCATTACTCTGCTCATGCAATACACTGTATTAATAGTACAATACATATCTCACACAAACCAATTCATTTCCATTTTGAGATACCATGTCTGTTAGATTGCTTGATTATAACATAAATAAAAGTCTGATAAAGAAAAAGACAATCTACCCTCTATTAAACTAACTACATGCAGTGAAGAAGGCCATTAAAATAATTTGTTTGTACGCAACAAGGCAAAATACAAGCGACGATCACAAATACACGTATATAGCAGGGAGACACCTAATGCACCAATCTGATTAAAATAAGCATGACATTTTTAGAAGTTGATGCACCAATTTCAGTCTTGGTATAATATTACACTCTATGAATGATTTCTACCTGAGCTTAACAGTGAATGACTTAATTTGGTCTAACCTTTATTGAATGGTCCAATTACCAAACAGCTTGTGTATTATTAGTAATTTTGTTACAGTGAAACATTCTATGGACAAAGGATACTAAAATGGACTTCAGTATTACAGGAATATATACCAGTAAGATGAATGGACCAAGTTGAATTCATTTGATTTTTGGGGAAGTTTACTACCTATCGTATCTGTATTGAAAGCTTCCACTTCTAGGTGGGATAAAATGTTAACAAAACCTTTACCAGAAGTTACAATAGTGTCACACAGCAAATCTAATAAACACATTCTAAAATAAACCCATGTAATACATACAAGTACATGTATTAGTTAGTATTTTCTGCTATTACAAATCATGAAATATAAGCTACATGCATGTAGCAGTAAACTAAATGACTTGGATGAGATAAAATATATCGATTTAGAAAATAACAATTAATAACGATATAATCTAAAATAAAATATAAATAATATAAACAATTTATAATCTTCAAATAAAGCAAAAACCTCTTTTATCCTAATTCAAACAACATCCGACATATTTTACAAAACTGCTCAAAGAAACAATTAGGACTTTACTTTCTTTACCCAATTACAAGTTGGCTGTGCTTGCGATAAAAGTAAATGGCATAATTCGAAGTACCACTTCACAATTCGTCATGGGTCATGAAAAGTAGTCATATTGTTTGTTAAAATTGAGAGAAAAATATTCCTGTGTTCATGTAAAAGGATATGTTTACAGTGGGGGGGAAAAATAAGAGAATGTATGAAATATCGAGAAGAAAATAAGATAATTTTATTAGAAGGACATTCTCTCTACTTTCTAAAAATCACTTCTAAATACTGAATATGTATGGTTAAAATCATTAGTATGAACTCTATTATCTACATACAATTCAGGTATAAGAACAAAGCACTCAATGGTTCAAAAATAAAAATGCAGCATTTTCTACACGATAAGTCAAAACACACTTCAACATAGACATGTACGTTTCATATTCCTTTACATTTACATCAAATTGCTATTCAATCTCAATCCAATGTCACCTTGTTACAGCAGGATAATCATTGACTAAGGGCTATAAGCAAACAATTACGGTTAACTCAACAGCATCAATCATGACGAAACATCATGGTGAAAATTATATTAATAACAACAGCTTTTTTTTGTCAATCAAGATATTGTCATTGGTGTTTATGTAGTTATGATCATATAAATGACCGCCTTGTCTAAAACCCAAGTTTTCAAGTGTATCAAACTTGACAATTTCATCTTCTACTTGTAGTAGTGTTATTTCATACACATTATATGTCATCTGAGATTTAGATAGCAGAGCTTACTTTTTTACCTGAATTAAATTAGATTTCCTATCCTTTGCCTTTTCAAGTAAACATCTGTACATATCAAAAACATAAAGCCCACTTTCCATGTGTACACATAAAATAATAAATAAACACTAAAGCACATTATACCACATCCACTTTACTGCCATTTATCAAGAAATCCTTCAAGCAAAAATACTTTTAGTTTAACCTTAAAATTCATTGATTCTCTAATCTGCTTGCTCTCTTCCGTGAATATTAAAATATCAACAAATATACATTCTTTTAAATAGTCATGATCAGTAAAACATTTAATCACTTTAAACAACTTTTATTCGAATTTAAATTTAAGATTATTTATACTTAAAATGACGACGAGTATAAAGAATCGCCAATATTTAATTTCTATATTTGATAGGTTGTTAAATTGCACCCATTGAATTTGGATTTGTGCTGATATATATCATAGAAAATGCACAATTTTGTGTCATCTATATAAGTTACCATTTACCTTTGAATGCATGATTTCAAAGAGAGGCTTTCTTTAGCATATGGAGGATGGACTATAGAAACTGGCCTTATCTAAATCCGAAAAGATTATCAAATTAACTTGACCCCACTTTCCCTCTATCACGTTCCACTTGTATATCAACATAACATGCATATGCCATATTACAGCACAGAAATACATCTGTATACAATAGCCAGGACAGTGTTCCCTTTAATTCACTTCTTCTTTGATCCGTTGACAATGGTGACCTAGATATCTTGTGCTAGGATATATGAAAAACGTGTCCTATTCCAGAATTAAACCGTATCTAATGGTCTAAACCCTCTTTCTTTTTAATCTCATTGTATATGCTGAGACCTTTCCCCATCTAGCAGAATAAAGAATACGCCATATGACAGCACAAAAATACAACTGTATAAAATACCCAGGGCAGTGTTCCCTTTAATTCACTTCTTCTTTGATCCGTTGACAATTGCGACCAAGATATCTCGCGCTAGGATCCATGCAAAACGTGTATTGTGTGACTGTTTAATAGCAAAGAAGTGGTTGCAAAATAACACCGCTTTTCCACCTTTAATTTTACAAGTCAGAGATGAAGTTACAAGGATTCTAATTATGTGATTTCATGATCCACATCCTCTTTCCTCTGGGTGAATGAACTGTTCCTCTGCATGATGTAAAGATTTTAGTATGATGTGGACTAATAATCGCATTGTATTTTCTTCTGGTGAATCAAATCTTCCAACTTTCTTTTCCACAATAACATGTTTCTAATAGCATGTGGATTTATTCAATCAATCACCTCCTCTCCCATTCTCATGATTTTTTTAATCAGTTAATTTCCCTAGCAGGACATGATGATTCTTATACAATTAAAAGTAATACAATTGATCACATGATATTTTATCTTGGTTAATTAATTCATCCGCTTTTCCTTGCATGATATGATGATTCTTATACAAAGTGGAGTGATACAGTCCTATTTTCTCCTGGAGAATAAGGAAGACAGGTAGGTGATGCCAGCATTGATGGCTCCAGGACTGTTCTCAGTGGATGGTGATTTATCTTCCTCCGTCGTCGGACTACTGACATTGTCCAGCTCGGAGCTGTCCAGCAATTCAAACTCAGCCAGCTCCTCGTCCGACTGCGGGGACGGGGTAAGACCACTTGGTATTGCATCAGAGTTTGTTGGACCTGTCAACTGAACGGATTTCACGGGCAACGTTGGATGCTTCTGTTTGACCGATTGTTTCTCACTGGTGGCCACGGTGGGATAGCTTAACCCGGCTAATGAGGTAACGGCTTCTGACATGACAGCTGCAACGGTTTGCGAGAGGAGTTGAGCAGCGGCCGGTGGCAAGGACTGACCGATCGCTTCAGCTGCTAAATAGGAGGTCAGAGGTTGCCTTGCCTGGACACGAGGCTGCAGAAGGTCATCCAGAGGAGATTCTGGAGTGTCTAATTCATGGTCACCAAAGTCATCGTCTGTGGACATACCGAATAGATCCGATGGAGGTCGTAAACGTCCAGGATTACCTGTGTTACCGTCTATAACGTTACCGGCTGATCTTGAATCAAGCTCATCTCCACTTGGGTCCAGAGCCCGATCTTGAAATGACGGCATTTCATTCAACCCTACTAATAGGTTAGTGGATTCATTGTCTGTGTTCAGCTCTGCAAGGTATGAATAAAGAATAAACAAGTAATTTCCATCAAACTTGTAACCAATGACACAGATGTAACATTAAAATTAATGCATTTGCAATACAGTGGGGTGCTCCAAATCAGTATTAAGTATCAAAGTTAAATTTGCAATTTCATGCTTAGCCAATTTCAGGCATTCAAGAATGTTCCATATGAAGGATTATATTTTTCTCTCATAAATAAATCCAATAAGGAAGAAGACATTTTAATGATATATCCAAGTTTGTTTAAAAGTGTATCAGACTTGACTCCTATGGTATTCATAAATTGCTATTTACTTTGTGAAGCTTGGGTATTTTTGAAAGATAAGCCAGTAACAACTAATCTGCCCTACATCACTTAGGCCTCTTAGAACCGAGCCAAGGTAATTGTCTCAAACTCTCAACAAATGCAAACAGCCCCCCAAATTAAAATAAACTGTTATAAGATTGTCAGCAGAGTGCATACCATCATCTGTAAACTCTACCGAGCCTCCCCTGGGTATAAGACCTCCTACAAAGCCATAGGTAGGGGTTCCAAGGCAGCTGGATGAAGGGGTGGCCCCGATCACACGTGACGCGTGAGATAGTGCCGCATCAACGGCAGGACCAGGCGTTGGGTAGAATTCATTGAGTTCGCTGTCTGAGCTGCTCTCCTCATCCCCGTCTGGGTTACGAGAGGATCTCCTGCGACCTATAAAGTTGTGTTATAAGAATAGAGGATGGACTATGAATTGAAGTCAAGGATGTGAAAACATACTTTCAACATGGAAGTTAAGTTTATCTTAACTACTCAGGTGCATCAAGATATATAAATAATTAACCCAACAACTACAGAATTCTTACAAATACTCTATAGCTTACCCGGTTCCAGTAGGCAATGAATCAAAGGGAATACACAAGGACACCCAATAGATAAAAATGTCCCTTTCCAGATAACTACTCCCTATAGTTCTCCTACAACTACCTGCAGGGTATTGAACAATTATCTTTTTTTTTTCTTTTTTTTTTGGGGAGTGGGGGAGACTGTCCAGGGGGCCATTATCTCAGGAATCAGTTATCCTAATGGGTTAATTAGACTGGAGAGTAATTATAAAAGGGGTGATCGTCAAGGGGGCACTTGTCCCACAATCATTATAATCATACTCTTTATCTAAGACGGGGTAGAATTTCATTTACTTTTAATATAAAGAGAACATGAGCAATTTTACTCTCAGATGTTATAGATTTCATAATCAACAGCAAATATGTATGAATCCCTGTCCCAAATATCTCATCTTACTGAAAAATCTGCACTTATTGGCATCTTTAGTCCCTCTTAAAACCCACCATACACTCTTAAACAAATTCAAATCTGCTACAGTGATAATTCACACAATACAGTTTGAAATTAACTTCAGTTCTCCATGTTAAATGCCATAGGGCCTGCATCAAAGTTATAGTTAAAACACTGGGGAAAACCCAAACAGGATGTGCTTGTAAAGGTGATGTCTCAAAGATAGGCTCCCAAACCACTATTATTGCAGAGTATCAGTCTACATTGGCTGTGCACCATGGTTGTTATCTATTACACTACGAGAGGCATTCATTGCTATTTCCTATGATGTCATGACCGTGATAAGCCCCATAACCACATCCTATCATTTCCTCCCCCTGCACTCTAACTGACAGATAAAGGGAAGATGGGGTATGGAAAGTGTTCCACCCACATAAATTTGAATGTATAAACAACATAATAAATAACAAAGTAGATAAGTAACAAAAATATTGGTGGGAAAGTAAACCAATTCACCTATAATTACACCTAAAGGTACCGTAATTAACGGTGTATAAACCGCACCTTTTGGCTGCCGAAAAAAATTCAAAGTCGGGGGTGCGGTTTATACACGGTACACCAAAAAACAAAAAACAAATATATATATATATATATATAGGACACAAGGTAGATAAATAAAAACACCGGAGAAGTGAATATTCCACTGACGTTTCGGGCATAGCCCTTTATCGAAGTGATTCAAGCATGAACAACAATATACAAAATCAAAAATATATAGGCGACGCTTGGTAGTCAAGATGCAAAGGCGCGTGAGAGTACGCGAAAGAAGAGAAAAAGAGATAGAGAAACGTCACAAAGCTCAAAAGTTGGACCATTGTGACGTGAGAAAATAGGAGAAAATTAGAAATATAGGGAGCGTTAGAAGAGCGTATCTATCTATCTATCTATCTATTATCTATTTTCTCACGTCACAATGGTCCAACTTTTGAGCTTTGTGACGTTTCTCTATCTCTTTTTCTCTTCTTTCGCGTACTCTCACGCGCCTTTGCATCTTGACTACCAAGCGTCGCCTATATATTTTTGATTTTGTATATTGTTGTTCATGCTTGAATCACTTCGATAAAGGGCTATGCCCGAAACGTCAGTGGAATATTCACTTCTCCGGTGTTTTTATTTATCTACCTTGTGTCCTATTCATTTTATGCACCGACGCAGAACCATTTATTTTTACATTATATATATATATATATATATATATATATAATTTTTTTTTTTTAAGTTTCGATTCATGACCCTCCATCTGGCACTATGCCTGGCAATGTCTCCCAGCTCAGTAATTGGTGTGTTGACTCACCACTCGGAAACTTAAACAACACTCAAATTTTTCTGTCATTTTGGTTTGAAAGTAATCTTTCTGATAGATCTCAATATGTAGTTTATAATAATAATTCCTCCAATTTTTCTTCTATTACACGGCGTTCCACATGGTTCTATCCTAGGTCCTCTCCTGTTTTTATAATTTATATTAATGATCTTACACATTCAGCTGCACCTCGCAATTAAATGAAGGGCCTTCCCGCGTGGGTTTTTTAACACGGACCTGGCTTGCTGCCGACAGAGTCTGCAAATTTTTTTTTTTTTTTTTTTAGGGCGAAAAACAGGGGTGCGAGTGATACACGAGGGTGGTTTATACAACGTTAATTACGGTAAGTAAAACTATTTGACATAACATATCACAAATTCAACAAACAGACACCCATTACCGGGTATGTCGAACCAACCTCCTAACCAGCAAAAGGACAAAGGAGCTTCAGGAAACCCTCAAAAACAAATAAGTTTTCAGGGCTCTTTTAAAGTCGTCAGTGATCCCAACAACTCAAAGCTGGTCAGGAAGTTGGTTCCACAAGACAGGCCAGCGCTTCATTGGTGAACAGTGATACATATATGTGTTCATGGAATCAGCCCTTACGTTTTTGACGTTTCTCTTTACGTTCTAAGCTGTCCATGCTCTGTTCAAACTGGCGCAGGAAAGGATGAAGCTTGGTGTAGATTTTACCAGAGACGTCATGGTATAGATAGGCCGGCCACAGAAGCAAACATATCACTAGGATAGGTAGAATAGAACACCATATACATGAACACAGATTAATACTTTGCAAAGAAAAGACCTATGTTTTTGTTTACCCTTTAAAAGAATTACGATGGAACTCGTAGAAATCCATGGGAAGCTACATTGATAAATGCTGAGAAACTACACATCATTCTATTTTATGAAATGCTCCTCCCATAACTTTCCAATAACTTAAAGAGAACCCAATTTTTATTGTCTTTAAAAATACCTTTTAAGACACATACAGTCATGTGGAAAGCAGATTTTCAATACATAAACTAAATTTATGAACCAATAGCAAAGTTTTGTGTTACGGAGGCATGGTTGAATACTCTACATAAAATAGAAAATCTGCAACTTAAAGCTGATATATCAGCATTAACAATTCAATACACAGACGCTACACAATCTCCATATGAATCCTAATCAATTGCTCTCACCACCATGTAAAAATGTATTCACATTGAAATCTAGCTATTTGAAATGAAAGGCAATAAAGCAATAGAATACAGAGAAGTGGGACTAGCAAAATGTCCTTGTTTAATCAGATTTGTTTTGTTGTTGTACATTTGGCAGGATTCTTTATATGATGGTTCCACTGCAGAATCTGTAGTGCAATTTAACTTCAGAGTACATGTATCTTGAAAGCTATGTGATGGCTTATACATGAGGTCACATGATACTGTCACCTGATACTTACAGATGGTATATGAGATGAGTACTCCAGGTATGTAGAAGCCAATGGTAGCCGTAGTCAAACACAGCAGACAGGTGAATGTACAGAACTATATACATGTACATGTTGTACATATACATGAAGGGAGAGAGAGAGCGGGAGAGAGAAGGAGGGGAGGGGGAAGGGGAGGGAGAGGAGAGGAGAGAAGAGGAGAGGAGTGGAGAGGAGAGGAGAGGAGTACAGAAGATGATAAAGAGCAGCATATAGGAGAGATAGGATGATGAGGGAGAGGAATAGAGAGATAGCGCGCAGACAGAGAGAAGGTGAAGAAGTAAAAAGGAAAAGAACAAGAAAGACAGAGGAGGGATAACGGAGAGAAAATCAAGAATTCAAGGTAAATTGTTTATCAAAAGAAAAGAAATTTTACTATTCATTGTTTGGCAACTTCCAGGTAGGTTAGTTGTAGTGCTGTAACATCACGGATATCTCCAATTCCGTTTAACCGCCAGTCAAAACCGGACGGTTTTCGGTTAAACGATTAAAAATTAAAAAAATTATTATTATTATTTATTTTTTTTAATAATATTTTTTACCGACTCTGCAGACTATCGGTAGCAAGCCAGGTCCGTGTGAAAAAGGGGGAAGGACTTTCATTTAACTGCGAGGTGCTTTTGAAGGAGCCGATTTGTGCTTGTGAACTTGTCACAAATAATAGTAACAATGTTGATTTTAGAAGAATTGTGGTACGCCGTGTGTAAAAGTTGGATGAATTATTATTATAAACTACATATTGAGATATATTACAAAGATTACTTTCAAACCAAGATGACAGACAAATTGGAGTGTTGTTCTAGTTTCGGAGTGGTGAGTCAACACACAGAGTACTGAACTGGGAGACTTTGCCAGGCATAGTGCCAGGTGGAGGGGCATAAATCGAAACTTAAAAAAAACAAAAAATTATAAAAACGGGAAAAAACCGTCCAATTGAAAACGGAATCCGCCATGGGCGGTCGGATACCGGACGGTTAAACGTTTGACTACAGCACTAGTTAGTTGTATCTGGAAAACAATGAAAATCAAATCAAATCAAATCTGGAATCAATAAAGAAGAAAAACCATCAAGAAAAGCGAGCTTTCAAGATTGTAAATTCAAAATCACCTTTCTTGAGTGAAGACATGGAATAACTGCAGCTTGTAACCATACATGTACCTAATACTCTATATTTATTATCAGTTTCTATACATGTCCTCTTCCCTGTCAAATATAAATCGACAAATAAATGAAATGAAACAAAATTTGCGCCTCAGTATATCACTTGAAAGAACAGACTTACTTTTGCAGGCTCGTGTCTCCTGAGATCCCAGAATGCATTGTACCATTCATCAGCGACCTGCCACGCCCTGGCCACATGATCACACAACTCTGGTACGCTCAGCAGGCGTAGATGTAGAGGTGTCCAACTAATAAGGTATCAATAACAAACGTAGTATCCATGTTTATAAATAAGGTAATGGATATTTTTGTTTGTTCATCCATACTTAATAGTACACTGTAGATCAGTTGCTACTATGCAGATATATTGTATGATGTACTTTTTCTTAGTATGTATTCTGTATTCATCTGCTACCTAATCTGTACATTGTGTTGTGTTAAGTTTTTCTTTTGAATAAAAAGAGAAGAAAAAAAGAAGGAAAAAAAACAAAAAAACATAGCAGATGATGAATGAATGAATGCAGAACAGGCCCATACATGTACATTGTGTGCGGGTAAGCCGGAATCCGATGACCAGGGTAATAATATATATCTGTAAAGCGCTCTGAGAGGGCCTCCTGTCCTAAAAAGCGATATAAGAACTAGCTATTATTATTATTATTATTATTCTTTAAACTATGCTATCGATTATGTTAGAGAAAATTTCCTTAATTGTCGCAACAAACTGAAATTGCGAGTAAGGGATGCTTGTCAACGATGCTCACATAGATTTAAGGTATGTTGCTTGTGCGCAACAATTAACAAATGACTTGTCCTAATTTAGATTGAACATACATTGTACCTTTACTAACATGAAAGAGAATAATTTTCAGAATACCATCGGATCCAAGGGCTTTGAAAAATGTTGTTACCGGTATGAGGAAATATAAATGTACTGTATATGTATAAGTATAAACAATGATCTAGCTATAGGACAGGAGTGCCCCCCATATCCAATGGCAGAAAAAGAAGAACATATAAAATGAGAATAACACATTTAAAGAAAATGAAAAAGGAGGTACAGGACACAAAAAGAAGACCTTTTCCTCTATTCAGCAGCCTTGTTCATTTGCATTTCACTCACCAAGTGAGACGTGTGTCCCTCACCCCCCGCTGGTAATTTAGCTATTTCTGCTCATCTTACTGTATATTCATTAATTCAAACAGTGTGTTATTTTAGATGAAAAGACAAAGCAAATGGTCATTAAAGATGAAGTTGAGTTCTGGTCATGCGATTGCATTGTGAAAGAAACAGTGTGGAATCGACCAGAAAAGGTTGATCATCTAGCATATAAGAATTTGTGTGTATATTGCAAGGTTCTGGAATCATCAAAATGATAAGAAATTTTGCATAGTCTTGGTAAAGTTACAAACACTGTACACAGAAAGATGTATATGGGACTACACGAACACGTGGCGTAAAAATCCTACCCCCCGAGATTTACGATGTTACATGACATATTTAAAAAATAAAGGCATTTGAAGAGCCATGCTTTTCAGGGAACATGTCTTATCTGATGTTCTTCCACACTTGCATAATAAGAATGATAACGCTCACAAATTATTTTTCACCTCTTCCCAGAACTCAACCTTTTCTTTAAGGTGTTATTTTGTACACAAAAAGGTTTAAATAGAAGATATTTTTTTACTCACTCTTCTTCATCAGAGCTCTTTGGGTTGACTGTGAATGAAAATGAAAGCAAAAAACAGTGCATCAATTACTATCATACTTCAACAAAACAGTCCCAATTAATAGTTGCATATACATTTTTTAGAATAGAATTGAAATGTTTATCAGTAAATGAACAAACTTTGGCTAAAGCTATAGGCAGCAATAAGCTATATTTCTCGTATTTATACTGATTTATTTTACAAATTCAATATACTGTATCATGTTAAGCTAGTATGTTACCGGTATATATTACATTATGTGTTATTAATTTTGTTTGTAAACTTTTGTAATTCGGCTAATCACCGCGATGAAAGTTCTATTTGAAATAAACCATTTTGAATTGAAATGAAGCAATCATTCATAATAAAGCAATTCAAGACAATTTACGGATTAATGATTGCACTGGAAGCCGACACACGTGACTACGATTACCAGTGCACTCAGGCTAATTTAAAGTGTACCAATTACCAGAACATAGATTGCTCTGTATGATTCTGTGTTCAAATTTTGAATATCATCAACAAAATATGAGCTTCAAATATATGTTCTATGAAAAAATATTACAAGTTCAATTACACTTTTAATAAGCACAAGAGTGACTTGTGAGTAGACTAGTAAATCCCCCCTCCCAGATATATTTGTCTGAGCCTTTTTTGTTATTAGCTATTTCTTCATACTTCTTAACTGTTAACCCCCCAACAAAAATTGGTAGCATTTAATATCTTTAATACCTTGCATTTTGGGCCACACCCTGAAGCGGAAGGTCTCAATGCACATCACTATGAAGCAGATCATAGTAGATATGAAGACAACTCGCTGGTTGGTCGTTACAGCAAGCCTGCAATGATAACAAACAAAAAACATCATAAAGAGATGAAGATCTCGTTTCTTTGCTCCTAAAGAAATGTGGTGCCTTCATTTTTATCATTATAATAAAATGTCAAATCATGTCAAGGAATTTCAGTGAAATTAGTTCTGTACATGTAACATCATATTGAGTCCAAACAAATTTACAAGTGCATTAAGATTAATTTGCACAATTCAACCAGTTCACTAGGAAATCATTTGACTGAATTAAATGTAATAATACAAGAACAAGATTATTGTGACTTTATTTGTGAACAAATTACATGGACAAAGTGTGCTTCTTTTAATTGTCAATAATAAAATATACATTGATCGGCTAAATTACATGTACTTCAGTAAAAATCCTCTTCTATAATGACAGAGTGAAAGGGATACTCAATAAGACTTTATTCAAGACAGCACATATTTTTCACCCCCTGAATGTAGAGAGGATCATGTTTGGAGTAAATTAAACTACGGTAGTGTAACAAATATATCTCTCTCTGTACTACATTGAGATAGGTGCAATGAGAGATAAATTCATGCATTTTACAAACTTCAGAGAAATAATAATAATAAAAATAATAATTGTAAATTTATAATGCGCAGTTTCTATATATACTCAACTGCTCATGACATATTGGATATTATTATTACCCCGGCTTTAGCTGTGCTGCCATTATAGCGCTCTAGCATTTCAAGGAATAAATTCCTACCGGGTATATATTGTCTTTGAGAGGGGGGGGGGGGGGGGGGGCAAGAAATATTAAAAGTTCAATACATCTGAAACTCAGACTATATCCTCTTCTCAAGTTCAATGCTACCCAATACTGGAAAAGTAGTACTTGTAATCAAGAGGGGATTTCAAATGTCATTTGGCCTTGATCATTTACACAGCTGTGTTTTCATTTTGTTCAACCGTATTGATGCTACATGTAATTGCTATACAGTGCACATGTACAGTACATTGTACTGTACATAGAAGACTTAATTGAGCACCACAAATACAATGAACATTCCTAAATACCCAGTTCAATACATGAAAATTATCAAATCAATTAATACTCATTGCTCAAAAACTGAAATTTATGAATGAAGTACAAAAACAAACATTTTAAATATTAAATATTAAATATGAAAAATGAAAAATGAAAAATGACATGAGCAGCAATTTAAATCTGGAAACTTCAAAAACAGCTCCAGAAAAATGGAGAAAAAAGAAAGAAAATGTATATTTGTACATGTATTGCAAAGAAAAATTAAAATCCTTAAAAAAAACTGCAAAAAAAGTCATTTTCAATTTATTTTTGGGTTTTGTTAATCTAAATGAAAAGAGTATTGCCTAGAACAATCTGTGGTAGCAAAAAACTAGCCATAGAATTAGAAATGGTCTTGTTTGTGGACCCATATACATGTACAGTGCGTATTAGTGTGTTAGACAGTTAGAAATGTACATGTATAAAATGAGCTCAGATTTATCATGCTTAATACAATTAGCAAATAATCATGAACCTCTGGGTCTGATAATCTACTTATTCACCCAACCCCAAGGGTCTAAGATCAAAGTCAGAACAACTTCCTCTGTCATGCCTGATTTTGCCCGCCCCTGAGCATAATACAACCTTCTCCATGTATAGTTTACAACAGGCTATGAAGATAGTTGTTTTGATCTTTACTCAACCTACAATGTAAGGAATTTATCTTGAATCTGTAATCTGTAAATGATCAACAGTATAACCAAAGAGATACTGAGCCTGTGCAGTTATATGCAAATCAGCTTTGATAGTTATTATTCTTTGGAGAAGCAGGAAGAGATAAGCCTATGCTTATGGCTATGTTAATTCTGACCAAAAACAAAATGTAAACAACAGGCAGAAGGATCATCTGTAAAATGTAGTCTAAGCTAGTAGTGTATAATTTCAGGAAACAAAGTGTTCAATAATGTTTATACTTTAGTTTAAAATTACAGACAATCAAAAGTATTAAAAAATCTTTCAGAATATGACATTATATCCATGCACTTACATTTACAAATATTTGGTGCAGCAAGCAGGACAAAGATGATAATAATATTAATCAAACATCCTATGAACTTTTAAAGGTGACCTAATAAAGTCTGCACAAGAGACTAGGCAACCAGCCAGACACACCTATAATACGCCCACACACAACCCATGATTGTAAAGCAGTTGCTCACTGGCTGGGCAAAACGTAAACAAAGATTCTACTACCAGTAGTACATTATGATTCAATACACACTTGTAACTGAATTCTTATTGTACAAAATACATGTACACTGAAGCTGCACAATACAACCATTCTTTAATTTGAGGAATGATTCCCATTTTGGGGCCTTCTAAAACAGTATCTGCTGTGAGCTAGAAAGACATTAAACTCATTTCAATTCACACAGAGTACAACTTCAGTACCTATCTGATGTTATATAAAGCGCAAAGTGATGGTCTCTATTATGTTTATAAATCGTTTCATCTCTGTAACACACCTGGCACAGTGCCAATAGTTTGTTTGAATAAAAGTTCAAATTAGAGTACTAGATCTGTATACCGGTATTTCTCTATTTGTTCATGATAATGTACTACAGTATGTACATCCTGGTTACAAACTGTATATCTGCTATATACCGTAAACAACAAATGAATTGTTCATGTAAATGAACAATCTGAACAAATATTGCATTCACATGTACATTTACTGATTAGAAAACTATGAAGAAATGCACAAAATAAAATTAACAAATGTGTACATTACATCTTAATAATGGATTACAAGGTATAAATGTACTGTTCAATATTACACTATTGACACAAAGAGTCAAGATTTGTACACAATCAAACCTACATGAACATGAATGGTCGGGAATTTGGAATATGGATGAATAAATAAATGAATTAATGAATGAATGTAAAATTAACAAATAAATGAATGAATGAATAAATGAATGAATGAATGATAGAAAAATGTATGAATGAATGAATGAACAAAGGAAGGTTAGAATGAATGAAATACTGTAACATACATGTATGAATGAATGAAAGAATATTTGGATACAAGTTCACACGTATAATTGAATTGTACATCTCAAAGTGGGTCTTCCAAATTGACTAGTGTCACCCATGGCAAACAACAAATACATTAACTGCACCCCGCCCCCCCCCCAAAAAAAAAAAAAAAAAAATTATATATATATATATATATATATTACTATGTTGACACAAGATTCACCTAAAGTAGGGCACTACTACTGTACATATCAATTCCAGGGCTGTAATGATGAAGATCATAGCAACAATCCTATAATGTCTCTATATTTAGATCAACCCATGGACCTAATCAAGCAGCTCTACATGTACAGTACCTCAACTCACCGTCAGACCGACCGACTGACTCAGGAAGCTCATGTTTTTATGAGTCAGCATATCATGTGATTTCCTTTATTCAAGGTCTAGAATTAAACAATAACAACTTGAGTCAAGATTCAATCTTGGCTCTTTTAACAAGCCCAAAATATCTTCTTGTTGACAATTTGTAATTGAGTTTGACACTTTGATGTTCTGATACACATGACAATTAAGCCAAAAATTGATTTAAAGAAAATACATGTATAAGATTATATGCCTCTCAATAAGTGTTCTGAATTAAGTCACTTTGGTAATATTAGTGAGTAAACTACATAATACATGTACATGTACATGTACATGTACATGTGTATGATACTGGTGACAAAAAAAGGGGTACGGTAACTACGAACTATAATGTACACTGTACATGTACATGTATAATTGAATCTACAGTGTGTACCGGTATGTGTTTAAAGGATAAGTACATGTACATGTACATGTACTTGACCAAAGGCCAAATGATATTTGACCATAATGTTCAGTTGCCCTGAATCATGCAAATTAAGTGCAAACTTCAAAGCACTTCAATTCAATTCAATATCAAAAAAGAGTTCATTGTTTGGCAGTAATAAGATGAATTTTATGTTTGAATTTGGCCTGAACAATCAAGTCTGACCTCAAGGCCAGGACTGAGCCGGCATCACTTGGCCTCGAGTCACTGACTCACTGTCATTAACAACATGTAAAATCAGGAAACTGCAGCTACATATGTACATCTTCATGTACAGTATATACATGTACATGTAGATCTAGACTGGACCCCATATCATAAAATTGGAAACCACTCAATCGTATTTAATAAAGCAAACACACACTTGCCTTAAATTATTAAGATAAGACAAAATAAATCAAACCCTGGCCCTGAAGAACTGAAACAGTCAACTGCAGAATGACTTAATTTTTGTTCCTCATTTTCATTTTGTTTAATTGTACAATCAAAACGTTTTGGCCTTGCCAATTTGATACTTACTTTACATGTATGGTGATAGCGATAAGTTCACTAAATTCAGCGAATTCTGTACGTGCGCCTTCATTTGCTAAACGAATTGCTATTAGTATTATCGTAAATACTAAATAATTTACATGTAAGTATCAAATTTGCAACGCAAAATCATTTTTTTGTGCATTTGCATTTTGCGTCTTTGCATCGTGAACTCTTGTAAGACTAAAGAGGTCACGGTTTTTGTAATGAGTTTAAAAAAAAATAAATAATAGAATCAACAGAGTTATTAGAGGTTGGGCAAAAAGGCGCCACTCATAAGCATTTACCACTATTTATGTGTTGCTGACTGGGGCCAGTTTCTCAAAAAACGTCACAAGTCTAAGTTTGTGAACATCCCATAGGAATGGTGTTAATTCTATAACATACTTTACGATGGGATGTCTAAGAAATTAGACGGGAAGTTGGACTTATGACGGTTTTGAAAAACAGCCTCAGGTATGGTTAGCTAGAAAGGTAGGGGGGAGGGAGCTTTATTTTTGAGGACGCATCCGTCTGCGTTTACGTAGACGATCCTCGTTTATTATTATGAAGACAATCTTTATTCGCGGACCAGCGCCCCTACTGACTGTAGATCTATAATTGTATTGTTGTTAATTCTAAGGCTAAGCATGTACAATTTACGTCATGTTTCACGTATGTGTGCACTTTAGAGTCTTACTCTTAGTCTTTAGTCACTGCATACAAACATACATTCATCATTCACTATCGTTCATTATGGTTTAGACCCTAGACTAGAGTCTATGCCATGGTCACACATGGATTACATTTCTCGTGCATGCAACAATGACACTAAAAATATAGTAAAACTTGCATGCGCTTGCACTCACCAGAATACGATGTTCACACACACGAACAACACGGCACTCGGTTGCGCATTTTCCCACACTAAAAGGCTCTGAATGTTCATCACAAGGCCTTCTATTGGGCTTAGAATGCTCCTAAGACGTTCCTTTCTCGCCCTGATGATAGCTTCTCTCTCTAATTCCTTCATTTTATTTTCAGGAAGGGCGCAAGGACCCCCATCAATCTCTGCTTCCAGCTCATCGCCGTCCATTTTGGCTATTTAATGAACTTGGTTTGTTATGATGTGACGTCACAGAAGACTCGTCCATTACATGCACACAAAAACACCAAAATAAACCCGCAACTTCCAAACATTCCGCCACAAAACACAATTCACTACAGTTTCTGGTTTTACAAACCCAGTACACTTATATTTCATTCCCTCTTTCTCTTTTTAAATTATTTCATTATCTTCCCCTTTTTTTTCATCTTTCTCCATTTTTTTCTCGTTTCTTCTTCTTCTTCTTCCCCCTTCTCTTTCTGTTTCCCATTCTTCTTCTTCAGTTCTCCTTCTCCATTATCATCATCTTCTTCTTCTCTATACTTTTCCATCTCGTTGTAATTCTCTTCCTATTAATTTGCTCAATGATCTTCTTCCAATCTTCTGCATGCTTTATGTATTCTTGCATGGATTCAATTTCAGGTTTAACTTGTTTAAGGCCTCACAGCATTGGTTGTCCTACTATATTCCAACAATGTTTGTCAGTAATTTACATACTAATATTTGTTTTTATTTTTTAGTGGATATACAAACAATGCAACAAAGAAAACTTTTTTTCCCCAAATGAAGGATAGTGACCAAAGGCTGCCATTTTACGGAAGATGAAACAGTATTTTTATTTTTGAATTTGTTTGTACTTTTTTTATTTTTATACATTGTGTCTCGCTCCCCACCCTCTGTCTCTTGTTCTCTCTCTCTCTGTCTCTCTCTCTATCTTTCTCTTGTTCGCTCTCTCTCTCTCTCTATCTTTCTCTTGTTCTCTCTCTCTCTCTATCTTTCTCTTGTTCTCTCTCTCTCTATTTCTCTTGTTCTCTTTCTCTCTATCTTTCTCGTTCTCTCTCTCTCTGTCTCTCTCTCTTTCTCTTGTTCTCTCTCTCTCTTTCTCTTGTTCTCTCCCTCTCTATCTTTCTCTTGTTCTGTCTTTCTCTCTCTCTATCTTTCTCTTGTTCTGTCTCTCTCTCTCTCTGTCTCTCCCTCTATCTTTCTCTTGTTCTCTCTCTCTCTCTCTCTCTCTCTCTATCTTTCTCTTGTTCTCTCTCTCTCTCATTCTCTCTCTCTCTCTCTATCTTTCTCTTGTTTTCTAAATCCTTTAGTGAATCAAAGGCAAATGACAAAAGAAGAAGAAAGAAGAGAGAAGAAGAAAACAGGAGGAAAAGAAGGAGATGATGATGGTGAATACCACTCTCATGAAAATAATTATGAAATTAGTATTACAAATGATAAAACATGTACATTCATCCATTTAATTGAAAAGATTTATTGAAAAGCAAATTCAAAGAAAAAGTCGTTTAGAAAGTACTGATAAACAGCTCACCTCTATACACCTGAAGTATGAAAAAATAAAAATACAAACATATTCATTATAAGAATTAGAAAAAGGCTCATTCCCCCTAGAATACATATATTAGTTCTCCTCGTCACCATGGAGAATGGAGTATATCGTTTGATGAGAGCCAGAAGGCCTTTTTCTCATATGCTTCAACAGAGAGCTTAAAGGTATGGACCAGTTCTGGTCATGCGATTGCATCGTGAAAGAAACGATCAGAAAATGTTGATCATCTAGCATATAAGTATTGGTGTGTACTGCAAGGTTCTGGAATCATAAAATTGATAAGAAATTTGGCCCAGTCTTGGTAAAGTTACAAGCACTGTACACAGAAAGATCTATATGGGACTACGCGATATCTATCCAGTCCGGATAGATATAATAATTTACCAAATATATCAATTAGTAGTTGTTTTCCCGGCAAAATTTGTATCATCATGTATTAGTCAAAACATATTCTTACACATGATTGGTAATAAGAGCTTCCATTTCATTTTTTTAGAGGGGAGCATTTCCAAAACTGGTCTATACCTTTAAGAACACCCTTCTGGCTCTCTCCAAGTGATATTTTCTCTGCCAACACAACTACACCATACCTGAGAGTTTTTTAATCAAAACATTTTCCACCCCTACTGCTCACAAGCATACAACCAGTTGAGAAGTACAAATGGGAATAGACCAATATTCATAAAAGTGTCAAACTTGATCGCGAAGACTCTCCAGAAAACACCCAAAGGTTATTTCAATAGCCCCGTCAATCACCTTTTGAAATGTCCAAAAATTGGAATGACCGAACATTGTATAATCTGGGAGGTGTTTCACAAAGATCCTAAGTCGAACTTATCTCTAAGTTGGACTTAAAAGTTATGGAAAGCCATTGGCA
Organism: Strongylocentrotus droebachiensis; assembly: GCA_035222895.1. NCBI lineage: Eukaryota > Metazoa > Echinodermata > Echinoidea > Camarodonta > Strongylocentrotidae > Strongylocentrotus > Strongylocentrotus droebachiensis. Next base: position 29,488 of record JAVYIG010001050.1, read on the forward strand.
ACCTTGAAAATATTTTGTAAAAGTTATTTTAAAAGGCATAAAATGTTGATTCAAATCATTCGTATTTTCTATTATCATGGGAGATTTCATGTTCTTGATGTGGAATTTATGGAAAGTCTAAAATACTTGATTTTTCGCTTTTGAATATATTTTATTTTAAGGCTACAAATGGCTCTCCATAACTTTTAAGTTCAACTTAGAGTTAAGTTTGACTTAGAATCTTTGTGAAACACCCCCCTGGACTTTATTTATCATGATAGCAACAACGTTAAAAAAATCAACCTAAAGCAATTTCAATGGCACAATACGTCACCTATTCAAAATCCAATCATGATTTCTATTAGGTATGCTTTTCACACTTGTTTTACTTAGCCTCATACTTTGCTTAGCCCATACTTTCCTTAGCCCCTCACTAACTTTTTGGCTTTTCACAAACGCTGTTTTAGACCCTTACTAAACGCCTTTCTTGGGATAAGAACATTCACGTTAGCACCGCAATTGCAGAGTTAGTCCTGCTTTTTTGCAGGGCCAACTTTCCCAGTACTTGAGGTGGGGCTAGCCCACTTTGGTAAATTTGTGTCTGAACAGAAAGTGAGCTAAGCTGAGCCCAACCTATAGTCCGGGGCTAAGCGCCAGTGTGAGAAGCATATATGGGACATAGAAATCGCCCTTGAGTTTACTTTACAAAAATAGTTGCAATTGTGTTATTTCTATAAAAGGCAATACAATAGAGAACTGGAATTGCCCTTAGATTGATTTTATGGACTACAGAGCCTGACAACTGGTGCTCCATAAATAAGCAGACAATGAGGTGAAGCCATATTTAATTCAGTCTGCTTTTAAGAATATGGGCATAATACATTTCGTTCTACAGGCCCAAGCTCCCCATAGCATTACCGGTAGCAATGAAAGCTGATGGCTGAGCATGAGAAGGGCATTATCTTTTACAAATTTGAATAAAGCCAACACCCTTCTAGCTCCCAGCTGGTCATATTGTGTTCAAATAGTTTCGATTTTCATTTGACAGTCATATATTAGTTATCTTCTCATAAAATACAAACAGGCCACATATACATACATCAAAATAACGTTCTATTATAGATATAAAATTAGGAGAATCGATTCTCTGTGTGACTAAGGGCTCAGAGTTGTACAAATGTCATTACCGACACAAGGCCACCTGAAACCTATCGAAAGACTCATGATATCTGTGCCAGAATGCAAGAAAGAGAAATTACTTTCAAGTGCAAAAAGAACAGAACTATACAACTTTTGCGATACAAACTTGTAAATAATTTGCATTAATCTGCTTAGAATCAGAGCTATATCCATCCACATGTACTAAAGGTATGCATAATTTGAGAAATAAAAATATGTAGTTCACTGACAAAATTAAAGTTGTTTTGCATTTCGAGGCAAATTTCATAATCAAATAGTAATTGCCTCGTAAGGTATATGTAGGAAAAGGCTTAATTGAGATGACAATTGAATGAATTTGCGTACCTATATGAAAACCAACTATTGGCCTATATATAATTACTTACAATACTTTAAACATGACTTTGACATCTATATTATATATATTAAAGGCAACAATTATCATTATATTTCAATTGTTTTAATATTGTCCCCACAATTAACACTTCCATATATTCCTACCCCAAGGTATACACATTTGCTAGTATTTATTTTTTCTACAAAACACAAAGAATTACAATGAAAAATAATAAAAAATAAATTTTTCTACAAAAACTAAAAATTGCAATGAACATAGAGGTTGCGTATAATTTGCAGAACTATTTTTCCCCACATCTCTCATCTTTAAAAAAGGTACATGTATGATAACATGTACAGTTATGTACATTAAAGCGATGCATATCATGGTCTGAAAAATGCACTCATTTATTTAGAGGGGAGGGGGGGGGGGGGGGTAAATAGCTTCAAACTACAAGGATATCAAAAAGCATAAACTAAAACAATACAGATCAAACTGACATAATATAGTCAATTGAAACAATAATAACATAATGCACACAGTTAGTTGCCCCCACCTATACAATTAAGAGTTTAAGACACAACATAATTAACTGTAAATAAACCATATAAAATATAACAAATTATCTACACACCAGAGAATATATGTTACCAACAAAAATATGAGGGAAATAATCCTATTTAAACATGAATAAATATATGTTTGGAATACTAAACATGATTTAAATTCAGTTTTAGAATTCCTTCTCTACATGATTTTCATAATTTATCGAACCTTTGAAAGGATTTCAATTGCTTTGAACAATATCAAATTCTGCATGAATAAAATTTCAAAATTCGTTATTCAGCAATTATTAAATATTAAGATTCAGCAACATATATACTCACATACTATAAGCCTCATAAATTTCAGCTTTACCACAATAGAGCTATATTTGCAAAAGTTGATAACTACACTGTACAAGCTACAAGATAACTACATATTTCCAAAAATATAAATTTGCACATACTTTATAAGTAAACCCCAGAAATGTTTGACCTAGCTGACCCCAATTTTGTTTTAGATCCTGTCTACTTGTTGCCTTGTTTTTATTGCTTCTACTGCTAGATAACGCAGCATGTAATCTACTAATCTTATACATGTGTGTTCCATTAAAAGAAAAGTCCACCCTGATATTTAGTTGGTTTTAAAAACTTTTAACAAAAGCGGAAAAATAAGAGAGGCAGTTCAGTAAAAGTTACAGCAAAATCCGATAAAAAAATAAGAAAGTTGAAGTTGTATTCAATTTCAATCAACCACAAATAGGAAAGTCTTGATGTATCTTGCTAGGTCCTCTTCCAGTTGTTCTGTACAGCAAATTTCATAATTTCCATAATCCATATATATATAGACAGATACATGTATATTTTCATACAGGGATCTGTAGAAATATACATGCAATGATTGTATCTAGGGGGCATGTACAGTATGATCAAACATTTTCTTTACAAAAAAGAGAAATGTCAGATTTCTTTTTAGCACAGAGGGCATCGGAGGGGACTTTGTTAGATTCATCACAAAGTTACCAAGTTGTGTTAGATTGACTAAAAATTCAAAAATTAATAACTTCCTTACTTTTGATCAGATTTTGCTCCAACTTTCACTGATCTATTTCTCTAAATGTTCTGCAATTTTCAGATCAAGATGGACTTCTCCAGTAAGTTGAATACGAAATAAGTGAAGGCGTATAATAAAATTATGAAGCAGAATTTTTGTTCCTCACATGTCTTTACTAAAAGAGTCCTTTGAAAATTGCTGGGTTCAGAGATGCCAACTTTTGGAAATCAGAAATAGGGAGGATTTGTAATCGACACCAATTAATGTGCGCGTAGCGCACATCTCGAGCGCGTAGCGCCCGACACATGCGGCCGGGGTCCAGGGCCCGCCTTAGGGCCCTGGAAGCTCTGGGGTTCTAGATGCTCTCTGGTGCAATCTGAGCCTTATTTTGGAGCATTTTACATGTGTATTTAGTTAAATAATTCCCCCTTTTTTTTTAAATAACATAAAAATTGTACAAAATGCATGATGAATTACTTTCAGACTTCCGATTACACAGGTACTTGATACTGTATTCGGTCTTATACTTCCGAGACCATTTCCTGGTCTTATTTTGCTGATTTTCCGCCATTTGGATTCTGTGGCAATATCCACGCATTGGTTACGGCGATCCATATGCTGAAACAATCTTTCGCTACTCTTAATTTGTCTTTTAACATAGTGGAATTATTACATGCTTAAGTTAGCAGATGATATTTCTCTTTCAATTCACAGATATATATACTGATAAGCGCCCTCCAAAAAAAATCATAATAAAAAAAAAAAAAAAAAAAAAAAAAAAAAAATCTTTTTTTTTTTTTTTTTTTTTTTTAATAAATCGGGAGGATAAGGATGGTGATCGTAAGGTCGGGAGTTGGGGTGAATTATCGGGAGCCTCCCGATAAAATCGGGAGGGTTGGCATCTCTGTGGGTTGATCAATTCTGTCTCCTTTCTTAAACTTTAAAGACAACAAGAAATTAAGTATATACAACAGATTAAAAATTCATGATTTAAATCAATGTTGATATTATAAGTCATCCTTACTACCTTTACCTTGTAACGAGTATAACAAGGACAATATAACAGTTCCTAAAACACATGGATCATTCAGCAAAAGACTTCACTTTAGTGTGAGCTAACACAAACCTGAGGTGTATAGTATTGCTATGCAATATGAAGCAATATGAAGCAATAATAAAGTTGAGATGTATTTTGTTGTGTGCACAGCACAAGACAAACAAATGATTTTAACGTACAACAGAGCTTCAAAAGAGATTAAAGAGCTGTCATTGTACAGAGTTTCCCAACAATATAACAATATCTTGACTTTTCAACATTCATGATTCATCATCGTCTTATTGGCATTTAATTTTCTATTCTTCAAGACTTCATTGATTTCTCTTTGACTCTTCTCCTGCTTTTACTAAAAACAAGATCTATATCAATAGAAGGACATTGGTCCTTCCAAAATTTGCAACACTCAAATTTTTCTTGCAGAGAATTTTATTACTACCACAATAATGCACCTAAGAATCTATGTAAGTAGATATCACATAAAGTAGCAAACTTGTTGCCAATTTGGGTAAGAAATGATTTTGTAAGTACAGAAACTTCATTGATAATATATCTCAAATATTGTGTTTGCCACGTGGAGTTATGCATCGGAATTAGAGTGAATTTTGCCCTTTTTTGCTCATGCATGTATTTCATTTTGAACATGGTGCACTACAGGTATATACTGCGTATTGAAATATTGCATATGGTCAAACCAAAAATTAACGTACAAACACAAAAAGGGAGGCGGGTAATGAGTTTTTAGGCCATATAACAACGTCTACATGTAACTAGGTGCAATTCCACTCTATTCCAATATATTTCTTCAAGTTCTTTCAATTTACGGCACATGGTTGTTCATTCAAGGCAATGGGGACATTTGGTCTCCAACATCTACAATAAATGCTGACACAAACATCAAGAGAAAATATTGCTCGGTAATCAGTTCTGTACAAGTCCATGTACGTTATTTGAATCCCATTTATACAGGGATACCATGCTTTTAAGTCATTTTGTTCACACACATACACACTCATTTCTAAATTCAAACTATTCTCAATTTACATTTACATGTATAAAGTGTATATTTATAAGTCATGATTCACAAGATAACACTATTTACTAAAAATTTATAATTACGCATTATGATTTACATGTATAAAGCATTTTAAATACTGGTAAACATCTGAGGCTTTGCGATGAACTCCTTCCCCACTTGGACCGACTCATGGAACAAGCACGGATTGCTGCAATTGACTCTGGGCATATGCATCATATACCCGGTACTCTAATTAATATGATAGTAAGGGCCTTTGACCCATAGCAAATATCAAAGAGTTAACCAATTTTAACTTAAGTAGGGAATGAAATGCCCTCTTGTGCCAATATTCATAGAACCTTACTAAAATATCTAATTATCTACTATAGCCTATAGATGTCATGAGCTACATGTACTGTAGCTAGTAAGTTTCATGAATATCGGCCTGCTCTTTACTCCATTGCATGTGCATACAAAAATACATTTATGTTTCTGACATACTAACAAATTTACAAAAATCAAATATTCCCACATCCGTATATATATATATAAAGAGTTTGGCCAACCCTGGTCGTAAAAGCAATAGAATATATGCGATGCTGTGACCAACTGAATAAAGGCCATGCTTTCCTCACCTATATACTGACCTCTTTTGACAAAATAATGAACATTTGTGAAAAGAATAATACAAATTCTGATATGGACAGAACAAAACAAAACATCAGACATAATAAAGTGCCTGAGGATTGGCAGTATTTTTCAAAGGCCTATGCTTTCTCCCACTCGAAGGCAAACACTTTACCAATCATGTGGAGATACAACAGTTTGTTTCTTATGACAAAAATGATGAAATTATTGCAATTTGTGCTTACTCCTTTGCGTCACACACAGAAAGGCAGCATATTCAGGAATCTAGCGAGGCCAGTGCAATGTCTTAATAACCTCCTAAACTTCCACTGTACAATATGCCTTGGAGCGCCAGGTTACATGAATGCCACAAAGACACACCCTAACTCTCAGTCCCAGTCTACTTCACAACCCAGTTCCACCCATAACCACAAAACGGCCCTATATGTAAATTATAGCTCTAATGACTAAGCTTTATGTTAGGGCTCAACACTATTTTTTTTTCTTGTTTTGTTTAAAAGGGGATCTGGATTGAATCATTTTAAGTTTAAAGTCTGTACGCATGAGCGTAATGTTAACATTTTTGAAATTTGGGGGGCCAAACTTAGATTTTAGGCGGCCATATCCCCCCCCCCTTGAGTACCTGTTTAAACGAGCCCTGCTTCATGACGTATTAATTTGTGCATTGTTTCCTCAGTTTGAACGCCTTACTGTAAATCAAAATTCAGCCAGGTTTCCAAATCACAAAATACAAGGATATTTCTATGAATTTTGAATTTCAAATGAGCATGGCATCGGGCACTTTAAAACAATATGAAGTGAAATTGTATGATTTGGAAAATGTGCCCCAGTGACAAGTTGGCAAACACTTTAAAAGGATTGTAGTTTAAAGGGAAGTATATTACAGAAGTATAGTTCCCCAAGGGAAGTCAAGGTCTTTTAACTCATTAAAGAGATTATTTTTTCTTAATTTTGGGCATTTTTGTGGCGAGAAACTTTTGTTAAATGCAAAAAGGTTATATTGCGAATTGCTGGTTTTGCATCAAACTTGTATTATACATGTATTAACAAAATCAAAGTTATAGGAAATTGAATAAACCATATAAATGGCTACCAGTATTTTAAGAGAAGGTAGGAAAATGTTCAGTAATAGTACTGAGGCATATTAGTAGATCTTCACCAAAGTATTAATGAAGACATATATTACTAATACAAGAGGAAGGCTACTATATACCTGTAAATCTGCAGTACACTGACCATCAATATACAGCACTGGTATAAAATGAGTGTTGTAATAGTCATTTAAAAAAATAATCATCAGACTTCTGAGGTTTTAATTAATTGGAGATGTTTTTATCATTTCAAAATACAAGTCGGTATACAGTACCCATTTGTAAAATGTAATTCAAATGTAGATCAATGCACTAGCCAACATTATGGATAAGAGAGAGTGAGAGAGAAAATCTATGCAATTAAAGCTTTCCTAATCATTCCTAGTAAAAAAAAAAAAACTTCATGTACTTTGAAATATCATTACCCCAGCCTTCAGCTTCCTATGGAATGCATATTGAATACAATTTGATATTTGGTAGTCATCGCCGAATAAAATAGGTAATCTACAGTCTAAAGCTAATTTTGAATAACATGGTGAATGGTTCTTATGAATATCTACTTCACAGCCCTCTTTCTATATAAAAGGCAAAATCTATTTCAACACATAAATATAAATATATTTGCTTTTATTTCTCCCTCTAATACATAATATATTGATATAATATTAAGTGTGCACCTTCAAATAGTACAGGAAAGAGATGTATTGCATTTAACCTACGTTTTAGCAGGACCTTCTCGTATTAATTCTATGAGGGTCTCCAAACCGTACACGAAACCCTTATCTTCACCTTCGTAATTTATCCCATCCATTCCTGCTACTTCAGCAGATGACGAATGCGCAAAATCGATGATCTTCACCAAGACGCCATCGTTATCGTCATCATCATCGTCATCCTCATCGGTTCGCTTTGCATTCTCCATCCTGAGGTCGCGGGGTTCATCGTCGCAATCAGGCCTGTACCTACCACTTTCCGCATCTCCTTTGCTCAATGCCGACTCGACTTCCGTTGAACCATTCACGTCGTTACCCTGCGTAGTAGAATCAATCTTTTCCATGCCCTCATATATAATAAGCACAGAGCAGCCGAAGAAACGATACTGATCCATTCTTGAGATGAGCTCCTTGAGTTGTGAGATGCGCCGGATGATGGAAGCTCTTATCCTCCTACTGTGCCGGTGCTTGTCATAGACGAACCTGCCGACCTCGTAACGAAGGTCATCCTCGGTCAGCTTGTTTCCGTATTTCTTGTTGCAGCAGACATAGGTGCCTTTGTCAGCTTGGTATACCTAGGAAAGAAACCAACAGAATAAAAGTGGTTAATGGGGATCAGTGAAATTTAGAAATACTTTTTTTATTCACTTGAGTTCCTTTTTGTATTTGCTATTAGTTTTTTTACAGTAATTATGTATTTTCTCTTAACCAGAGATCTTCGCTCACTGAACTGGATTGTCATTGTAAGTTATCACAGTGCAATTTTGCAGAACTAAACAGGCATTTTAAGGCTACATGTAGTTCATGGTTTCATACATGTATGTACATGTAGTTATGGTTTCATGTCATCTTTAATTCTAATAACATAAAAAAGATGCTCCCACAGAATACTCTCATAGAATTTTAAAAGAAAATAAACTCTTTGAGAATAAATAATTTTCCAAAAACCCCCCCTCCCCCCAAAAAAAAATAAAATAATAATAATCAAGAAATCTTTATTTTTTCACTTTATAATTTTCTAAATATTTCATTTATTTATCTATTTCTATTTTTTCCTATTTACCATTACATTTTTATTTTATAATTTTATTTTTTATTTTTTGCTTTTCAGGGGTTTGGACACAAATAACGCAGCAGACACATGGCAAAACCTTTCCTTTTTTGTATCTCTTGACATCATTTTTCCAATCTCCCCCCCCCCCCAAATTGAATAAATCTGGCACAACCCCTGGAAGTACATATACCTGCATGCCCCCAAAGCGCACTCCTAGCTTTTTGGTCGTGCTCTCTAAGGCTCTTGCAATGTTCAACTGCTTCTTCTCCTCCGAAAGGTCATCGCCATGGCAACGGGTGCCTATCTTCAGGTCAATGACGGACGGGCACTGGTAGTCCACTGTCACATTTTCCAATAGCATGTAGTCTGGGTTTGAAGAAATGAAACCAAATTATTTACAAGACTCGGTCCACCAGATATAACGCTCGTGGGAGGGGGGGGGGGGGGGGTAAGGGGTGGCCATGGCCCACTAGTGCCCCTCCTGGCTATACCTACGGGAGTGTAGAGTTGTACCAATCCAGAAAGGTCAAGAAAGAAAGTGCTATGCACTCTTGATGACCCTTTGACTGCCTTTGTTAAGTCTCACATACTATAACTCCTACATATGTAATACTACTACTGCTACTACCCTTACAGTACATTGAATTGCATTAAAAAGACCACTTATACTACCAGCATTCTGAGCTCACAAAGACATCAATAACGGACAATCATCGATCATCAGTTACTGACGCAAACTGTCCCTATGTCAACACACCCACATATTGCAGAAAGAGAAATGGATCTTACCATGTGCCCTCAACCAAAAGGAATGCCCTTCTACTTAGTCAATGGGCCACTACTTAAGGATTGAATTACAATGCGTGACAACCAGTCAATGATGAAGGTCATATTTTATGCATTCTGCAGGGTGCCCCTTGGCCAGTCTCCAGTCTTAATGAACCATATGTCAAACATGTATGTCAGAATTTTATGCAGTGAACAGACTGGTAAGGGAAAGAAGAGAGAAGTTGAGAAAATGCAAGATGAATATCGACTACAGGGAATAAGATGAATATTGACTAGAGGGAATAAGATGAATATTGACTAGAGGGAATAAGATGAATATTGACTAGAGGGAATAAGATGAATATTGACTAGAGGGAATAAGATGAATATCAACTAGAGGGAATAAGATGAATATTGACTAGAGGGAATAAGATGAATATTGACTAGAGGGAATAAGATGAATATTGACTAGAGGGAATAAGATGAATATTGACTAGAGGGAATAAGATGAATATCAACTAGAGGGAATAAGATGAATATTGACTAGAGGGAATAAGATGAATATTGACTAGAGGGAATAAGATGCCAAAATAGAGTAAAAAGAAGTTAGAGTAAAAAGAAGTTGGAGTGGGAAAGGTAAAAATGGCAAGGAGTATAAGTGGTTGTCCATGTACTGTACAGGAAGAAGAGGAATATGTTGAAGCAGACAAAGAAATACAAGAAAGCACGAGAAGAGAAAAAGAAAGTTATTAGAAGGAGTGTGTAGAGGAAAGAAAAAAGAAAATCAAGTAAATGGAAAAATAAGATGCAAATGCAGAGCTGCCAACCTTGTGCGACCAAAAAAAGGAATCATGATGGCAAAAAAAAGTAATTTCAAGCAAAAAAAAGGAATTCATAAAAAGCACGCGCGACACACTTCCAATGCAGAAATGTTTATTCCTCATGCTCTTTTTTCCATACAAGCAGGTATTTTTGTTTTGGTTATTTTGGTATTATCGGCATTTCATTCTTTTTGAGCATATTTTTCTCTTCAAGTATGTTTTCAAGTATATTTTCAAATTAGTTTTCTATTGAATTTGTGATCAAATCACCATTTTAGGGCAGTTGTTTGACGTGTGCTATGTAAAAAATTAAAATTAAAAATTAAAATTAAAATAAAAATTAAAAATTTATGAAGAAAAAACGTATTACCGTAATTTGGAGGAAAAAACAAAAGTAATTCCGGCAAAAACGGGACGGTTGGCAGCTCTGCAAATGGTATGGTAAAGGAGATGGGGAGTATTTAGAAGATGATCAACGGTAGGAAAAATAGACAGGCTAGGAAGAGACACATGTACCTTGTATGATTATGAATAAATAAGGGGTAAAGAGGACAGAACAACAAAATGAGAAGAAAAGTGTTAAATGGGTAACAGGTAGGCTGCGACCGTCATGATTGTTGGTCAAACAGGTATTGAGCATCAAGTGACGCTTGGCTGGAATGCTCCCCAGGGAGTGGAGATTGTGCATACAGTGTGTGCGGGCAAGTATTGAATCCAATGACCAGGGTAATAGTATATCTATAAAGCGCTTAGAGACATTTGTATTAGGCGCTATATAAAAGCGGAATATTATTATTATAAGGTATGAATAATGGGGAAAATGGGGGAAAAGGTTAGGAGAAGACTAGAGAAGAAAATAAAAATGAAAAATAGAATCAAGCATCATCATTACCTGCATGTATCTTGAAGGGTCTATTTTCCCCCATGGTGAACCTGAGAGCCTCGGCCTGATGAACTCTCAGACTCCATGGGTTCAGACCATTGCCCCGTGATAGGTAGGAGTAGTCTGTCGCGTCCTCAAAGACCTTTCCTCTCGTTGGTCCATGCAGGGGAGGGCTGTCATCAAGGCACTGAGGGTTTGGGGATATTCTGCAAAAAGCAGAGAAGAAGGAGAAATAGAAGAAAAAGAAGAAGAAAAATGAATAATAATAATAATGATACAACTATAACAATAATAAGAATAACATTATTGTAATATTCCATTCTTGAAAAGTGAATTTCACACAGCAACAACTATAATAATAATAATATTTCTGTAATATTTCTGTAATATTCCATTCTTGAAAAGTGCATTTCACACTATATAATATTGCAAATATGTTTCTATACAACCCCCGTGTGAAAAAAAAAATGATTCCATTATCAATAACAAACAAAATGTTAGTTCATGAAATTTTATGCACAGAGCAGCAAATGGGAGGGGAAGTTCGCAAGATACCTCATATAGATACCACAATTTCAAATTTTATAACTTTCTTATTTTTTAATCAGACTTGCTCAAATCTCAATCGACCTGTTCCTCTCATTTTTCTGCTTCTATTAAAACCAACCTTATATCAGGGAGGACTTCCCCTTCAATAAGTGTTATTCAACAGATTTCCTTTCTACTCCTAATCTCCAAGGTAACCAATCAACAACAACAAATAAATAAATACAAATAAAATAGAAATACTAATATAAGTACAGCAAGAATCTATCTCAATAAAACTTAAGCTGGCATACTAAGGGCTAACAGGTTAGGAGTATGACGAACATAAAGATAACATAAAACCCAAGTTGGAATTGGGTGCTATGTTAGCCATATTCTATGCGAGCGCATACAGGTGCTTTGAAAAGTCTCCTCACGAGTCACTTTTGCTTACATATTTGTATGTTAATGTAGAGTATTTAAACTTGCAATATTATCTCTTTACAGAAGTACACCATAGTATTTGAAGCTCTTATTTTTAATACAGCATGATATCTAACATACAGAGACTTTTTTTTTGGGGGGGGGGGGACAATTGGTACATTTTAAGTTAATCTGGTACATTTTAAGTAAATCTGTTACAATTTAAGTTAAAGGTACTATGGCCCTTTTGCAGCCAACTTCAAATTCTGTAGAACTTTGCAGGAATTATGAACATGTCATGTATGTCCTATCTGTGAAATTTAAACTTGAGCAGAGTCCTAATATTCATATTATGCAAGGAAACATGTTTACTTGCTAGACTTCACTGTCATACACTATTGAGTGACTGACTGGCTTTTTTTCTTCTTTGGTAATGACATACATGTACATAAAATGAGCTGTAAAGGGTACATGAGCATTTGTCTACATCAATATCCCACTTCTTGTGATGGCCAAAATTAAACTGATTGAATCTTTGCGCAGCATAAAACGTATGACCATTCGGTACAATGGACTGAAAATCAAGACTATTACTTATTGGCTCTATAGCTCCTAAGTCGATTTGACAACTAATAGTCGTTATTTTCCCACTTGAAGACATTTTCAAGCCCCACCTTTTTTAGGGAAGTTCTAAATTAGTATTATCTTTCAAATGCCGTTGGAATTTAACCTTTTCATTTTTTTGGCCTGCAAATGGGACATAGTAACCTTTAATCTGGTACATTTTAAGTTAATCTGGTACATTTTAAGTTAATCTGGTACATTTTAAGTTAATCTGGTACATTTTAAGTTAATCAGGTACATTTTAAGTAAATGGTGCATTTACCTTTGACAAGGTGAATTCTTATTGTTATTTTGGATGCAACGGCCATCACAACAGGAGGCTACGTGGGTTTTGTGATTAGTATAAACATCTCCTTTGTACATGTCATCAGTCACACTGCATTTAGAGTCCACAGAAGAGATCAGATCCAACTCAATGTTGCTTGACACCTTGCCGTTGATCGTACCAAGAGAGGGCGCTGTGATAGCCCTGTACGTTATATCGTCTTCCTTGTCTTTCTCGACGACGACTTCAACAACGCCTAGAGAGGGAATACAAGATTGAACATGAAAGAAGTGTCTTAGGCTACCAAGGATATAGATTTTTAAAGCCCTACTGCACTAATTATAGCTGCTTGCGCCCTCTATACAGCCAACAAGGCCTAAGCGGTACCTGTTGATCCCCCATGATGCCCTTTTTCTTATTTTTATTGAGAGCTGATTTAATGAGATAACCACCTGCCAGTGACCTTGCAGGGAGGTCTAATCACTCCATGTCAAACTAGTGCAGATGGGCTTTAAAGAATTGTCTTAAGCTACCGAGGGTATAGATTTTTAAAGGCTACATGGATCTGTTTTGCTTCTTTCAATTGACAATAGGTTATATTCTACGGTTATGTCTGCTACCGGTAATCAAAATTATGAACTTTATTCAAATTAAAAACAATACATCTGAAAGAAACAAACACTTGTATGAAAAAGCAGATATTTAAAAAACGTTTTGCTATAAAGTAAAAATGTATTTTTTTTTAATAATAATAATAATAATAATCTTTTAGTCCACTCCAAATTTTATTAAACCGAAACGGAAATTCTTTTTGCCCAATTGATCGTGAGTCAGCAGCCACTGAGCAGCGCCAGATCGACGTTGCTCTATCCCTTATTGTTGAACGCCAAACAAGATAGCAGAACTCCCATCTTTTAACATCTTTTGGTATGACGCGGCCAGGGTTCTAACCCACGACCTCCCGGTTGTGAGGCGAACGCTCTACTGACTGAGCCAACTGTTGTTTTTTTTCCCTCTTTTTCTTGTTCTTTCTTTCCTTTATTTTCTATTTTGTTGTCTCTTTGGTCAAAAGGATCAAAGATTAACTATAAATATGTGACTCAGCTTGAAAAGGCGTCTATTATTCACAAATCATTTTTAAGTTAATGGAAATTCACAAATCATACCCAAGTTACATATAAGAAAAATAATCATCTATTAACTCACCTTTGAACTTTGGTACAAAGTCTCCCATGATTGGAGCCAAGTAACGGTAATTCCGAATCTCCCGTTCGAACATTGGCTTACAGATTGTGTGTTTATCGTACAGCAGGATTCCTCTGTGACCTCCGACCTGATGAATGAAGGGCGTCAGAGGGAGCCCTCCTTCCGGCACAGCCATGGCTTCCTCACTACAATGCGACCCTTGACCTTTGATATATATTTATTACTTTTTTTATAGTTCAAACCCAACAAGGGTGAGATCTTTATTGAATCTTTATCAAATCAAACGGTAATGAAATTAAATTTGGAATGTGCCATTTCATGTCTTATAGACAGATTCTCAAAAAATTCTGTAGTATGTTGAAGGATACCAAAGATATAAATACAAGTTCATTTGAATGTTAATGCACAAGCACATAAAAAAGGCACAAATATGGCATCATTTACAAAAGTATTACAACATTCATAAAATCTTGTTTCTTTTCTGCAATTCTCTCATTTTCTCTTTTGAAGAGCTCCCTATTCAACGGCCGGAGCAGTAGATTTGACCTATGCAGTCTTATTTTTCTTGCTCTGTCCAATTTAGGAATGTCAAAGGTAATTGCACTGTTTGCGTTAAGGGTTCATTGCTGCTGTGAGGTCCCACAAACTAGAAGAAAAAGAGCTCTCAAGTCTATCACTCTTTCTTTTGTTCTTTAATCAGGCCATTTTTCTTCTTACTCGGCACTCTCCTATCTGTGAAAAAAAACATCAGATAATTAATAACCTGAGAAATACAGTTTACTAAACAATTTCAGACCTCCCAGTCCCCCCTTTTCAAATATACATGTACATGTAGATCTAAGATTACATTAAGCTATGGGTGCCAAATACAGAATTTAAAAGCAGTAAAGTTTCTCACCCATTTTACATTCTAATTCCTTTCAACTTCTCTTTTTTCCCTCTTTAAAATTTAAAAAAAAAATGAAATAAAGGAATAATCTTAGGAAATCTAACTTTTTAAAAACTAAGTTAAAAAAATTGACAATTAAGGTAAAACAAATTGTGATTTCTAAAGTTTCTTTAAAGAAAATAAAACAGAATTTAATTAATAATTCTAGACTATAAGCCTTTAGGATAGTTCATGGCCAAATATCTTTTCATCAAGTAAAAATTTGTAAAACATTATATTTTTTTCCTTCTTTCTTTCTATAGAAATTGTACATGTGGGGGAAGTATCCAACATGAAAAATAACATGGATCTACCTTCTGTATTCCATCATTTCCATGTAAATCTACTCATTAGATCTACTGGGAAAAAAAATCTAAAACAAGGAAAGAAAACTGAGAATCATTTCACAACGCCATCATAACTAAGGTCCGAGTATAGCACGACGTTCCATTGAAACGTGCGATATTATAATCAATGCATGTGTTTCAATGGGTGGTCACTTTTGATAGTTTCATGAAACGACGCCACGATGACTGGTGTGATAGTAACTTCACCTCGGTTTCAGAATCCAAAACATTCAATGAATTTGAATCGGTTGATGTCAATATCAATGGACCACCAGTTTTAATTCACTCTTCTTCTTTTTTAATTTAAAAAAAAAATTAAGTTCAAATACAAATTATTTATAGTAAAGGGGGGGTTTTTCGGCCGGAGGCAGTTTTCGGCCGGTCCGTTGGATGCATGGTAAAATCCCTTTAAAATACATTACATAACAAACAGCATATCCCATATCACACACATAGGCCTACAATACATGACAGAGTCACTGGAGAACCACATTTTGTAATGGAAAATATCACATTTTAGTGATGTAATCGGCGGTCAAGCCTTTTGGTAAGTCAAGCAGACCGGGAGCCAAATATCTGAAAAAAAGCGGCTACCGGTCCTTAATTTTTTTAGAGAACCTGGAGACATTTTTCAGGACCAGGAGCCGTTTCCAAAATTGATGAAAATATGTATTCTTTTAAATTTTTTGTTTACCGTTACCTTTTATTTATACGTAGTTTAATTTCTACTTTGAATTTTGAGCACTCTAATTTATCTGTCATTTGTAGTTGTTGAAGTTTATGTTTCAAACTATTTTCATGCCGTTAAATGTCAAAAATTGAAAAATGTTAGTGAAAGAAAGGCCAATAAGCTAAGTTCACTCTTAGACGCTTTGCAGTTGATGGAAGGTTATTTTATTCTGAAGGCAACAAAACAGCCCCTGTAGAAGCACAAGAGTAAAAACAGTTGTAAATTAAAAACATCATAATATTCAAATAAACAATTACATAATTATATACTTCATGATCTGTATCAGCAACAAAGAAGGTGTTCAGTGAATTGCCCACTGCACTATGCACGTGCACCACTTTGGACTTCTCTGCAATAATGTCCTCTCCAGTAATATGAAAGCTGTCACCTCTTGCGACCGAACCCAAAGCCCAGGCCATTGTCCAGCGTGCACTCCAGCCTCTGCAAGAGAGGCCCGCGCGCCAGAGTGCACACCGAACAATAACCCGTGCCAAACCCAGGCCCAGCCACAGGAGGCAACTATCTCACTCATTATTAGTACTACAAAAAATTATTAAATTTGTTTGTCTTTGCCATTTTTTTGTCTCTTTCAATCATTTATATTCACCTATAGACTCTAGTATGAAGGGGTGACCAAAGTTCGCGGACATTTTAGAACAGCTTACAAAATGTGATATTCGATCTATGATGTCTCATATTCTACACAAATTTATTTATTTAAATTATTACCAAATGGACGGCAAAGTTTTTTTACTACAGATTGATGGAACTACAAAATTTATCGTCGAAGGATTTCGGAGATATCGCGATCTAAAAATTCGATGTTCGATCGTGCGTGCGCGCTGCATCTAAAAAAGTCATAAAAAGAATGAGACCTAACTTCACGCACGGGGATTTACAGTTGATTTACCAAAAAATGTGATCCATCAAAAATAAGGTAATATCATAATTTGCAAGGCAATATATCATACAATCAGTTGGTACCACTTTTTACTTACAATTTTGAGGAAATGTGCTCTCAAATTGAAGATTTTCTGACCCTTATCGGTAAATTGATAATTTTTCGGAACGGACGCAAAAGATGGCGAAATTTGCCGATCTTTTGTCTATATCTTCACAATTTCGTACCCAATTCCAAAGAAAATTTCATGTTCGAGTAGTTTTATGTTCCTCTTTCCATTGGTGATATCAGATTTTCGAAATCTTACTGATTTTTTGAGATAGCGAACTTAGGTCTCGCGCGAACTTTGGTCACACCACCATACTACTAATAAATAGATCTAGACAGTCTTTACTTTCTTTATCAATGAAATTTGTGGTTCATTCACCATTGCCACTTTTGATTTTAAATCAAGTGTACATTGTATCTCCCTTGCTTGTTACGACCCTTGGCAGTGGATCGTGGAGTCCGCGTCCGACCGCCAACGCCCTCGGGCTTAGCTAGGCTCGCTCGGGGTCCTACTCCGTCACGCCACGGCACCTTAGGCCACAATCGGCCTTCAGAGCAGCTCAGAGCGGTGCAAATATCTGCATTGCGCTTACACACATTTCAACACATCGGACAACACAAACATGACAAATGAAATCCACATACAAACTTACCGGGTTACAGGGCGTAGGCCGTAAACTTCTAGTCTATTTGCTCATTAAATGAACTTGGATCTTATATGTGGCCCAACACAATAAAACGAAAATCCTACTAAATAGCTGAAAACTTTTAGAATATAACATACAGTCGCACTTACTTTCTCATATCCATGTTTTAAACGTCGTTTCTCAAGGAAATATTTAGCTTTCACCAACCCAGGTTAGTCTAATGTCCAGGTGTAATTGATCAGTATTTAGTCTAATGCGCAGGGGCATTTTACATTCTTTCTTTCTTTTACTTTTTATATATTTTTATTCGGAGGGGTATACGATGGGATAAGAAAAATTCAAGAATATTCCTCCTATTTTTTATGCACGATAATAGTGAAAAGGGTATATTTCTATATCTAGAAATAACACCACTAATTTAGTAAAGGTATTACAAAGTTTTGGGAAATTTTGAAAAATGGGTGGATGTGATTCTTTACAATTTTGATATATTTGGATGCCCCTGTGGATGTATTAATAACACCAGAAATTTTAGCCCCTAAAGCACTTCTGCTTTCGAGAAAAATTGAATATAAAGATTTACCGGTGCTCCCGGTAACTTATGTTGATAAATTTCAAATAGCTCCTACGGCCGTACAATGGTAGCTGCGACCATGAAAATCTCAGAGTATGTAGTTGTGGTATATAATTTACGAACGAGAATAGCTAATTGGTCGATTTTAGTAAATAAACATTGTTTTATAGGTCAATTAATATCTTGACCTTGAGAGGGAGCTTTTCAACATAAAATGTTTATTATTTACAATTTCATAACTTTAGAGTCGATTTCGACCGCGACAACGATCACTTAATATTGTAGGAACGTATATGCTTCCAATATGTTCATTTGAACCAAATTCATGACCCCATACCAAAACTTTGTATTACCTTTAAAGTAAGGAGTCTAACGATCTACATCTTTTTATGATTGAAGATCTAATCTGCGGACCGATGATCATAAAAGAATGTTAATGCGAAACCAATAATTACATCGAAACTTTTTTTCCCATCATTCACAGGTGTTACAAATAAAAATTCAAGAAAGATCGATAATTACATAGTATAATTGTAGGTACATTACAAGTCATACAACTCATATGGAGAAAAAAAATCAACATCAGTTTAGTGTAATCACTTCAATTCAAATTAACATTGAATATACATGAGAAAATAAACACTTTTAACATCTAACACCCATTAATTGGAACCTATGTAAAAAAAACAGACACACACACAAAAAATCATATACATAGTCTTTTATAAAAAACGAGAAAAAAAAACATTATAGAGAAAGAAAAAGTACAAACACAAACAAACAAAGAAGAAAGAGCTTTGAGGCGTCCAATAAACATGTTATGACACTCAGGACACAATATTTTCCTTCCTTCTGCCTCGTTAAAAACTTAATAAATTTAATATCTAAGCTTTAACGACTATATTGTTCTGATTATATATTCAGATATTGGCTAATTTTCTATGACTCTATAATCACAATTACCTTTCAAGGTAGACTTCTGCTCCATTAATTCCCTTCAAATACCCTCTCACTATATTCTTCACTTGATCCTTTCTTTCGCTTCTCTCATCTTCTTCCTTTCCAAAACTCTCTTACCTCTCTCTCTCTCTCTCTCTCTCTCTCTCTCTCTCTCTCTCTCTCTCTCTCTCTCTCACTGACTCTAGTCTGAAGCCCATGGTCATAAATATACTCCCAGGTCTCCATGTTACTTACCACATCATTCTCATATGGAGAAGAAAAAAAACACCTATATCTAATTAATTTCCATTTTATAGCTATCGTATCTGTACAATTTGCTGTATGTTTTATGTTTAATGCCCTGCTTTGGCAAACTCCCTTTTCTGGACCATGGTATGCTATAATGTGATTACAATTTTGATCTATTTGTACCCTGAGGCGCCGGATCCAGGATTTCTTGGGGGGGGGGGGGGGGGGTCCCAAATTTGAAATTATGCCAGCCAAATATTCTCCTTCTTCTTTGTTTGGTATTATAAATGGCATTTAGTCAAATTTTACTATTGTTGCCAATTTCATCGCAATCATAAGTAATTTGACCAGCAAAAACTTCTTTTTTTGGGGGGGTGGGCGGAGGGGGGGGGGGGCAGACAAACAAGTATGCATCACCCCCACTCTTACATGCAGGCCCCGCTGAACGTTTTTCAAAGTGGGCGAGGGGAGGCTAACATAGCCAGTGCCCCCCCCCCCCCCCGATCTACAACTTGTTGGCGGGAAAAATCGCAACTGATCTCCCCTAAAAGGCTTTCTCTTTTCTTTCTTTTTTCCCCTTTCTCTACTCTTTCCCTTTCCTTCCTTCTCTCTCTCTTTTAGGTTTGCTGGAGGGGGGTGGTAAGGGCATTTTGCCCTACCTCCCCCCCCCCCCGATCCACGCATTGTTGGCGGGATTAATCGCAACTGATCTCTCCTTCTTTTCACCCTTTTCTTTGCTTCTTTCTCTTGGTTATTCCCTTTTAGCTCTCCTCTTTACCTTTCCCTTCCTTCTCTCTTTTGGGGGGCGGGTGTGGGGGGGGGGGGGGGGAGAGACAAGGGCCTTTTGCCCCCCCCCGATTAACAACTTCTTGGTGGGAAAATTGCAACTGATATCCCCTTCTTTTCTTTTCTTTTTCCCCTATTTTTCCATCCCTTTATCTCTCCTTTCCTTTTTTCTTTCCATTTCCTTCCTTCTTTCTAATTTTTTTGATGGAGGGGGGGGGGGAAGGCCCTTTCGCCCCCCCCTCCGATATCCTTCTTTTCCCCCTTTTCTTCTTCCTCTTCTTTCTTTCCCTTTCTCTCCTCTTTTCCTTTCCCTTCTTTCTCTCTCTCTCTCTTTTTTTTTTTTGGGGGGGGGGGGGGGCAAGGCCCGTTAGCCCCCCCTGTTTGTACCACTGTCTATCATACCACACAAAAATGATACCAACTGATTTGGGATAGAACACTCTTTCATAAGATGTATAATAATTTACTGTTAATAGATGATTTATAAAATAATTAATAAAGCAATTATAAAGCAATTTTCTAGGTTTAAACTTTGTTTTGACTCACACTGTATATATGCAGTTGTATATGTGTAGAAACACTTGAGCTCCAAAGATTTTCTATAGTCTTAATAAAAAAATGCGTCCCGTGTCCACTGTTTATTTTTCTCTATATCTAGTTCATCCTCTCTTTCATCAAACTCTCTCTATATTCTGTGCCTCTTCCTCTCCCATCAACTAGTTTCTGTTTCTCCTTTCCTTATCCTCCATTTATCTCTCTCTCTCTCTCTCCCTCTCCCACCCTTCCCCTCTCTCTCTCTCTTCCTCCCTCTCTCTCTCTCTCTCTCTCTCTCTCTCTCTCGCTCTCTCCCTCCTTTCTCTCTCTCTCTCTTCTTATCTCAAGGGGCCCATCCTCTTTTTTTTATCTGTAAATACGAGTTATATATACACACACAAAAGGCCTAATTATCTTTTGCTATGTTTTGATTATTGCTTAGCAACAATCCAGATTTAGCCTCATCCTGGTTTTACTTTTCATTTTCTTTTATTTCATTCCAGGAAACACACTGGACATCTCGAGTTCGGTAGAGTCCCAACTTTGACCAGAAAAGAAAGAAAAAAAAAGTGAAACTGAAATCCTCTTATCATCAATAACCGGACATGCAATATCTGGTTTCAAGAGCTCAAGAGTATTATCATGATCATAAAGAACTAAGAGGCCTCGATGGATTTGGAATAAAGAAAGTAAAGAGCTCAGTTATTTTATTATTCCTCCAATAAGGGGGAGTTACAGATGACTGTAATATTAAATCATTCAAAATTATTATCTTATAATTGGGAGGCTCCGGTTCAAATACCAAGTCGATGCGCTAGTGCCCTCTGGTACCGAGTCCCTCAGAGGGGACTTAAAGCCGTCGCGTCGGTCCCCTGCTTGTTACTTACAAGCTTTCATATTCTTTCTTTGCAGTCAGGTAAAACATACAAACAAATTATGGAATACATTTTAATCACCAGAAAAAGGGCTGACCAAGGCTTGTAAAGGAAAACGACCTTCATCACATTCATCATCATCACTTTCATGATCTGAGTCATCATTGTCATGATCATCATTATCACAATCAATTTCATGATTATCATCATCACCATAATTAGGCGTTAACAAAAAAGGATGTTGTATTGCCCTTTGCCTCCGACCCAAAAATCTTGAAATCTACGGTCGGCTTTTCATTTTTTCCTTCTTTTTTTTAAACCGTTTTTTAGACAGAATTTTTTTGAATGAATACAAAAAACTGAGAAATATCAGCCCAAAGAAGAAGAGAAGAAAAAAAAAAGATTAAAACACATTTAAAAATTCAGACCGACCGACCCATGTTTTGGCACCTAAAGGGCAATACATTTTTTTTTTTTGGGGGGGGGGGGCCTTATTAAGATCATCAGAATTATTATCATTATCATGATCATTATTACCATCATCATTATTGTTATCATTCAGCGTCTTGATAATCATTCTCATTCTCATCATTATTATCATTATCATTATTATAATCAACATCATGATCATCATAATTATTATTATGATCATCATCATTTTCATGATCATCATCATTATTATCGTCATTATTATTGTTATCAATCATCGTCTTGATAATCATTCTCATTCTCATGATCACCATTATTATTATCATCACCAGCAGCACCAGCTGCAAAACGTGCATCATCCTCATCATCATCGTGCTCTCCTTATCACATTCACTCTACATTATACTAAAAACACAAAAATATTCTTATATGCAACATGTCAGAGAAAAATGGTTTCTACTTTATTGATAATTGAACAGGCTTTCATTCTTCAGAAGAAACAGCATAAATACTCAAATTGTTTCATTAATTATTTCCACAAATGATGCAAGAAAATCAGTGTTGCAAAATTGTTCTCTTGTATGAAATTTCAGCACAGTTTACTTCAATATACATGTACTTTATTTTATGTTACATTTTTTCCACCACCAATCATTTATGGCATGACAGTGCACCCCAACAATGTGACTAAAATAAAGGGATGTGAAGTGGTGTTTTCAGTATTTTAAAGTATTCAACAATATTTAGTGATTTGTTATGGTTTTGATTCCTTTTTATAATATAAATACATGAATATATTTCATACCGGAATTGATAGGTCGAAAATATACCTCATGACAACTGATTGAGAATTGACACTTCATGTAGCTTGAACATGTACATGTGTATAATTAATTTCAAAATGTCAATAATCTACCAGTACCAGAAACACTCAATATTACCTTTTATGAGCGGGGGTTGGAGGAGGGCGGTGGAATTAAACTAAATTCGTATACATACAAGTCATACACTGCATATACAAGTACACAGATGTTTTAATAACTTTATAATATCTGGGGGGTGTTTCACAAAGATTCTAAGTCAAACTTAACTCTAAGTTGGACTTAAATATTATGGAGAGCCATTTGTAGCCTTCTAATGAAATAAATTGAAAAGCAAAAATTCAAGTATTTTAGACTACGGTATTCATAGATTCCACATCAAGAACATAAAATCTCCCATGATATTAGAAAATATGAATGATTTGAATCAACATTTTATGCCTTTTAAAATAACTTCTACAAAATATTTTCAAGGATGCTAATGGCTTTCCATAATTGTTAAGTCCAACTTAGAGATAAGTACAAATTAGGATCTTTATGACACACCCCCTGTTTGGATGTAGAAGGGAATTCACTGTGTTAACTATAAATATGAGTTAACACCCTTCTGGCTTTAAACAGATAAGGAATGCATGCATAAATTAATATGTACACCTCTTTAAGGATGTTGCACATTGGCTACGTTACACTTTAAATATGGCAAGAAAAAGGAAACATTTACTGTTTACTGTCATTTTATGTTCATATATAATATATAACATGTTTTATAATATGTACAATATTTACATAGGTTTACAGCTTTTGTCTTCTACACAAAGATAATATTCATCACTTATAAGAAAGTACTGTTTTGTCAGCAAATATTTTAATACTTCTATGTGTATTTATTAATTAAAGGTTTTTCCTATGACATATCATTTTCGAAAAAAGGAAATGAAAATTATGAAAATAAGTCTTGATGCTGTAAGAAGGGAAAAGACAGAAGGAAAAAGACAGGGGGAATGGGGAAGGAACTTATAAATGCTCACACTATCCGTGCGTTAACACAAATTTAAGAAAAACAGGTACATAGCAGGACAGAATTATATGCGACAATTCCGGTTTGATGATACAACACCGGTAGTATATCCACACACAAAAAATGAGAACCCCCTCCCTCTCCTCCCGGCCCCCGATAGTAAATTTGGGATTTCATGAACCCTGACTTCTTCCTCACTCCCCTAATCACATGGTATTCAACTGTCTGAATACTGTTAATACTGTTCAGTACCACCATGTGCATGAATACATTTAATCCTTTGGGGTTGGAAAAGAGGGGTTTTAATTTTTAAATAAGATCAAAAGATGACAGCTATGGGATAATGGGGAGAAGAATTCTTAGAGAAGGAAGGGGTGGGGGAGGGGGGGGGGGGGGTCCTAAAGCAGAATTTTTTATAAATAAATATGACCTGGCAAATAGATACAGCTAACAGTTAACAGCATGGATGTATACATCATATAATATCAAAGCATCAACAATTGTAGTGCTTTGCAGGCTTTCGGTTGATTTCTACCAAAATTTGAGAAAAAGGTAAATTTCCCTCTTTAAATTTGTTTACCAATAATCAAGGAGGGACAACGTTTTTTCCACTGATTTAAAATGTTGATTGTCCAATCTGCAAGGAGATAATTATCGTCTACATATTACGTATATATTTATGATTTTACATCATACAAAATGGAGTTGAACAGATTTGTCATTTAAAGTGCGATGAACCTACTGATTCTGGAAGCGAGACTCCATCCAAACTTAGTGGTATCCGGCTACATGTATGTGTATGTCCATTTTGACTGATTGTCGGTCACGCCTCTCTAGATCGTGTGGTTTGGCAATGTAAATGAACGCGGAAGTGGAATGAATAAAAATTAATATTGATCATATTGAAACAAGTTTGATGGAATTTTCGATGATGTAATATTGATGTTTTAAACTTTTTACAGGTTATGGACTGGGCAAGAAATTCATTTTTCTTTCATTAAAAATTTTGTAGACTTTTTATTTTCTAATCTCAAACTTTAGAGAGCACATCAATCGGTAAAGACTCTCTAAAATGGAGATGTGATGATTGCCCTTTTGTTTTGCAACAAAATTTATGTTAAATTTAAGCTCCTTTGAAAATGTGGAGCATTGATGTGTGCAAGACAGCCTCTTATACAGCTGCATAACTGTAAGAAAGCAGAGTAAGAAAGAGAAAGAGAAAGAGAGAGAGAGAGAGAGAGAGAGAGAGAGAGAGAGAGAGAGAGATGAAGAGGGATCAAGAGAGTTCAGGAAGGAGAGGTAAAGTCAGAGAGGAAGATACATATTTGAAGTAAAGAGAGAGAGAGAGAGAGAGAGAGAGAGAGATACAGAGAGGTATGTACATGTTTACAATTATGTAGTAAAAAAAAGAGTGAGATAGAGAGATAGAGAGAGAAGGAGAGACAATGACAAGAGACTAACAGTTTAAGATAGAAACAGGAAGGGAGGAAGGGGGAAATAGAGACAGAGAGTGAGAGAATGGGAGGATTGAGAAGCATGGGGGAGGAGGGAGACATACCGTACATAACACAGAGCAAAATAGCCACAAG
Source organism: Strongylocentrotus droebachiensis (assembly GCA_035222895.1). Taxonomy (NCBI): domain Eukaryota; kingdom Metazoa; phylum Echinodermata; class Echinoidea; order Camarodonta; family Strongylocentrotidae; genus Strongylocentrotus; species Strongylocentrotus droebachiensis. Next base: position 55,087 of record JAVYIG010001050.1, read on the forward strand.
GGAGATAGAATAATGAATGACAGAATTACCAACATGAAACGAGAAACGGTGACTCAGGAGAGAATGCAAAAAGAAAGCACATGCACTGTACTTGCAGTTACATTATAAAGTCAAGAAAAAAAGAACATGAATTCCAATATTTTTCATCAAATGCATAGAAGTCCATTATATGGGAATCCCATGATTCTTGGGATACTGCCAAACTTGTTTCGAAGCCATCTCATGATTCTCGTCACAATGTTGATGGGACGTATGACCGCATCCCGTTCCATTTTTCTGGATCCTGCATGCGGAAAGTCATACTGAGATTATTCACATACAGAGTATTAAATCTAAATTTCACTATCAGTGCATTGTTTGTTTACAACTAGAAGCTCTGTTTTACAGTATCAAAAGCGTAAGTGAAATAAGAATACTGATTGTATACACCTTAAAAAGACCGGATGCAAAAAATGTGGTTGTAATCTTGCTCTAATCTTGCTCTCTTCTTGTGGTGCTCTGTTCTATATCTTACATTCTTAATGAACATAAGACAGCATGAACGATGGACAAGGGATCTATCAGTATTCATCAATCAGAAGGTAATATTTCTGTTGGGCACAAACTCCGCTCATGGCTCCATTGTCAAGCAAATACAACGTATTTGGAGCTCCGTGAAATGACTGACCAATCAAGAGCAACTTCCGGTGACGCAGTTACCTCTCTCAGCTAGCTACGGTGATAATCATCCTACCCCTCTGTTTCTCCATCATCATAGACCTACTATATCATCACAAACTTCTACAAAGTACAAGTGTGTCCATATTGCCTGAGGTTGCAGGCTGCTTGAAGGCAAATCCTCACGATCGGAAGAAGAATGCACCGACAGTCAGGATACCTAGCGTTGCCACGCCAACGAGCTGTTTCCCACTCCAGACTCCGTTGGTGAGAGCAGAGTCATCCAGGGATGAATGAGAGAGATGCTTGTAGAAATCCACCAAGCCATCCTGCGTGGGAAAGAGTAGAAAAAAGAAAAATGAAAATTCATGAAGACAAACCATAACATAATATCCAAGCAAAAAATGGTATACAAGCACAAGTCAAATGTACATGTATTTCATCACATTTCATCATATTCCCTCTGTCTTCTGTAATACCAAGGAGATACAGACATATTTCCACATCGACGAGAAAAGCACAATGAACTATTAAGTATGTGTAGCATGCAAAACATATATATATTTATATAATATACATGTAAGGTCACTGTGAATTATTGTCTCAGTGATAGTCCAACTTTCCAGTCTACATGTACATGTATACTGTACATGTACATTTTAATCGAAATGTAGGGTGAGCTTTAATAATTACAGCAGACCCCCTCCCCCTCCATTTTGAAGAAGAAAAAAAAACAAGCACATTTACATGTAGGGATTCGATTTTATAAAGATTTCATATATTTTCAGTTTTTTTAATTATATTTCCATTAATATCATCACCAGCGTTACTCACTGTAGACATCAACATCAAATTGTAAGATCAATAAACATGCCTTAAGCCAGGACTCAGATTCGATCACTATCAAGTTCAATAGTACAGATCAGATATTTTTCATTCTTTAATTCTTTCCTTGAAGATCTTTACACTATCCCTGCAAGTCATGAATCTTATTAGTCATCAAGACCACTGCTGACCTGTCCAATTTCAAAGAAAGAAAAAATATGGGGTCCCCAGGTCTCACTTTATGTGTCAGTCGTGGAGTCGAGGGCAGACTCTTTTCTTCTACTTATGAATCATCAAAATTATCATAGAATGCTCGGGTTTGGTTACTTGGAAAGCACTGATCATCTATTTTTCATTTTCATCCACTTGTGCAATCATGTATGACATACAGTAATAAAGATAAAAGTAGAGAGTGTATTAAAGTATGTAAATAGGATGCTGACATTGTCCATTCTACTACATTATGTACATTTAAGGTCCTAATGTAAGGATGTCTGATTTAATTTCTTATTTTGGCAAGGTCGGTGTACTTTCTCTCACTGTTTATAAACAACATGAGTCATTACATGAGAAATATGCACAAGAGGTTTTTGTATATTGTATGTACATGTACATGTATGTATTGTAAAGTGTATATTATGCTCTTTTTTTACTTCCATTTCTGATTACGCAAAGCGTGACATCTTTCTTGCAGCCACAATTTCAGAGCGACAAAAAGAACTACCGTCATTTGTAACGATATCCATTTATTTCTTAAAGGCAGGTTTTACTACTTCAGCTAGAAGGTATTAGACCATCCAGCGAGCCAGCGAGGTCACTGTGACAGGTGGCTATCTCATTAACTCAGCTCTCATTTATCATAAGAAAAAGAGGATCATGGGGGACCAACAGGCACCGATTGGGGAAGTTTTCTATATAGAGGGAGCAAGTAGCTACAAGTAGGACAGTGTGACTTTAAAGCATTTAATGAAATTGAAATTAGGTTTGTGAATTGTAAATCTTAAGTTCTTTAAGCAAAAATATCGGTGTGAAATTTAATTTTGAAATACCCAAAATTGAATATTCAAACCAAGGTTTCGGCGTGACGGTCAGGGACTGGACGGGGAACCGTTTCAACTCAGGCCTAATGCTAATATTGCCTAATTATCATTTTCTATGTAAAACTTTGGAAGTTATAAATAAAACCATACAGTACATATACATAACAATTCTTCTCATCCTATTAAACCCTTAACCTAAAAACGAAGGAATTTCCAATCCAAGCCCTAACCACATATGTTTTTAATGAAATAGTCTGGAGCAAATATCAATAATGGCATCAGAATGCACTGGTTGCAATCATAACCTTACAACATGTGTATTTTGTGTACTGTACTATACGTACATGTAAATTACATGTATGTAATCCACGAGACAACTTCAGAATGCAAATGTTTAAATGTAAAATGTAGTACCTTGTATACATGTATACGTAATGCTTATATTCCAATTTACCCCCCCCCCTGTTTCCAGCAAATGCAGAAGTAAAAAAACAAAAAACAAAAACATAAACATATATATTTAAAGAAAAAAATAATTGATCCTCGTGTCAAATTGTCAATGTAAGAATTTTACTGAAACTTTCCACTATTTCTGATACCCATATTTCATTAAAACAAACAAGCAGATTATTTCCTCTACTTCAATCAAGGTCATTTTCATCTGAAACTCAAATTATTCATCATTCTACAGATCTTCTCTTATTTAAAGGGAGGCTTTACTACTGCAGCTAGAAGGGATTAGACCACCCAGAGAGCCATCGAGGTCACTGTGACAGGTGGCTATCTCATTAACTCAGCTCTCATTTAACATAAGAAAAAGAGGATCATGGGGGACCAACAGGCACCGATTTGGGAAGTTTTCAATATAGAGGGAGCAAGTAGCTACAAGTAGGACAGTGTGCCTTTAAACTTTTCAAGCAACACTTACTTCCGACCCCTACAGCCAACCACCTTCCCCACCATATGATTCATATCCCATGACTATTTCACTTTGAAAAGTTTCCAAAACCGTTTATAAATCTGTTAAATGGATTTTTTTTGGCACAAAATACAACTCTGTGGAAAATCCTGTTAAGGAATTACCTAAAGTCTTGTTTAAAAAAAAAAAAAAAAATCACTTTCAGTTTTGTGAATCACGAGATGTTTGATTTACAGTACATGCGGTAGTAAAGACCTAAGGATATGTAGAGGTCAAGATAAAAATATAGATGAAAACTATTATATAATGATTTTTCTTCTTATGAATACAAATACAGTTGTACATGGGAAATGTTGTTTCCATATTGTTTTTTATTTCATTGAAGAAAACAAATCTGATGATTACCGGTAATGAGATAACTTTTTTTCACTTTTTTAGTACAGTGGTAATCAATGAGGGAAAATACCTTGAAATTAAAACAAATAAGTTACTATACATGTAACCAAATTTGACCAAATAAAACAATGTATACATTTGAAAAGTGACCCCAATAAATGCATACAAATTTTAGGAAGTATTCAATTAATCACATCATTATACATATTTCAAATTCCACATTATAAATAGACCATAACACCATTTTCTCACGGCCTTCATAATTTATGCTGCCTGCAACCTACATTTTGTAACCAAATATCAAAATGCCACACCTCCCTCCCTGATCTACCGTATAATGAAATTAGTCTACATTTTTACAGACACTACATTGTAAATATACATGTACACTCTAATTGTACTCTTTATATGGACCAGTATACATTACATGTACACTGTACATGTAGTAAAAAAATTTAAATAAATAAAATGTATTACATTTTAGTACAATTTGCAGAATAGAAGCATCTAATCTGTATGTACAGTACATTATATGATCTACAGTACATGCACATCTACAGTACATGTACTCTATGGATCATAAATTATGTGAACATTTACCGGTACATGAAACTTTGTAGGCCTATATTACTGATGGAAGTGGCTAGACTACAGTCTTTACACCGTTGCTTATCAAGCTACATGTACATGTATTTTGTTGTATATACTGTACATGTGAGCTGAACACATCTACATGTACATGTACAATGTACGTACAGTACATGAGACTGGCAGAACAAGCTTTAATAGCAGTTTTAGTGAATACAGTATTACCTCAGTCTGGAATCAAATCTTCTTTGGTGATGAATGTACATGTACATACTTTGTTTATTAAAATTCACATAGCAAATGACTATCGGTACATTACAAGTTCTGAAGAGTAAAGAGCCTCATAACAACAATTGCTGATACAATCTCAACTACAGTACTGCTTCTTTTACATACATGTGTGGCAAGTATGACTCTGTAGTTGTCATGTCTGAACGGTAAAGACTATCACAACCTTGCCAAACTGCATACTTGACCTCTGTGGCGGAG
>JAVYIG010001050.1:65000-395637 GCA_035222895.1 Strongylocentrotus droebachiensis
AATATGCTTTCAATAATACTCTCATTAGCTTAGCCTGTCATTCACTCTTTCAATTCAATTGACTTAAATTTCTCTGTGCATTAACCTGTACAATTATACTATAATTACTTTTACCTCATTTATCTCTATTTTCTTTTTTGAAGAGCTCCTAAAAAGATTGTAAAACAAAGGTGTCTATTATTATTATTTTCATGAAGTTTTTATCGTTATGCACATAGTCAAGATACTAAGGTTACCTGTTAACGATTCTATTCCATATGGTGTTTTAAATGTTATGATTATCAGAAAGGTTTGATTGTCATGCACTGTTAGAACAAGTATTACAATTTTTAATCAAGTTGGTTAAAATTTTAATCAACCACGGATTACCAGGTGAATCACACAATCGTTGGTTAAACTTTAACCAACAGCCTGTTGATTAAAACTTTAACCTGTGGTTGATTAAAAAATTTAATCAATTATTGGTTAAAAAATTTTGCTCAATGTTGGTTAAAATGGTGTTGATTAAACTTTAACCATTTGTTGATTAAAACTTTAATCTTTTGTTGGTTATTTATGCTTTGTTCGGGGCTGATTCACATGGTGTTGGTTAAACTTACATGGGTCGTTGGTTAAAATTGTAACCATTGTAGGTTAATTATTTTTTGATTCACACGATGTTGGTTAAACTTTAGTGGGTTGTTGGTTACAGTTATAACCACTGTTGGTTAAACTTACGGGGGTTTGGAGGTCTTATCCTCGTGTTTGCAGATAAGAAATGGTTTAATATGATTATCATCAATGCTAAGATTGGAAGGAAGAAGTGAAATAAGGTTCTTGCTCAAATTAAAAACGCTTTGTGTCCCGGCCCGTAGGTTGTAGCTCAGCCAGTAAGTGCAACGGATGACCTACCCAAATTGCATGCATGAAGACGTTTCACTTCATGATGACATCTTATTTTATATTTAATTGTTTCAAACAATAATTCATGCATGCAATTTGGGTAGGTGATCCGTAATAGGCCTACACTTCTCCTTCTTTAATTGGGTCTGCATCCTTCACGGTTGAAGATTCTTGCAGACTGATGAGTGTGTGTGTGCTTACGTTAGCCAGGTGCACGGTGCAAAATGCTACTTATTGGTTGAGCTACGTACAGCCTAGGGGACACAAATCGTTTTTGATTTGAGCAAGAACCTTGTGTAACGATCCACCCTCACAATATTATACTTGTAACTGATTTCCATGCTAGCTGTCATATCTTTCAGTATCTGAAACTTCTGAAACATGCAGCTTGAATCATCCCATCCTTTCTTTCTCAATCTTGTCTTATTTCTGTCTTTTCCCCTCTGTCTCCCTCTCTCTCTCTATGCTCTCTCTCTCTCTCTCTCTCTCTCGCTCACTCCGAGACCTTGCATGCAGCCAGCCTATTTCTCATCATTCCTTCACATTCTTCATTTATAGGTAAAAATTGATCTCGATTAATATTATTCCAGAAGTACCGCTGCGAGTTATAGTCTGGATTGTGTGTGTTTTGTGTATAAATACCTGCTTACAAGCATAAGTTTCTAGTTTGAAGAAGTCTAGTATGAACGACTTCACGTATAAACACAACCGGAAGCATACGCGTACGTTGCTTCCGACACACACTAGATCCAATCTATAAATCGTAGAAAATGCCTAAGAATTCATTATGTATGAAATATGTGATTAAGTTGTATATTTATTCAGATAGACAAACAAATTATCCCTAATATCATATTATTGTCTTAACAATCTCTTGTCAAAAACGTAAGAGAATTCGAATTTTGTACTTCTTTAGTTTATTAACCAGGATCGGAATTCAGGTTGTGCGGTTGACGCGCATTATATAAACAAACAGTGAATCCCAAATTCATGCTATGAAATATTTGTTTGTTAAATTTCTGCTCTTATTACAAAGAAGAGCTTGAAAAATGTATCTTATGCCTTGTATAAAGTTTCAAATAAACGCATTGTAATGTTTCCATTACTAAAGCAGTGTAACTTTTGGAATAAATAAGCATTTAATATTGAATTAATAAGATTTGGAACTTTATAAGGACCGGTTGCAATGTGTACGCGCGCAGCTAGCTCTGTGCATGATCGCGGCGTTGCTTACAGCACGCGCATAGATTTCCCCCACGTACGCATGATTTCCCCCACGTACGCATACAGTGTATATATAAGATAGATTTTTCGGATTCGTGGCTGATTCGGAAGATTCAGTCGCCCAACAAACTGGTCCAACGGCGATTCGGCAGAATCGCGCAACAAATTGCATGGTCCAAACGTCGTCTCGCAAGAGCCGCCCAACCAATTGGTCCGAACTTAACACTGAACTTAAAATAACATTTACTAAAGTCCCTAAACTTTCCTTCATAAAAACAAACAGGTATAGTTCCTTAAGTTAATATAAAGTCTATTACCAATTTACAGTGTTATAAACAAACAGATTTTATAAACATAAGTATTAACTTGTGTGTATCTATATATATATATAAAGACTTATTAAATTTGTAACAGTGGCGATAATATTATTGATGTAAAGAAAGAAATGATTAAATGAAGTTTTTGTTTTTGTGTTCAAACTAAAATCTTGTCTCAAACAAATGTGTTCTTCTTTTCGAGTGTCAATTTAGTTATTCCATATACCTGTATTTCTATAGTCATATATTTTGACTGAAACGAATTAGGATTTTATAAGATACATCGCTTCTATCTCTCTTCCACGAAGATATGGCCACAAATACCAGGCTCGCCGTGAGGGAAGGTAGGGGCGATGCGGTCGACGCCCTCAACGAGGGCGACGGCCGGTACAAAAATGGTGTCAGAAGTGGGATGGAAATACAGGTAGAGACTAATGGAATTGAGGAAAACACATCCAAATTGAACCAAAATAGTAATTGGGAACAAGATGAACTTGAAGAAAATTTGGCAAAGTGTCAGAAAATGGAAAATGACTCGAATAATTCTTCAGAAGAAGAAACCACACAAGTGAAGAAATCTAATTCTAGAAAGAAACGAAGCGTGCAAAACAGAATTCTTTCCAGACTAACCCAACTAATGGAACAAATGATGACTTTGACTAACAAATCTAGGACGCGGCAACGCGCTGGTTCAAACTCTTCTACTGAAGAAATAACTGATGCCAGTTCTATTGACAGCAAAGTAATGTTGAACTTCGACAAACACACCAACGACAAAACTAACAAACAAAACAATGCCAACTCTGCAGAACCAGAACAAAACAAAACCAACCTTGCAGAACCAAAACTAGAACGAAACGAAACTAACCCCGAACAAAAACGAACACAGAACCGAACACGGCCAAACATAATGCCCGACAAATATGATGGTAGTTCGGATTGGCACGATTACGAAACTCACTTTGATTCATGCAAACTAATCAATGACTGGGAGGATGAAAACGCAGTCAAGTACTTGTCTGCTAGTCTTAGAGGACCTGCTCTAAGATTGATCAATGAACGTCCACATAAACATTGGACTTATGACGACTTGAAAGCAAGACTATCTCTAAGATTTTCTTCCTCGAAACAAGCAGAAAGCTATCTGCTGGAACTACGTGGTCGCAAGAGACGACCAAATGAATCGCTTCAAGAACTCGGACGAAACATTAGAGAATTGACAACGAAAGCTTATCCTGATTTTGACTTTGACGGAATTGACCGTCTTGCTAAAATTCACTTTACGGATTCAATTCAAAGCCCAGAGATTCGAACAGGTATTTTCCATGCCAGATCAAAGACCTTAGATGATATGATTGAAGCTGCAATCACCACAGAGACATTTCTGTTAACCGAATCTGAGCGTTCTTGGAAAAAGAACACTCATAATAGAATTGTTGGCACAGAACAAGCGAGTAAAAGTGACTTACAAAGAACAATTGATATTGCCGTGGAACAAGCCTTGCTTAAACAAAACAACCAGCAATGTCAAAACGACAAATCTACCAGAACTAACAAAAACGACCAAACCGAAACGTTCATGTGCTACTATTGTCAGAAACCAGGTCACATTGCAAGAAACTGCTTCAAGAAACAATCTGACATGACACAGGCACCTACTAACGAACAACAACGACCTAGAGGAACACAACAAAACTTCCGCCAGACACGAGGCCGTTTAAACGAAAATGGGCCGCCCATGGGGGCACTGGCGCGGCCAAACCAACGTTAGAACCAGCCCAAATACATGAAAATGAAAACTATGATAACATGACTTCAACTAACCTTCCTTTGAGCAATTCGAACTGTAATGGGTTATTTGTAAAAGTTAGTATCCATGGCCAAGAGCATAGATTTCTGATTGATACTGGAGCCTCTGATTCTTATATATCTAAACAAGTTTATGAGAACATTCCTAGTAAGGATAGACCTTCATTGCGAGTATCAGATAAGAAAGCAAAACTTGCTAATAATACCCCTCTGCCCCTATTTGGTGTTGTGGCACTTGAATTGAAGATAGGCCCAACTTGCGGGTTTACTAAGTTGTTAGTCGCAGATATAAGTAATGATGGAATTCTGGGCCTAGATAATTTGTGCAAAATGGGTGCCAAATTAGATCTTACGACTTTCCAACTTTCTACTAAGTGGGGAGACCTACAGTGTGAACGAGAAGATGGTGAAACCCTGTTCTGTCGTATCAGTACGTCAGAAACAGTCACCATCCCTGCAGGACATGAAGTTCTGATTAGAGGAACCGTGAAAGATAGAATGAAACCAAATAGACTAGGCATCGTAGAGATGGATAACGCCCAAAACCATCTAACCAAAAGTGGTTTAATTGTGGCTAGAACTTTGGTGAGAACAGGGAGTGAAGAAATTCCCGTCAGAATTTTCAATCCATCACCGTCAAACAAGGTGATTCGAAAAGACACCCACCTTGGTACAGTAACAATTGTAGAAGAAAGTGAAGTTGAAACGACACCAAAGTACACAAGGTCAAACCTAAACAAAGTACCCGAACACTTACGAGACCTATTAGAGAGAAGCACAAAAGAACTTCCTGAACAGTACCATGAGGACATAGCAAGTTTGCTAATAGAATTTCAAGACGCCTTCTCAAAAGGAGACAATGATATTGGGAGAACAAATCTTGTTGAGCATTCCATTAATACGGGAACGCAGCATCCCATTAGACAAAGACCCAGAAAGCATCCTCTAGGACAAAGAACGGAAATCAAAGAACAAGTAACAGAACTATTAGACAAAGGACTAATAGAACCTACAGATAGTCCCTGGGCCTCTAACATAGTACTCGTTAGAAAGAAGGACGGTACACAGAGATTTTGTATAGACTATCGATTACTTAATGTTGCAACAATCAAAGACGCGTATCCTTTACCGCGCATCGACGAGACACTTGATGCTCTATCAGGTGCTCGTTGGTTCTCCACGCTAGACTTAGCCAGCGGCTATTGGCAAGTTGGACTTGACACTGACGCGAGAGAAAAATCATCTTTCTTAGCGGGCGGGGGACTCTACGCTTGGAACGTTATGCCCTTCGGATTATGTAACGCCCCCGCCACTTTCGAACGATTAATGGACAAAGTACTCTCAGGATTACACTGGGAAACTCTTTTGGTGTACTTAGATGACGTTATCGTTTTTGGTAGTTCGGTACCCGAAGAACTTGCTAGACTAAAACAAGTGTTTCACAGACTTAGACAAGCGAATCTAAAACTTAAACCTAAGAAGTGTCACTTGTTCAAAACAAAAGTATCCTATCTTGGACATGAAGTGTCTGACATGGGAATATCGACTCAGACAGAGAAAACCGAGGCTATAAAGAACTGGCCTACACCGACAAATGTGAAAGAAGTGAGAAGCTTTCTCGGACTAGCTTCATACTATAGACGTTTTGTTAAAGATTTCGGATCTATTGCGAAACCACTTCATCAATTAACTGAGAAGCACCGTGCTGGGCGGTTCGAATGGAGTCCCGCCTGTCAAAATGCATTTGATGAACTTAAACATAGATTAACGTCTGCCCCGATTTTGGCATATCCTTGTGCGGAAGGTGAATTTATCCTAGACACCGATGCTAGTAACGACGGTATCGGTGGGGTATTATCACAAATCCAAGACGGACATGAACGGGTAATAGCTTACGGAAGCAAAGTCCTTAGCAAATCAGAGAGAAATTACTGCGTAACTCGGAGAGAACTATTGGCAGTAGTAACTTACTTGAAACACTTCAAACAATACCTTTATGGTCGGCATGTTATAGTAAGAACGGACCATGGAGCCTTAAGATGGCTCACCAACTTCAAACAACCGGAAGGTCAACTCGCGCGTTGGCTGGAAGTAGTATGTGCGTATGATATTGAAATAATACATAGAGCTGGTAGAAGCCATGCAAATGCAGATGCACTTTCACGACGACCTTGTAAACAATGTGGTAGAGAAACTGAGTGTGAAACAGAACTTGCGAGAACTGATATCGGTCGAACTTGTGTTATTGAATTGACAGACACAAATAACAATGTTGAGATTAGAAAGGCTCAACTCGAAGACCCGAATATCAAACCGGTGATAGAAGCACTTGAACGAGGTACGAAACCTACAAAGGAGGAAATGTCACCTCTGTCGTACAAAACGAAAGTGTTATTAGGACACTGGGAACAGTTAGAGATACATGACGGTGTTCTTTTCCGAAGATGGGAGTCAGAGAACGGTAGAACTATTAGGAAGCGACAAGTATTGCCAAGGCAGAAAATTCGTGATGTATTAGAGGAACTGCACTCGGGTGCATTTGGTGGACATTTGGGATCCACTAGAACTTTGAAGAACGCTCAGATGCGTTATTATTGGGTAGGAATGAAGGCGGACATTAGATCTTTCATTCGTGAATGTTTGGCATGTAATAGAAGAAAGTCGCACGGTCGAAAACAGAAAGCTCCTTTGCAGCAAAGACGTTCAGGTAGTCCAATGGAACGAATTGCACTTGATATTCTAGGACCACTTCCCACCACTGAAGATGGTAACAAGTACATTTTGGTAATAGCAGATTATTACACAAAGTTTGTAGAGGCTTATGCCATTCGTGATGAAAAAGCCCATACTGTGGCTCGGAAATTGGTAGAAGAATTTGTCTGTCGTTACGGTGTACCAAAAGAAATACATTCTGATCAAGGTCGAAACTTTGAATCAAACCTATTCAAGGAGGTTTGTAAGATTCTAGGTGTAAAGAAAACAAGAACAACTGCTTACAATCCCAAGTCGGATGGGATGGTAGAACGCTTTAACAGAACTTTGTTAAATATGATAGTAACTATGATTGATCCTGACAAACACCAGCAAGACTGGGATAGATATATTCCTTTTGCTACCGCCGCGTACAGAAGCACCGTACACGAAACAATACAAGAGACACCAAACATGATGATGTTTGGCCGAGAAGTTACCCATCCTGTAGACCTTTCGTGCGAGCAAGCAACTTCAGAACTAAACACTGATTATGCTCAGGATCTACGAAACAAAATGGATAGTATGTACTCGAGGGTAACAGAACAAAGTGACAAAAACTTGAGACGACAAAAGCGAAACTATGATAGGCACACAAATGACGAAACATACACTGTAGGTCAATTTGTTTGGCTTCGCCATGACCAAAGAAAGCAAGGCATAAGTCCAAAACTAACAAACCGATGGGACGGACCTTTCCGAGTAATAACTAAACTATCCAATGTAACTTATCGCATTCAGCAAACACCCAGAACACCTCAGAAGATCGTTCACTACGATCGACTGAAACTATATGAAGGACCAGAACTCGACGCTTGGAAGAAACCAAAAACACAAAGAACCATCACCGAGGCCTGTAGCGAAACCCAGAGTTACTTTCATACACTTAATAGTAGGGAAAGTGTTGCCCGGGTCGTCGAGACTCTCCACCTTCCCGGAGGAGGGTTCTACACAAGATTTGAATATAAAGTTCGGAAGTTTTAAAGCATTCTCTACCCTATTCTTGCCTCTTTTATCTTCCTATCAACTTCTTCATCTTTTTCTATCTCTATCCCTATTTTTCTTATAAATGACAAAACTCTGTAACGCCACTGATAAGTATATATATATGATTATTGTGTGTATATAAGTCAAATTGAGCATTACTTTGATAAAGACTTCATGGGGAGGCCAAATTACACAGTTGGAAATAATCTTTTTGAGGTGAATTTCAACCAAAGAATATATACGTCAAATTTTGGCAGGACAAGAGATGTTATTTGAGTAAATGAATATTCGATTAATAGACATGTATATGCGTCTTAGGTGATTGATTGATGTTGTTGATGATGATAGGACGTTCCTATCGGGTGATGGATTAAGTACATGAGAGTTATAATGTTTAAAGGAGATTAGTGAGTTGTACTAAAGAGCATCTCTTATATCCTGCCAAATAGACTGCCATTTTAAGAAATTGAGATTACAATTTTATATTGTAGGTTTGTGAAATTAAACCTCAGATGTTAATGATTTAATGCATGTTCGTTTTGTTTATATGAAGTCATTATTACGGTGATATTGAAATATGGATATATTATGTATATATAGTAACAACATGAAATGCGAGGACGCATTTTATGGAGAAGGAGGCTGTGTAACGATCCACCCTCACAATATTATACTTGTAACTGATTTCCATGCTAGCTGTCATATCTTTCAGTATCTGAAACTTCTGAAACATGCAGCTTGAATCATCCCATCCTTTCTTTCTCAATCTTGTCTTATTTCTGTCTTTTCCCCTCTGTCTCCCTCTCTCTCTCTATGCTCTCTCTCTCTCTCTCTCTCTCTCGCTCACTCCGAGACCTTGCATGCAGCCAGCCTATTTCTCATCATTCCTTCACATTCTTCATTTATAGGTAAAAATTGATCTCGATTAATATTATTCCAGAAGTACCGCTGCGAGTTATAGTCTGGATTGTGTGTGTTTTGTGTATAAATACCTGCTTACAAGCATAAGTTTCTAGTTTGAAGAAGTCTAGTATGAACGACTTCACGTATAAACACAACCGGAAGCATACGCGTACGTTGCTTCCGACACACACTAGATCCAATCTATAAATCGTAGAAAATGCCTAAGAATTCATTATGTATGAAATATGTGATTAAGTTGTATATTTATTCAGATAGACAAACAAATTATCCCTAATATCATATTATTGTCTTAACAATCTCTTGTCAAAAACGTAAGAGAATTCGAATTTTGTACTTCTTTAGTTTATTAACCAGGATCGGAATTCAGGTTGTGCGGTTGACGCGCATTATATAAACAAACAGTGAATCCCAAATTCATGCTATGAAATATTTGTTTGTTAAATTTCTGCTCTTATTACAAAGAAGAGCTTGAAAAATGTATCTTATGCCTTGTATAAAGTTTCAAATAAACGCATTGTAATGTTTCCATTACTAAAGCAGTGTAACTTTTGGAATAAATAAGCATTTAATATTGAATTAATAAGATTTGGAACTTTATAAGGACCGGTTGCAATGTGTACGCGCGCAGCTAGCTCTGTGCATGATCGCGGCGTTGCTTACAGCACGCGCATAGATTTCCCCCACGTACGCATGATTTCCCCCACGTACGCATACAGTGTATATATAAGATAGATTTTTCGGATTCGTGGCTGATTCGGAAGATTCAGTCGCCCAACAAACTGGTCCAACGGCGATTCGGCAGAATCGCGCAACAAATTGCATGGTCCAAACGTCGTCTCGCAAGAGCCGCCCAACCAATTGGTCCGAACTTAACACTGAACTTAAAATAACATTTACTAAAGTCCCTAAACTTTCCTTCATAAAAACAAACAGGTATAGTTCCTTAAGTTAATATAAAGTCTATTACCAATTTACAGTGTTATAAACAAACAGATTTTATAAACATAAGTATTAACTTGTGTGTATCTATATATATATATAAAGACTTATTAAATTTGTAACAGTGGCGATAATATTATTGATGTAAAGAAAGAAATGATTAAATGAAGTTTTTGTTTTTGTGTTCAAACTAAAATCTTGTCTCAAACAAATGTGTTCTTCTTTTCGAGTGTCAATTTAGTTATTCCATATACCTGTATTTCTATAGTCATATATTTTGACTGAAACGAATTAGGATTTTATAAGATACATCGCTTCTATCTCTCTTCCACGAAGATATGGCCACAAATACCAGGCTCGCCGTGAGGGAAGGTAGGGGCGATGCGGTCGACGCCCTCAACGAGGGCGACGGCCGGTACAAAAATGGTGTCAGAAGTGGGATGGAAATACAGGTAGAGACTAATGGAATTGAGGAAAACACATCCAAATTGAACCAAAATAGTAATTGGGAACAAGATGAACTTGAAGAAAATTTGGCAAAGTGTCAGAAAATGGAAAATGACTCGAATAATTCTTCAGAAGAAGAAACCACACAAGTGAAGAAATCTAATTCTAGAAAGAAACGAAGCGTGCAAAACAGAATTCTTTCCAGACTAACCCAACTAATGGAACAAATGATGACTTTGACTAACAAATCTAGGACGCGGCAACGCGCTGGTTCAAACTCTTCTACTGAAGAAATAACTGATGCCAGTTCTATTGACAGCAAAGTAATGTTGAACTTCGACAAACACACCAACGACAAAACTAACAAACAAAACAATGCCAACTCTGCAGAACCAGAACAAAACAAAACCAACCTTGCAGAACCAAAACTAGAACGAAACGAAACTAACCCCGAACAAAAACGAACACAGAACCGAACACGGCCAAACATAATGCCCGACAAATATGATGGTAGTTCGGATTGGCACGATTACGAAACTCACTTTGATTCATGCAAACTAATCAATGACTGGGAGGATGAAAACGCAGTCAAGTACTTGTCTGCTAGTCTTAGAGGACCTGCTCTAAGATTGATCAATGAACGTCCACATAAACATTGGACTTATGACGACTTGAAAGCAAGACTATCTCTAAGATTTTCTTCCTCGAAACAAGCAGAAAGCTATCTGCTGGAACTACGTGGTCGCAAGAGACGACCAAATGAATCGCTTCAAGAACTCGGACGAAACATTAGAGAATTGACAACGAAAGCTTATCCTGATTTTGACTTTGACGGAATTGACCGTCTTGCTAAAATTCACTTTACGGATTCAATTCAAAGCCCAGAGATTCGAACAGGTATTTTCCATGCCAGATCAAAGACCTTAGATGATATGATTGAAGCTGCAATCACCACAGAGACATTTCTGTTAACCGAATCTGAGCGTTCTTGGAAAAAGAACACTCATAATAGAATTGTTGGCACAGAACAAGCGAGTAAAAGTGACTTACAAAGAACAATTGATATTGCCGTGGAACAAGCCTTGCTTAAACAAAACAACCAGCAATGTCAAAACGACAAATCTACCAGAACTAACAAAAACGACCAAACCGAAACGTTCATGTGCTACTATTGTCAGAAACCAGGTCACATTGCAAGAAACTGCTTCAAGAAACAATCTGACATGACACAGGCACCTACTAACGAACAACAACGACCTAGAGGAACACAACAAAACTTCCGCCAGACACGAGGCCGTTTAAACGAAAATGGGCCGCCCATGGGGGCACTGGCGCGGCCAAACCAACGTTAGAACCAGCCCAAATACATGAAAATGAAAACTATGATAACATGACTTCAACTAACCTTCCTTTGAGCAATTCGAACTGTAATGGGTTATTTGTAAAAGTTAGTATCCATGGCCAAGAGCATAGATTTCTGATTGATACTGGAGCCTCTGATTCTTATATATCTAAACAAGTTTATGAGAACATTCCTAGTAAGGATAGACCTTCATTGCGAGTATCAGATAAGAAAGCAAAACTTGCTAATAATACCCCTCTGCCCCTATTTGGTGTTGTGGCACTTGAATTGAAGATAGGCCCAACTTGCGGGTTTACTAAGTTGTTAGTCGCAGATATAAGTAATGATGGAATTCTGGGCCTAGATAATTTGTGCAAAATGGGTGCCAAATTAGATCTTACGACTTTCCAACTTTCTACTAAGTGGGGAGACCTACAGTGTGAACGAGAAGATGGTGAAACCCTGTTCTGTCGTATCAGTACGTCAGAAACAGTCACCATCCCTGCAGGACATGAAGTTCTGATTAGAGGAACCGTGAAAGATAGAATGAAACCAAATAGACTAGGCATCGTAGAGATGGATAACGCCCAAAACCATCTAACCAAAAGTGGTTTAATTGTGGCTAGAACTTTGGTGAGAACAGGGAGTGAAGAAATTCCCGTCAGAATTTTCAATCCATCACCGTCAAACAAGGTGATTCGAAAAGACACCCACCTTGGTACAGTAACAATTGTAGAAGAAAGTGAAGTTGAAACGACACCAAAGTACACAAGGTCAAACCTAAACAAAGTACCCGAACACTTACGAGACCTATTAGAGAGAAGCACAAAAGAACTTCCTGAACAGTACCATGAGGACATAGCAAGTTTGCTAATAGAATTTCAAGACGCCTTCTCAAAAGGAGACAATGATATTGGGAGAACAAATCTTGTTGAGCATTCCATTAATACGGGAACGCAGCATCCCATTAGACAAAGACCCAGAAAGCATCCTCTAGGACAAAGAACGGAAATCAAAGAACAAGTAACAGAACTATTAGACAAAGGACTAATAGAACCTACAGATAGTCCCTGGGCCTCTAACATAGTACTCGTTAGAAAGAAGGACGGTACACAGAGATTTTGTATAGACTATCGATTACTTAATGTTGCAACAATCAAAGACGCGTATCCTTTACCGCGCATCGACGAGACACTTGATGCTCTATCAGGTGCTCGTTGGTTCTCCACGCTAGACTTAGCCAGCGGCTATTGGCAAGTTGGACTTGACACTGACGCGAGAGAAAAATCATCTTTCTTAGCGGGCGGGGGACTCTACGCTTGGAACGTTATGCCCTTCGGATTATGTAACGCCCCCGCCACTTTCGAACGATTAATGGACAAAGTACTCTCAGGATTACACTGGGAAACTCTTTTGGTGTACTTAGATGACGTTATCGTTTTTGGTAGTTCGGTACCCGAAGAACTTGCTAGACTAAAACAAGTGTTTCACAGACTTAGACAAGCGAATCTAAAACTTAAACCTAAGAAGTGTCACTTGTTCAAAACAAAAGTATCCTATCTTGGACATGAAGTGTCTGACATGGGAATATCGACTCAGACAGAGAAAACCGAGGCTATAAAGAACTGGCCTACACCGACAAATGTGAAAGAAGTGAGAAGCTTTCTCGGACTAGCTTCATACTATAGACGTTTTGTTAAAGATTTCGGATCTATTGCGAAACCACTTCATCAATTAACTGAGAAGCACCGTGCTGGGCGGTTCGAATGGAGTCCCGCCTGTCAAAATGCATTTGATGAACTTAAACATAGATTAACGTCTGCCCCGATTTTGGCATATCCTTGTGCGGAAGGTGAATTTATCCTAGACACCGATGCTAGTAACGACGGTATCGGTGGGGTATTATCACAAATCCAAGACGGACATGAACGGGTAATAGCTTACGGAAGCAAAGTCCTTAGCAAATCAGAGAGAAATTACTGCGTAACTCGGAGAGAACTATTGGCAGTAGTAACTTACTTGAAACACTTCAAACAATACCTTTATGGTCGGCATGTTATAGTAAGAACGGACCATGGAGCCTTAAGATGGCTCACCAACTTCAAACAACCGGAAGGTCAACTCGCGCGTTGGCTGGAAGTAGTATGTGCGTATGATATTGAAATAATACATAGAGCTGGTAGAAGCCATGCAAATGCAGATGCACTTTCACGACGACCTTGTAAACAATGTGGTAGAGAAACTGAGTGTGAAACAGAACTTGCGAGAACTGATATCGGTCGAACTTGTGTTATTGAATTGACAGACACAAATAACAATGTTGAGATTAGAAAGGCTCAACTCGAAGACCCGAATATCAAACCGGTGATAGAAGCACTTGAACGAGGTACGAAACCTACAAAGGAGGAAATGTCACCTCTGTCGTACAAAACGAAAGTGTTATTAGGACACTGGGAACAGTTAGAGATACATGACGGTGTTCTTTTCCGAAGATGGGAGTCAGAGAACGGTAGAACTATTAGGAAGCGACAAGTATTGCCAAGGCAGAAAATTCGTGATGTATTAGAGGAACTGCACTCGGGTGCATTTGGTGGACATTTGGGATCCACTAGAACTTTGAAGAACGCTCAGATGCGTTATTATTGGGTAGGAATGAAGGCGGACATTAGATCTTTCATTCGTGAATGTTTGGCATGTAATAGAAGAAAGTCGCACGGTCGAAAACAGAAAGCTCCTTTGCAGCAAAGACGTTCAGGTAGTCCAATGGAACGAATTGCACTTGATATTCTAGGACCACTTCCCACCACTGAAGATGGTAACAAGTACATTTTGGTAATAGCAGATTATTACACAAAGTTTGTAGAGGCTTATGCCATTCGTGATGAAAAAGCCCATACTGTGGCTCGGAAATTGGTAGAAGAATTTGTCTGTCGTTACGGTGTACCAAAAGAAATACATTCTGATCAAGGTCGAAACTTTGAATCAAACCTATTCAAGGAGGTTTGTAAGATTCTAGGTGTAAAGAAAACAAGAACAACTGCTTACAATCCCAAGTCGGATGGGATGGTAGAACGCTTTAACAGAACTTTGTTAAATATGATAGTAACTATGATTGATCCTGACAAACACCAGCAAGACTGGGATAGATATATTCCTTTTGCTACCGCCGCGTACAGAAGCACCGTACACGAAACAATACAAGAGACACCAAACATGATGATGTTTGGCCGAGAAGTTACCCATCCTGTAGACCTTTCGTGCGAGCAAGCAACTTCAGAACTAAACACTGATTATGCTCAGGATCTACGAAACAAAATGGATAGTATGTACTCGAGGGTAACAGAACAAAGTGACAAAAACTTGAGACGACAAAAGCGAAACTATGATAGGCACACAAATGACGAAACATACACTGTAGGTCAATTTGTTTGGCTTCGCCATGACCAAAGAAAGCAAGGCATAAGTCCAAAACTAACAAACCGATGGGACGGACCTTTCCGAGTAATAACTAAACTATCCAATGTAACTTATCGCATTCAGCAAACACCCAGAACACCTCAGAAGATCGTTCACTACGATCGACTGAAACTATATGAAGGACCAGAACTCGACGCTTGGAAGAAACCAAAAACACAAAGAACCATCACCGAGGCCTGTAGCGAAACCCAGAGTTACTTTCATACACTTAATAGTAGGGAAAGTGTTGCCCGGGTCGTCGAGACTCTCCACCTTCCCGGAGGAGGGTTCTACACAAGATTTGAATATAAAGTTCGGAAGTTTTAAAGCATTCTCTACCCTATTCTTGCCTCTTTTATCTTCCTATCAACTTCTTCATCTTTTTCTATCTCTATCCCTATTTTTCTTATAAATGACAAAACTCTGTAACGCCACTGATAAGTATATATATATGATTATTGTGTGTATATAAGTCAAATTGAGCATTACTTTGATAAAGACTTCATGGGGAGGCCAAATTACACAGTTGGAAATAATCTTTTTGAGGTGAATTTCAACCAAAGAATATATACGTCAAATTTTGGCAGGACAAGAGATGTTATTTGAGTAAATGAATATTCGATTAATAGACATGTATATGCGTCTTAGGTGATTGATTGATGTTGTTGATGATGATAGGACGTTCCTATCGGGTGATGGATTAAGTACATGAGAGTTATAATGTTTAAAGGAGATTAGTGAGTTGTACTAAAGAGCATCTCTTATATCCTGCCAAATAGACTGCCATTTTAAGAAATTGAGATTACAATTTTATATTGTAGGTTTGTGAAATTAAACCTCAGATGTTAATGATTTAATGCATGTTCGTTTTGTTTATATGAAGTCATTATTACGGTGATATTGAAATATGGATATATTATGTATATATAGTAACAACATGAAATGCGAGGACGCATTTTATGGAGAAGGAGGCTGTGTAACGATCCACCCTCACAATATTATACTTGTAACTGATTTCCATGCTAGCTGTCATATCTTTCAGTATCTGAAACTTCTGAAACATGCAGCTTGAATCATCCCATCCTTTCTTTCTCAATCTTGTCTTATTTCTGTCTTTTCCCCTCTGTCTCCCTCTCTCTCTCTATGCTCTCTCTCTCTCTCTCTCTCTCTCGCTCACTCCGAGACCTTGCATGCAGCCAGCCTATTTCTCATCATTCCTTCACATTCTTCATTTATAGGTAAAAATTGATCTCGATTAATATTATTCCAGAAGTACCGCTGCGAGTTATAGTCTGGATTGTGTGTGTTTTGTGTATAAATACCTGCTTACAAGCATAAGTTTCTAGTTTGAAGAAGTCTAGTATGAACGACTTCACGTATAAACACAACCGGAAGCATACGCGTACGTTGCTTCCGACACACACTAGATCCAATCTATAAATCGTAGAAAATGCCTAAGAATTCATTATGTATGAAATATGTGATTAAGTTGTATATTTATTCAGATAGACAAACAAATTATCCCTAATATCATATTATTGTCTTAACAATCTCTTGTCAAAAACGTAAGAGAATTCGAATTTTGTACTTCTTTAGTTTATTAACCAGGATCGGAATTCAGGTTGTGCGGTTGACGCGCATTATATAAACAAACAGTGAATCCCAAATTCATGCTATGAAATATTTGTTTGTTAAATTTCTGCTCTTATTACAAAGAAGAGCTTGAAAAATGTATCTTATGCCTTGTATAAAGTTTCAAATAAACGCATTGTAATGTTTCCATTACTAAAGCAGTGTAACTTTTGGAATAAATAAGCATTTAATATTGAATTAATAAGATTTGGAACTTTATAAGGACCGGTTGCAATGTGTACGCGCGCAGCTAGCTCTGTGCATGATCGCGGCGTTGCTTACAGCACGCGCATAGATTTCCCCCACGTACGCATGATTTCCCCCACGTACGCATACAGTGTATATATAAGATAGATTTTTCGGATTCGTGGCTGATTCGGAAGATTCAGTCGCCCAACAAACTGGTCCAACGGCGATTCGGCAGAATCGCGCAACAAATTGCATGGTCCAAACGTCGTCTCGCAAGAGCCGCCCAACCAATTGGTCCGAACTTAACACTGAACTTAAAATAACATTTACTAAAGTCCCTAAACTTTCCTTCATAAAAACAAACAGGTATAGTTCCTTAAGTTAATATAAAGTCTATTACCAATTTACAGTGTTATAAACAAACAGATTTTATAAACATAAGTATTAACTTGTGTGTATCTATATATATATATAAAGACTTATTAAATTTGTAACAGTGGCGATAATATTATTGATGTAAAGAAAGAAATGATTAAATGAAGTTTTTGTTTTTGTGTTCAAACTAAAATCTTGTCTCAAACAAATGTGTTCTTCTTTTCGAGTGTCAATTTAGTTATTCCATATACCTGTATTTCTATAGTCATATATTTTGACTGAAACGAATTAGGATTTTATAAGATACATCGCTTCTATCTCTCTTCCACGAAGATATGGCCACAAATACCAGGCTCGCCGTGAGGGAAGGTAGGGGCGATGCGGTCGACGCCCTCAACGAGGGCGACGGCCGGTACACTTATTTCACTTCTTCCTTACAATCTTAGAATTGATGATGATAATATTAAAATAATTTCTTACCTGAAAACACGGAGATAAGACCGTCCAAACCCCCATTTCTCAGGTCCTCGCGACAACCTCCATTGTTAATTTTGTCGCACGCGTAAACTGCGTGTACTTTGCATGCATGTACGTTATTTGTATGTCGAGCGATCGCTAGCTACGCGCTTCGATATCGTTCCGTTGGGTCACGTGACCAGTACTTTAATCAACATTGATTAAACTTTAACCGGAAGGGGGCTTTCATTACTGTCGGAATTTTGTTTTTAATCCATGCTGGGTTACAATTTTTGCCAACGACTTAGACTTAACCAACATAGGTTAAAAGGAATAATTTTGATCAACACTGTTTTTAACCAACGCAAGATTAAAAGTAAATTTTAATCAACACTACATTTTTAACCAACGTTGAGCGTTTTTTAATCAACAATTTTTTAACCCGCAGTTTTTTAATACTTGTTTTAACAGTGTGCACATAATCAAGGACCTAAGGTTACCGGTTTACAATCTATTCCATATATGGTGTTGTTATTATTATGATGATCAGTAAAGTTTGATTGCCGTGCACTAATCAAGAACCTAAGGTTACTAGCTGTTTACGATTCAATTCCATATGGTGTTTTAATTATTATGATAATCAGAAATGTTTGATCGTCATGCACAATGTCATAATAAAAAACCTAAGGTTACCTGTTTACGATTCTATTCCATATGGTGTTTTAATTATTATGATAATCAGAAATTAAGGTTTGATTGTCGTGCACATAATCAAGAACCCAACGTAACCTGTTTACAATTCTACTATTCCAAACGATGTTTTTATTTTAGCTTGTATTATATGCTAAGGAGTATAATCCAGGCGCGGATCCAGGATTTCTTAGGGGGGGGGGGGCCCATTTTTTTTTTTTGGTCCCAAAAAAATCGCAACGACTCAGCCAGTCGCTGAATAAGCGGGGGGGGGGGGGGGGGGAGGGTAAGAAGACACTTTTTGTTTTGTTTTTTGGTCTCGAAATGAGGTCACCTTTTTTTTTAGGTCAGCCATTGTCATATTTTTTTTTTTTTTTTTTTTTTTTTAATTAAAAAAAAAAAAATCACAAAAGGGGGGGGGGGGGAGGCGGTTTGCTCCAAGATACACACATAAAAAAACCCGTAAGTATGAACTGTCGGTTCATACTTTTTCATGTTGTATATACTTATGGTTTCGTACGTTATAGAAATTCTACAAATTCATCATTATTTTCCTCTTCTTCCTTTTCCTCTTTTTCTTCTTCTCCTTCTTCTTTTTCTTCTTGTACTTAATACCATTTCTATCATCAGTTTAATGTTGCTATTATTATCTTTAATAAGTAGTTCTTTTAATTTTCTTATCTGTCTGTAAATATTACTATTTTAACTTATTAATTTTATACATGTCTGTAAGGGACCCCGCTGGAAATAAGCTCTTTCGTGGGTTATCCTGTTCAAGCTGACTTATTTTTGATCTGCTATTATTGTATATTGTTGTATGTTGGAAGCTTGTCGAATAAAAAAAAAATAAAAAAAAAATCAAATTACGGTCAGATAAGCATTCAGGGGCCACCTTAGGGCCCCTGGTGGGGTCGAGGGTGCGGAAACCCCTGAATCTCAGGGGTTTCAGGCATTTGATTACGGTCAGATGAACATATTCTTATACCTTATTTGTGACACTGGCAGAACACTGATTGGCGTGAGGTCCAGCGGGCGGAGCCCCCAGAAGATCAAGGGTTTTAGGCACTAAGTTGCGGTCAGATGAGTATCAAGGGGCCTGCCCAAGGGCCCTTGGTTGTTATTATGATACATTATTTTGTTGTGACACTGGTAGTTAACTATTCTTTCTTTCTTGCTCTCTTTCTTTCTAATGCTCTTTAAAATGCTTTTAAAAAAAATGGGGGGTGGGGGGGGGGGGGAGCTGGAGGCTCCCGATCCCTGCCGTTCCGTGGGCCCTGACATGTAGGCATCACAAGAAGCATATTTCTTGCCTGGCTGTTAATTTACAAACGCATAAACAAATATAATTTACTAAAGAATGAGGAAAAATCTCGGAAAATTATGTCTTTTCAGCATTATGTGTAAACCACCGTTATGGTATTAGAAATAAACCACGATTAAATTTCCCCCGAGCCCCCTCCCCGATCAATACGCCAGTGCCCGGCCCCCCCCCCCCCCGATCTACATTTTTTTGGCGGAAAAATCGCAACTGATCTCCCATACCTTTCTTATTTCTCTTATTTTCTTTCCCTTTCTCTCCTCTTTCCCTTTCCCTTCCCTTCCTATCTCTATTTAAGGTTTGATTAGGGGGGGGGGGGAGGGGGAGGCAAGGTTATTTCGGCCCCACCCTTCTCCACACGTTGTTGGCGGGATTAACTGAAAATGATCTATTTCCCCTTCTTTTCACCCTTTTTTTCGGTCCCTTTTAGCTCTCCTTTTTTCCTTTTCCTTCTTTCTCTCTTTTTTTTTAGCGGGGCGGGGGAGGCAAGGGCATTTTGCCCCACCCCCACCCCGATCCACAACTTGTTGGCGGAAAAATTGCAACTGGTACCCCCTTCTTTCTATTTCCTTCCTTCTCTCTTATTTTTTTGATTGGGGGAGGGGGGAGGCGACAGCCTGGGAGGCGATGCTCTTTCGCCCCCTCGATCACTTCCTATCCCTTTTGTTTTCTTCTTCCTCTTCTTTTTTTCCGTTCTTTTTATTCCCTCCGTTTTTTTTTTTTTTTTTTTTCCTTCATTTTTTTCCTTCTTTTTTTTCCCAGGGGGGAGGGGCGGGCTCCCCGCCCCCTGGATCCGCCACTGAGGGGGGTAATGCCCCCAATTTTTGAAGAAGGCTACAGGTAGTTCTAACGTAGCCCCGGCTCCCCCCCCCCCCCACTCCGGGGTCGGAATAACCGCATGCGTGTTACCAAAATGTCCGGTAAAGGCCTCGTGCGACCCGGGAATTGTAAAAAAAAAGGTGTTGTATTTGACTTTTCACCGGAGATTTATTTTAAAAGGGTTTTTTTTTCTTTTCTTTTTCTCATCTCTTTGGACTCCTGAGAAATTATTCCGAATTTAGGGGGGTACATTGAGCATTTTTCAGAATTTAGGGGGGGTCTCCAAGGCAGGAAAAGCCCGCGAAAAGGCGCGAAAGGGGGGTTCGGAAATGTTGGCAGTCCTCAGATAGGGGGTGCTTTCAAAAAGAGGGAACAAGCATACGCGTACCCTAAATTACACTGAGTGGGGGGGGGGGGGGGGCGGGAACGTAGCTCAGGGTTTTTACTTTGTAGGCATTAAATTACGGTCAGATGATCCAGGGGCCCTCTTTAGGGCCCTTGGTGGGGTCCAGGGGGCAGAGCCCCCGGAAGCTCAGAGGTTTTAGGCATTAAATTACGGTCAGATGATCCAGGGGCCCTCTTATAGGGCCCTTGGTGGGGTCCACCGGTCCACGGGGTAGAGCCCCGGAAGCTCAGGGGTTTTAGTTATTTAATTACGGTCAGATGAGCATATTTTGATACGTCATTTGTGACATCACTCTTTCAATTTTCTCTCTCTCTCTTTCTTTCTTTTTCCCCGCTGAGTTAACATATACTTTTTTTTTAAAGTGAGGGGGCAGGCTCGACCCCCCAAACCCCGACGTTTTGCAGGCCCTATCATGAAGGTTTCTAAATATAAGCATATTTTTTCGCCCGACTGTAAATTTGGGAATTTGTAATTTTCCAATAGCATAAAAAGGTACGATTTACAAGAAAAAATGAGAAAAAATGCCGGAAATCATGTCATTTCAGCAACATTTTAAAATCACTGATGGTATCGAATTAGAAATACCCCCCCCCCCCCATCAGTATGCCAGTGTTCAGGGGCTCATGTCTTCTCACCACTATAATAATACAAAAAAAACACATCCTCTCACAATATTTCCACGATACGCTATTATAAAAACCTCAATTGATAAATTTAGGTGGCATGCGGAATGTATAGGAAATTTAATTAACTTCCTTTTCTTTGAATAGAATATAATTTGTATGTGATTCAATTCAGGTTTTATCATTTGTATGTTCTTTTTGGTTAAAAAGTAGAAACCATCTTTACTCCTTTACTCCTTTTTTTTTCCGGCGCCCTTTCCACATTTTCTTTTTTTTAAAAACTATCCTCTACATTTTATCCCCCTTCAACCCCTTATCCTTTGAGCCTTGATTTCTCATGGTGTATTATAGTTTGGATGCCACACGTGCTCTCTCCATTCTGTATCATTCTGTGCCTCTAATCAAATTGTTACGAGCAGTAAGATGAACAAAAAAGAGAAATAGACAGAGGTGATTGAGATTATAGGCATAGATAGAATTAAAATAGATAGACTGTGGCGAGAGAGAGAGAGAGATAGAGAGAGAGAGAGAGAGAGAGAGAGAGAGAGAGAGAGAGAGAGAGAGAGAGTGACAGACAGACATACGTGAGAGAAAGAGAGAGGGGGAAGGAACATTATTGAAAAAGGTGCTACTACCCCCGTGCTACCCCCTCTCATCCAATCCTTCAGTGACCTCGATATTTTGAATTTCATCTGTCAAGTATTAAAGACCGGTTGCCCCTTTCACCCTTTAAAGATGAAGTTGAGTTCTGGTCATGCGATTGCATTGTGAAAGAAACGGTGTGAAATCGACCAGAAAAGGTTGATCATCTAGCATATAAGAATTTGTGTGTATTGTAAGGTTCTGGAATCATCAAAATGATAAGAAATTTGGCCAAGTCTTGGTAAAGTTACAAAAATGTATATGGGACTACACGAACACGTGGCGTAAAAAACCTACCCCCGAGTTTTACGAGTTACATGACATATTTAGAATATAAAGGCATTTGAAGAGCCATGCTTTTCAGGGAACATGTCTTATCTGATGTTCTTCCACACTTGCAAAATAAGAATGATAACGCTCACAAATTATTTTTCACCTCTTCCCAGAACTCAATCTTCTCTTTAAACTACGGACGCCACTGTTTATCATCAGTATCGTGCTTTCTCTCTCCTTTCTACTTCCTTCCCTGTTTCTCTCTTTTCTCCATCACAAGCTTTTCTGTCACTTTCTCACTTCCTTTCCTTTCTTTCACTTCATTTTATCCCTAGCTGTTTTCCCCCGCTCTACCCTTTTGTATCTCTCATAATTCTTTCAACCTCGGCTCTCTTATGTTCTCTCTAAACCAATTTACGTGTTCTCTTTTCCTTCTTTGTCAGTCAAAATCTCTTGCCGTTCTTTTATTTGTTCTTGATCACGGATTTCTCTCCCATTCTACACCTCTCTATTTCCACTCCTTCTCCTTTCCTTTCCTATTCTATTTATCACCTTCTTCCTTGCCCTTCTTTCTATCTAAAATATCCCATCTTGTTCTCTGTGTCGTCCTCATTGTTTTTCAATCCCTTTTTCTACCCCTCTCTCCCCTTTTTTCTCTCTTTTCATTTTCATTGCTCTCTCACTGTTTTTATGTTTTAACATTATCTTCTCTGTAAGTCACTTTCTCTCTTTTCTCTTACTTTTCCCCTTTAATCTCTTTCTCTCTCTCATATCTTTATCCATCTCTCCCTTCAATTGATTCTCTTTCTATCTCTCTAAAATGTCTTAAACTCTCTCTTTATTTTTGTCTGTCTCTTTGTCTTTTGCTTTGTTACTTTCTCCCCTCCCCTTGTCACAATGTCTCCCCTCCTATTTCATAGGAGCTATAGGGGCAACTTTTTTTCTTTTCCCCTCGGGCGACTCCTCTCTCTCTCTCTCTCTCTCTCTCTCTCTCTCTCTCTCTCTCTCTCTCTCTCTCTCTCAATGCACAATCCTGGATCTGCCCCAGTGCAAAGTGTGTGACATATGGGTTAAAACACCATTACATTGTATAGAATGGAGATTACAAGTAGTATGTGTTCGCGGATTGATGATTGAAATTCAAGCCCCTTTCAATTAGAAAACTTTACAATCAGGAAAGTTTTGGGGAGTGAAACAATCTTGGATGGGTGACCTAAACATGTCTATGGTCAACTGTCTATTATGGTTGCTATGGTATTACGGGGAGTGGCGATGGAGTGTAAGTGACTTGGGTTGGGCCTATGAGTCATAGTTCTTGGAATTTGGATCCTTGAATTTAACTCTCTGGGGTGGTCATTAATGCTTAATGTTTATAATAACAAGTTAATGGGGTCAGTATAATATAATTGTATTGAGAGTTGCTGAACTCTGCCAAAATAAATACATCTATATTGAACTGTAAATAGAACTGGCATTCAGTTTCTTCATTTAAAGACTCCTCATCTGAACCAAAAAAAACTGATCCCCAAACACGACAATATCACAAGATCAAACAAAAACTGTTCTGAATGAACTCAATGAATGCTTCATTTTACTTACACTTTTTCGAATGCCAATAAACGATAGTTATAATGCAGGTAAGTTCATGTTTTTATTTTATCACTTTGATGCTCTTTACATTTCAAAATATTTTCCTGTTGTGAACAAAAATTGACTAAATTGACATTGAATGCATCATCATATTTCCTACATGCATTATGTCTAGTCCAAGTATTAAAGGCTTAAATACTACAATCATCATATCGAGGGTTCAGGGATACAAAGACGTAACTCCATATTTTGCCAAAATGAAGATTTGATATCAAAATGTTCAGAAAAATGTGGGCTTTCCATGAAACACAAAGACTTAACTCCACCCAACACCCCCATTGAAGTCAATGGCTAGTGAAACATGGACAGATGCCCAAGTGCTCAGTGACACATAAACCACTTTTTCTCAAAATGGCCAAAATGGAGGTACGTCTTTGTGTCACTGACCCCCTCCTTATATAATAAAATCTTAGATGTGGTTAGTAACATATGGGACAAAATGGCTTGGAGCGAAAATGCTGATCACATATATGATTTTAAAATTCAGCACATTCAATGCAATGTCAGTCACAAACAAACATTGATAAGTTCTGCCAGCTTGATGCATCAATAAGCATTTTTTTTCTTCTTTACAAAAAAAAGTTTTGTGCATCATCTCTTATTTTCTAACACATTTGATGTCCTTTCCCCTGAATTCAAACATACTTCTGTTTTGTGTAATTTTATGTAAACAATAACTTTGAATGGAAGATCAAATGTAATCAAAGTTTACATTGTCATACTTCTTTCAAACATTCTTCAACTTGTTCTTCATGTCATTTTGGCTCATTATCTTTCGCTTTACTCTACTGACGATTTCTGAGCCTGACTGCAGCTGGGTTCTACCAAGAAAACCCAGGCACATCTAAGAAAAATGAATCGATCATCAACCTGGTCTTGGGCATAGTTGCTTCGATTTCCTCAGTGCATTCCTCCACTCTCCCTCTTCTATTCCTTTCCTTCCTTCCTTCCCTCTGGTTCTATCTCCATCACTGATGTATCTCAAATCAACTACTCTAGTTCCGTCACTGCATTTCTTTGTTTTCCATTTTGTTCCAATTCTTCCTCTTTCTTCTCTCCTTCTTTCATCCTCTATCCATCACGGTGCTTTGTATCATGAACAGCTGCTTTTAAAATGTCATCATCGCATTTCTTCATTATCCCTGTTCTCTTTCTTTTCTTCCTTCCCTCCATCTTTAGTCCTGTCTCCACTACTGCCTTGCTTTTCAACAGGAGTTCTTCCTTTATCTTTTGGATCTCCCCTCTTCTTTTGCCTCTTCCTTTGAGCCATGCTACCCTGACCCTCCCTCTCCTGTCTTTGATTGGCAGAACGTGCCGACCGTGATTGTCCATCTCCGCCTCTTCCAACCTGCTGTCGTTGTTGGTTCTTCTTTCTCTTGTCTTGCCGTGCCTCATCTCTTCTTCGTGCCTCAAAGGAGCCTGGTGCTTGGTAACTTGAGAAAAGAAAGGAGAATGTTAATATATAAAATAGAATAACAAACTGAGAGAACTCAAGGTGTGTAGACCAAGGACAATGGGTGAAACTTAATTATTCATTCTAAATAATAATAATAATAATAATAATACAGCATTTGTTATGCCCCATCGATCTAGTAACCTATTCTGAGGCGCAGAAGGATAGAATTAGAATGAGATACATAGAGAAATGAGAAGGGGGAAGAAACAAAAAATGCATAGATGTACATTCAACATATAATTAACTAAAATAACATGTGAACATACACTGTACATGTCTATGACTTTAGATTCTTTTTAAATCAAGTTAGATGTAATAGATTTAACTAGCATTTAAAAGAAAATGTATTGCAACAGCGAATAGCTCCATGATCCCAATAATCTATACTTGTTTTTTATTTTCATTCTATTCACTGCCATTTTTTTATTAATTAAAACATATTCAGGAAAATAAGGATCAAATATAAAAACAAAATGCGTTTTACATCTGGTTTCTTTCAAAGTTAGATGAAAAATATGAACAATCAAATCAATGGAACAGCAAAGGGACTTGCCAAAATAATTTTTGTTGATTTATAAACTTGAAAATTAAAGGGGACTAGACAATATTCATATATGTTCTGCAAAGAGACCTTGTTCAACCAAAAGTTTCTCTTTAACAATTACTTACCCAAGTTCATTTCCATCCATTGGATCTTTTGACAGAAGAACAGCTAATGCGGGGATATCTTTGTTCACCTTCAATCTGAGGAAAAGCCCAAAGAAAACAATGTCTCTTTATTATGTTATTTACTATGTTAAGTTAGTCATTTTAGTAGTATAAGATTTGTATATTTCTCTGTGTTGATTCATTTTATGTGATTATAATTATGCTTGTACAGCGCAAAGAGAAACTTATGTTTATTTTGCGCTATATAAATATTGTATTATTATTATTATTAATGTCACAATTGCAATTCTCTGTATTAGTGCAACAGAAGCAAGTTAATGCAAACGCTTCATAATCAATGTCTATGACTTGAGTGCTCATTGTCAACACTACAATAGTACAAAATGAATTCTGTGTATTACATTTGTATGGTTTTACTTTCTTCTAAAGTTTTTAGACTTATCTCAAAATTATCTTACCTGTCTAGTCCTTCTTCTTTAGGTTCCCAATATTCCTCTGTTCTGTAGACAAAGAAAATATGGAAAGAGATCATTGTTAAATTATTTTGATATTTCAATGATATACTCTTTTCACACTGGTATTGCTTAACCCCGTACTTTGCGTAGCCCCGTACTATCCTTAACCCCGGACCAATTTTTTGGGCTTTTCACACACGCTGTTTTTAGTCCCGTACTAGCGCCTATTCCGGAATAAGAAAAGTCATGCTGTTCTCACTGCAATTCGTTAACCCCGGATATCGTGAATGTTATGATTGGACATGCTTCGCATCTGGCCAGCTGCGATACGCTCCATTGCGTAGTACTGGACTATTTTTCGTTTCTGTTCTCATTCATTTGCTTGGCACCGCAATTGCGGGGTTACCAGGAGTTAGCACCACAATTGCGGAGTTAGCCCTGCTATTTTGCAGGGTTAGTTAACTCCGTACTATAGGTGGGGTTAGCCAACTTTAGCCCACTTTGGTAAAAGCCAGTCTGAACAGAAAGTGGAATAGGCTTAACCCCGTACTATAGGTGGGGCTAAGACCCCCCCCCCCCCCTTAACCCCACCTATAGTACGGGGTTAAGCAAAATATTGCCAGTGTAAAAACAGTAATAGAAAACATGTCCCATACTAACTTGAAAACAGTTCAAATTTTCTGGCAAATCCTTCAACATCAAGTTTATGCACTTGTGACTCTCAGAAGACAAATCTAAGTCTAGGATATTCTTTGAGAAGTTATAGACTTTATCATGTCCCTGACTAAGGACTTTATTTGAACTTTGGCCCAGTTTCAAGTGGATGTGAGTTGGCCTAGTGGTCATTTTTCTATACCTGACTTGCCTTCAAACCACTAAAGAATCAATTCCGAGTCACAGTTTACAGATGGAGACATTATTGGTCTATCCTCAGATATAAGTATTCAGACATGAATGATTGATTCACACATCAGTATGTAAAAGCACACAAACAGACACATACATACCCCCAGCACCCCCCCCCCCCCCCCAATCAAGATAACCTTTAACTGACCTTCTAAAGTAAGCCTTGTTAATTTGATGGAGGTTTTTCATCTCTCTTTTCAGGATCTCCACACACGTGACGGTCTTTGTGATGGCCGTCCCTGTACCTGTGAAGATTATGCTTCGATTTCCATCCTCCTACAAGGAGTGAAAATGAACGCTGTGTGAAGTTTAGGCTCCTAGGTCGGTATTCAATTTGATACTTTGTTTAAAGGCTCTCTGTACTAGTTTGGCTAGGAGGGATTAGACCACCCAGGGTGGTCACTGACAGGTGGCTATCTCATCAACTCAGCTCTCAATTAACATAAGAAAAAGAGGATCATGGGGACTAATGGTCACCAATTAGGCATCGTTATAGAGGGAGCAAGTAGTACAGTGGGGCTTTAAGTAAATTTTTTATTTAGCATTTGGTTTAGCTGAGTAGAATGCCTCAACTCTTATTTGGATCACATTTGAGTAATTAACTTCGCAAGCCCACTTTACGGCAAAATACTTAATGATAAGCATTGTGACATCACACAGTCAATCAAAAAAAATGTGCAATTAACGTGTTATGTCCTTTGAGGTAGATAAGGAAGTTACTATTCATACTAATATAATGACTGCAGTACTGGCACTCTTTTGGGGGTTTATTACGTTATTGTCGTTTGGCCTACAACCAGTTTTGTCTACTACAACCCAATTGGTATACTGCCATGGTCTACACCCAGCCTGTCTAATTTTCACAGAGTCTCCGAATCATTTGGTGTAATTACCATTTAGGCTAATAGTCATTTGATGTAAGTTCCATTTAGTCCAATCTCCACCAAGTCTACTACCCGTTTGGTCTAATGTTCATTCAGTCTAGGTCTGGGTCTAGACCATATGGGAATGGACTAACTAGGTAGTAAACAGCTGTTTGTAGACCAAACAGCAATTCACGTCTCATGAAAGTGTCTCTTTGGCTTCACCCTTAATACAGAACATGAAGTAAAAAAGCAGTACCATATTTGCAGGCGTAAAGGCCGCAGTATTTTTGAAAGAGAAAATATCAAAAAGTCGGGGTGCGGCCTATGCGGCGAAAGAGTAATTTTTTTTTTTTTTTTTTTTTTTTTTTTTAGTTTTGATTTATGGCGCTATGCCTGGCAATGTCTCCCAGCTCAGTAATCAGTGTGTTGACTCACCACTCGGAAACTACAACAACACTAAAATTTGTCTGTCATCTTGGTTTGAAAGTAATCTTTCTAATAGATCTCAATACAATATGTAGTTTACAATAATAATTCCTCAATTTTTTTTATATAACAAATGGTGTACCACAAGGTTCTATCCTTGGACCTAGTACTCTATTATTTTTTAATTCACATTAATGATCTTACACATTCTTCTAAAAACGACATTGTTACTATTATTTGTGACAAGTTTACAAGCATAAATCAGCGCCTTTAACTGCACCTCGATGTTAAATGAAGGTCCTTCCCCGCGTGGGTTTTCGGCAACAAAACAACAACAACAACCAACAATTTTTTTTTTTTTTTTTTTTTTTTAAATGTCAAAATCGGGGGTGCGGCCTATACGGCGCTGCGGCCTTATCGCCGGCAAATACGGTATTCATATTGAAATAGTACCTTGACTCTATTACAGATGCTCTAAAACAAAAAAAGTAACATACCGGTAGCATGGAAAAAGGGCTATTTATTGACAACAAGCTTACTGATAAACCATATGTTCCCTTGTAGGATAGCCTATTCATTAAAAAAAACTTGACAAAGCAAACAAAAAAGAGAGAAAGGATGACCCCCCAAAAAGAAGATGAAATAGGAACATCAATACCTCCATTTTCTTTGTAGCAAACTGAAGCAGGTTCCTAATCTTGCTGCCGTTCCTGACCTTCATGGTGATGACCTCACCAAATCTGACCCCCAGATGAAGGAAGGGTCCATTGGGGTCATCGACCTCCATCACCTTCCCCTTCTCATAATGCTCCACTGTGAAGGTAGAAAGAGAAAGAGAGTTAATATTACAGAGAGGAACAGTGTCAAATTTGCTGATCAGCCACACCGGAGAGAGAGAGAGCACGTGTACGTGATACGATAGAGATAGTGTTGTCAGATTAGAGAAACGTGGACATAAAATGAAAATGTAAAAGAGTGATAAAAAAAAAATATATAGAAATTTGAAAAAGCTGAATATGAACATTAATCAGTTTAAATTATTTTCAGAACGTAGTTTCTTCCATTGATCTAAACTAAATTGGAAAAGTGATAGCGTATCAATAAAATAGATAAAAATGTTACACACCATTATCCATAGTCGATCCAGTTTTTCAATAGGATACCATTATACCTTTGGGGCCTATGTGCATTATTATTATTTCCTCTCTAATAGCTTCTTCCAAATTATATTTTCAATGTCAAATCAATTCGAAAGCGAGTGTTTACGAGACCCTAGAATATAAACTAGCTGAGAAAAGGTAATTTGTCTAAAATTCCTTGTCACAGTAAACAAAACAGTCCGTATTGATAAACTATCACATTACGGTATCCTTCAACTTACTTTTGATTTGACTGTCGAAAAAAACACTCACTGGATTTTTCCTCAATTTAAACATCTTTACAAAAATATGCAAATCGTTTGATGATCTACGTTTGATAATGACACCATTTTATTTTTATTTTAGGAGAATGTTTATATATATAGTTCTTTTTAAACAATTTTGTTTTTGGTTATTCAGGATCAATCTAATGGATCCTGACAAAGACTATGTTGTTCAGCTGATAATATCGCGATATATCGATATCATGTCTGTTGTGGTTTTGTGAAAGGGTTTATCCACTTCATGACATCTCTGTAGGTCGCCGACAAAGATATGACTGTCATGGAGTTGGCCCATGACGTCGAAATGTAAGTGTATTCCTGTTGGTGTGCAGTCCTGCATACATCTCATATTTTGATATGTAAACTTCTGAATTTGTTAACATAGATTTTTAAATCTTTTTTTGAAATATTTGATTTTCGAACATGCTAAGCTCCACCCCCAAAACCTCCAGATCTCATTCACCTTTCCGGCACACCGCTGCACAATACAAGTGCATACCGATGCTGGGTTGCGGGTGGGCGCGAGCCTGTGTGAAGTTATCTATCGTAATGAGGATCTGAGACATTACGGTAGATAACTTCACACAGGCGCGCTCCCGCCCGCAACCCAGCATCGGTATGTACTTGTATTGTGCAGCGGTTTGCCGTGAAACCTGTGAAAAAGTGTATACTAATATCAATGTTTATCTGAAAAATATTCCAAAAGTAACAAGAAAATTGACACGAAACAGGTAATAAACATAACGACTCTTAACTCATGATCTTTATTTGGACATTTAATGAATATGTACTTCATTTTGGGTATGTTTTAGTAATAGTAGGTTATCTCCACGCCGGAGTTACGGGTCCAATTTTGGATAGGTTTCTAAACAAGCGCCGTTTTCGGCACGACGAGCTCCGATGTGGGATACCTGCTCCGGCCGTAAGTGCTATAGATCAGCGGGTGACCACACGGCACGCGCGCTTGATTCCTATTGACTTTGTACATGCGGCCGAAAACTGCCTCGCTATGCCAAAAACTACCTCTGATCTGAAACAGCAAACATGAAAATTGTAAATTGCCATGGCAATTCATGATCTTTTTCTGGGATTCTTTTTTTGATTAAATAATAATAATATTGGCTTCATGATTTAAACAAAAATATGATAATAGATAGGAAGCAAAGAGTCCCAAAATAGGATTTTGCCTTAAGTGGCCGAAAACTGCCTCTAGATAATCTAGATCTACGAGACTTCGGAGTTGTTTACGGCGCAACATGGATTTAAACGAGTGGGAACGTATTGCTCTAAACACAGTAAAGGGCGGCTGAGCCGAGGATAAGATTTATCAGATTTTAAGGTGAGAATTAGCAAACCTAAAACGTCAGCTGAAGCTACCTTTCCAAACATTGGGGTTGTTTACTGGGAACAACTTTAGAATACCCCACCATGCGAATTGAAGGGTTTTTTTTGGTACGCCAACCCAACGCTTCAACTTGTTAAAGTAGTACTACAACTTGGTGCCGAGATATAGTCTTGAATGGAAATCGCAATCGTGCCGCGAACGTGCCAACGAGCCAACATGAGTTGAGAGACTTGAAGTTAAATCGCCAACGTGCCAACGTGCCAACGAGCCAACGAGCCATAGTTGAGAGACTTGAAGTTATATCGCCAACGTGCCAACGAGCCAACATATGAGTTGAGAGTCTTGAATTTTATATCGCCAACGTGCCAACGTGCCAACGAGCCAACATGAGTTGAGAGTCTTGAAGTTATATCGCCAACGTGCCAACGTGCCAACATGAGTTGAGAGACTTGAATATATATATCGCCAACGTGCCAACGTGCCAACGAGCCAACATGAGTTGAGAGTCTTGAAGTTATATCGCCAACGTGCCAACGTGCCAACATGAGTTGAGAGACTTGAATATATATCGCCAACGTGCCAACGAGCCAACATGAGTTGAGAGACTGAAGTTAAATCGCCAACGTGCCAACGTGCCAACATGAGTTGAGAGACTTCAATATATATCGCCAACGTGCCAACGTGCCAACGAGCCAACATGAGTTGAGAGACTTGAAGTTAAATCGCCAACGTGCCAACGTGCCAACGTGCCAACATGAGTTGAGAGACTTGAATATATATCGCCAACGTGCCAACGAGCCAACATGAGTTGAGAGTCTTGAAGTTATATCGCCAACGTGCCAACGAGCCAACATGAGTTGAGAGACTTGAAGTTAAATCGCCAACGTGCCAACGTGCCAACGAGCCAACATGAGTTGAGAGACTTGAAGTTAAATCGCCAACGTGCCAACGTGCCAACGAGCCAACATGAGTTGAGAGACTTGAATATATATCGCCAACGTGCCAACGTGCCAACGAGCCAACATGAGTTGAGAGACTTGAATTTATATCGCCAACGTGCCAACGTGCCAACGTGCCAACGAGCCATAGTTGAGAGACTTGAAGTTAAATCGCCATCGTCTTGGAAAAGGGCTTATGAGAATGAAAAGAGACCGTTTTCATAAATGAAAAGGAGACTGTTTTCATAGATGAAAAGGAGACTGTTTTCATAGATGAAAAGGAGACTGTTTTCATAGATGAAAAAGGGCATTTATGAGAAAGGGAAGGGGCTCTTTTTTAAATGGGGGCGCTTATTAGAAAGGAAAGGGCGCACATGTGAAGATATAAGGTGCGCTATCAGATTTGAATAGGGCAATTATCAGAGGTGAAAAGGGGCGCTTGTCGTATCTGAAAAGGGGCACTTAAATTATTACAGATTATAAAGGGCACTTATGAGAATGGAAAATGAACACTTATTGCAAAATAAAATGGGAACTTGTCGAACGAAAAGGGGTACGTGTAAAGAAGAGGGGGCACTTTTAAAAATTAATAGGGGCACTTTTCCAAGTAAAAGGGGCACTTAATTCTTACAAAGTTAAAAGGGCACTTTTCCTGTTTCAAAAGGGGCACTTTTGGAGAACTTGATAAAGTGGGGGGGGGGGGGGCACTGTGCCCCCCTCCCGGGAGCGCCGCCTCTGATAAACATAGATACAACCATCACACATAATTATGTTTATATACTTTTATAAACGGAAAGTTTCGTTTGTACCAGTAAAATATTCGTCTAATAGTAAAATATCCTAAGCACTAAATGACTGATCGAAACTGTTTCATACTCGACCAAATGTAAAACGTTTTGTTAACTATAAAGGTCAGGCGATATTCATCCTATTTCATATACAATCATATGAACGAATTAACTCATGACTGCTCTCCTCATTTGGTAAGTGGGTTATTTACATAATATGTTTGCCATTTTCTCTGTTATTTCTCTGTTATTTTGGTTTACAAAATATTAACGCTGTTGATTTACTTCAACTGCAAGCTTGACTGCTGATACTGAGTGATAAGTTATACTTATAATGATAGTGAAACAAGGCATTTCCAGAATCTGTAGTAGTACCTAGTAGTAGTACTACTACTACTACTACTAAAGTTCAAAGCTTGCGCGCTTCGCGCGAGAGGGGAAAACTGCTTTCAGACAAGGATTAAGAGTCGAGAATGGTACAACGAATCGTCTTCTTTCTCTAAGAATTTATTGAAACGTCAAAGCTTGCGCGCTTCGCGCGAGAGGGGGGGGGGGAATGATTTCAGACAAGGATTAAGAGTCGAGAATGGTACAATGAATCTTTTTTTTTTCTAATAATTTTTTCTAATAATTTCTGAATTTCTGGGTCCCGCGTCACCCTAGGACACCAGAGTTTGCGTTACCCTAACTCTCACCCTAACCCTAACCCTAGGACACCGGGTCCCGCGTCACCCTAGGACACCGGATCCCGCATCACCCTAGGACACCGGGTCCCGCGTCACCCTAGGACACCGGAGTTTGCGTTACCCTAACTCTCACCCTAAGCCTAACCCTAGGACACCGGGTCCCGCGTCACCCTAGGACACCGGAGTTCGCGTTACCCTAACTCTCACCCTAACCCTAACCCTAGGACACCGGGTCCCGCTTCACCCTAGGACACCAGGTCCCGCGTCACCCTAGGACACCGGGTCCCGCATCACCCTAGGACACCGGGTCCCGCGTCACCCTAGGACACCGGAGTTTGCGTTACCCTAACTCTCACCCTAACCCTAACCCTAGGACACCGGGTCCCGCGTCACCCTAGGACACCGGAGTTCGCGTTACCCTAACTCTCACCCTAACCCTAACCCTAGGACACCGGGTCCCGCTTCACACTAGGACACCAGGTCCCGCGTCACCCTAGGACACCGGAGTTTGCGTTACCCTAACTCTCACCCTAACCCTAACCCTAGGACACCGGGTCCCGCTTCACCCTAGGACACCGGGTCCCGCGTCACCCTAGGACACCGGAGTTTGCGTTACCCTAACTCTCACCCTAACCCTAACCCTAGGACACCAGATCCCGCATCACCCTAGGACACCGGGTCCCGCGTCACCCTAGGACACCGGGTCCCGCGTCACCCTAGGACACAGGAGTTTGCGTTACCCTAACTCTCACCCTAACCCTAACCCTAGGACACCGGGTCCCGCTTCACCCTAGGACACCGGGTCCCGCGTCACCCTAGGACACCGGAGTTTGCGTTACCCTAACTCTCACCCTAACCCTAACCCTAGGACACCAGATCCCGCATCACCCTAGGACACCGGGTCCCGCGTCACCCTAGGACACCGGGTCCCGCGTCACCTAGGACACCGGGTCCCGC
Source organism: Strongylocentrotus droebachiensis (assembly GCA_035222895.1). Classification (NCBI taxonomy): domain Eukaryota; kingdom Metazoa; phylum Echinodermata; class Echinoidea; order Camarodonta; family Strongylocentrotidae; genus Strongylocentrotus; species Strongylocentrotus droebachiensis. Next base: position 100,067 of record JAVYIG010001050.1, read on the forward strand.
GTCACCCTAGGACACAGGAGTTTGCGTTACCCTAACTCTCACCCTAACCCTAACCCTAGGACACCGGGTCCCGCGTCACCCTAGGACACCGGATCCCGCATCACCCTAGGACACCGGGTCCCGCGTCACCCTAGGACACCGGGTCCCGCGTCACCCTAGGACACCAGAGTTTACGTTACCCTAACTCTCACCCTAACCCTAACCCTAGGACATCAGGTACCGCGTGACCCTAGGACACCGGAGCCCCGGAGTTTGTATTACCCTAACTCTCACCCTAACCCTAACCCTAGGACACCGGATCCCGCGCCACCCTAGGACACCGGGTCCCGCGTCACCCTAGGACACTGGAGTTTGCGTTACTAACTCTCACCCTAACCCTATATAGGACACCGGGTCCCATTTCTGTTTGATTTTCTTCTTTTTTGCAGTTTTACAAATATATAACAAACAAAACATTTTATACATGACAAAATAGTATATGTAAAACAAAGTAAGGTTGGCTGTAAGTAATCAGAAACATCAAACAGTTTTTATTGCTTGATTTTCTTTTTCTTTTTCAGTTTTACAAATATATAACAAACAAATCGCATTGAACATTTATACATGACAATTAGATTAAACAAAGTAAGGTTGGCCGTAACTAATCGAAAACATCAAACAGGAGGGTGAATTTGAGGTTGGCTGCAAAAGGGATATATTACCTTTAACAAATCGTCTTCTTTCTCTAATAATTAATGAAAGCTAAAACCTTCCGCGCTTTGCGCGGGGGGACCCTAACTCTCACCCTAACCCTAACCCTAGGACATCAGGTACCGCGTGCGCGTGACCCTAGGACACCGGAGCCCCGGAGTTTGTATTACCCTAACTCTCACCCTAACCCTAACCCTAGGACACCGGATCCCGCGCCACCCTAGGACACCGGGTCCCGCGTCACCCTAGGACACTGGAGTTTGCGTTACTAACTCTCACCCTAACCCTATATAGGACACCGGGTCCCATTTCTGTTTGATTTTCTTCTTTTTTGCAGTTTTACAAATATATAACAAACAAAACATTTTATTATATGTAAAACAAAGTAAGGTCGGCTGTAAGTAATCAGAAACATCAAACAGTTTTTATTGCTTGATTTTCTTTTTCTTTTTCAGTTTTACAAATATATAACAAACAAATCGCATTGAACATTTATACATGACAATTAGATTAAACAAAGTAAGGTTGGCCGTAACTAATCGAAAACATCAAACAGGAGGGTGAATTTGAGGTTGGCTGCAAAAGGGATATAGTACCTTTAACAAATCGTCTTCTTTCTCTAATAATTAATGAAAGCTAAAACCTTCCGCGCTTTGCGCGGGGGGAGGGGGGGGGACCGATTAATGAAACACCAAAGCTTCCACGCTTCATGCGCGGGAGCTAGGGGAAACCTGACTTCAGACAAGGATTATATAAGACTCTTATAGAGTCGAGAATGGTACAACGAATCGTCTTTTTTCTCTAATAATTCAATGAAAGGTCAAAGCTTGCGCGCTTCGCGCGAGAGCAGGGGGGGGGGGTTGGGGGGAACTGAATTTCTTCCCCCTTTACTTTTACTTTTAGGCTACCTATTTCCTATATTATTTTCGTTTGGCAATGAGGGGAGGGGGGGCCAACGTGCCAACGCGCCAACGCACCTTATTTCCTTTCTTTGTTTGCCATGTAAAGGACACCATAAATTCCCGATTTTTTTTTTTTCCACTTTACTTTTAGGCCACTTTTCGACAGTAGTTACATTGATTTCTGACGATTTTCAAGCAATATCAAGGGTAAAACATTACAACTAAGGTGAGAACATCTTTAACAAACTATAAATAAAATACTTTGATGTGTAAGAGGTAATAGGAAGGAGTTAAAACATAACAAATAACCATATTTCCATTCTCGAGTTGATGCGATGGCAAATTCAGAAACTGGTCACGAATACGAAAGGAAGGGACTACACTAAATTGGTACGTTGGCGCGTTGGCGACCAACGGACATACTACGTTTGGGTGGGGTATTCTAAAGTTAAGCCGTTTACTGCCTGCCACCCCCAAAAACATATGTTAGTACAACAAGAAGGAAATAACTTACTTTTGCAGTAGCGTCTCTTCGCGGGGTCTCGCTCTCTAGCTCCTTGATCGAATCTGGCGAGCAAGTTCATAGGCTAGGCCTAGCTAGGTAGACCGAATTTTCCGTCTCTTTCGTTCGTTAGCCTCTTATTGGGGTAGGGTCGGCCGGTGTGACCGCGTAGAATGTTACCCGCACCGATCGTCCCCCCATTAGAGATCGATCGAGAGCGGACGATCGGTGCGGATTTTATCCGCGCAGAATGTCCGTGTCGGACATTCCGTGCGCGCCTCAAATGTCCGACGGACAATCTGTGCGGAAGAGGTCTCGCACCAATAGTCCGCCTGCCGCACCGAATGTCCGTACTCTAGTCCACACGTATACATATTCAATACAAGTATAAATATACTTAATGAATGAAACGACTGGATAACCCATATTCATCTTTGCCAGCTAGCTAGGGATGACACTACAGGTCTTCCTGGGGCGGATCAAGGTTGGGGGGGGGGGGGGGGGAGGGCCTTGACCAGGGGCGTCGCCAAAGGGGGGGGTGTGGGGGGGTGCGACACCCCCCCACCTGTCAGGATATTGTCGGTAAAATTGCGCTGCCGTCGGGAAAAAGAGAAAAGGGGGAGGGGAAAAAAGAGAGGAAAAAAAGAGAGGGGGAAAAAAGAGAGGGGAAAAAAAGAGAGGGAAAAAAAAGAGGGAAAAAAGAGAGGGAAAAAAGAGAGGGAAAAAAGAGAGGGAAAGGGAAAGAAAAGAAAAAAAAGAAAAGATAAGAAAAGAAGGAAAGGAAAAGAAAGGAAAGAAAGGAAAGAAAGGAAAGAAAAGAGAAGAAAGAAAGAGAAAAAAAGAAAAGAGGGAGAGGAAAGAAAGGAAAAGAAAGAAAAGAAAGAAAAGGAAAAAAAGAAGAAAAAAGAGTGAAAGGGAAACAAAAGAAACGGGGAATGAAAGAGAGGAGAGAGAGGAGAGGTAAGAGTCTGAGAGAGGAGGAGTGGGAGTAAAAGAGAGAAGGTGGTTGTTGGGTGGAGTCGTCTCGTCGAGGGAGCAAGAAAGACACGGGTAAATATGTTGCTGTGTCGGGTCAGCTGTGTCGGTATTCTTGCTCGATCCTCGTGTACTATAATGTATCAATGCAGAAATTTGAAGTCGGTGAGATGTATATTGTCGGTCAGCCGACAAGTTTTTTTCCCTACGAACTGTGACTTCTTATCCGCTTTGACGACTTCGAAAGTGACTACAACTACAATACTTGTATTTTCTCAAAGTTTCACTTTCCTATAATATCAGCTACAGAAATCAGAGGTTTAACATTTTCGGGGAAACTAAATTCAAACAAGGTTTAAGAGTCAACAACGGTACGACAAATCGTCTTCCTTTCTTTATATTGTGATGACTACGCCAAAAATTCCGCGCTTCGCGCGGAAGGGGAAACTTCATTTAGACGAGTCGAGAACGGTACAACGAATCGTCTTCTTTCTCTAATAATGTAAGGAAACGTCAAAGCTTTCGCGCTTCGCGCGAAAGTGGGAAACTGAATTCAGACAAATAGGGCTTACTAAAAGTCGAAAACGGTACAACGAATCGTGTTCTTACTCTAATAATTTGAGGAAACGTCAAAGGGGGAAACTGAATTCAGATGAATAGGGCTTAATAAGATTCTAAGACGGTACGGGGAATCGTCTTCCTTTCTCTATATTGTAATGAAACGCAAAAAAATCCGCGCTTCGCGCGAAAGAGGAAAACTTCATCTAGACGAGTCGAGAACGGTACGACGAATCGTCTTTTTTCTCTTATGATTTAAGGAAACGTCAAAGCTTCCGCGCTTCGCGCGAGAGGGGGAAACTGATTCAGACAAAATTAATAGGGCTTATTTAGAGTCGAAAACGGTACAACGATTCGTGTTCTTTCTCTAATAATTTGAGGAAACGTCAAAGCTTTCGCGCTTCGCGCGAGAGGGGTAAACTGAATTCAGATGAATAGGGCTTATTAAGAGTCGAAAACGGTACGAGGAATCGTCTTCCTTTCTCTATAATGTGATGAAACGCCAAAAATTCCGCGCTTCGCGTGGAAGGGGAAAACTTCATCTAGACGAGTCGAGAACGGTACGACGAATCGTCTTCTTTCTCTAAAGATTTAAGGAAACGTCAAAGCTTCCGCGCTTCGCGCGAGAGGGGGAAACTGAATTCAGATAAAATTAATAGGGCTTATTTAGAGTCGAAAACGGTACAACGAATCGTGTTCTTTCTCTAATAATTTAAGGAAACGTCAAGGCTTCCGCGCTTCGCGCGAGAGGGGGAAACTGGATTCAGATGAATAGGGCTTATTAAGAGTCAAAAACGGTACGACGAATCGTCTTCTTTCTCTAATAATTTAATGAAACGTCAAAACTTTCGCGCTTCGCGCGGGAGGGGGAAGCTTCATTGAGATAAGGATTAAGAGTCGAGAACAGTACACCGAATCGTCTGCTTTTTCTCATGATTTAATGAAATGTCAAAGCTTCCGCGCTTCGCGCGAGTGGGGGAAATTGATTCAGATGAATAGGGCTTAATAAGAGTCGAGAACGGTACAACGAATCGTGTTCTTTCTCTAATAATTTAAGGAAACGTCAAAGCTTCCGCGCTTCGCGCGAGAGGGGGAAACTGAATTCAGACAAAATTAATAGGGCTTTTTTAGAGTCGAAAACGGTACGACGAATCGTCTTCTTTCTCTAATAATTTAATGAAACGTCAAAACTTTCGCGCTTCGCGCGGGAGGGGGAAGCTTCATTGAGATAAGGATTAAGAGTCGAGAACAGTACACCGAATCGTCTGCTTTTTCTCATGATTTAATGAAATGTCAAAGCTTCCGCGCTTCGCGCGAGTGGGGGAAATTGATTCAGATGAATAGGGCTTAATAAGAGTCGAGAACGGTACAACGAATCGTGTTCTTTCTCTAATAATTTAAGGAAACGTCAAAGCTTCCGCGCTTCGCGCGAGAGGGGGAAACTGAATTCAGACAAAATTAATAGGGCTTTTTTAGAGTCGAAAACGGTACAACGAATCGTGTCCTTTCTCTAATGATATGAGGAAACGTCAAAGCTTTCGAGCTTCGCGCGAGAGGGGGAAACTGAATTCAGATGAATAGGGTTTATTAAGAGTAAAAAAACGGTACGACGAATCGTCTTCTTTCTCTAATAATTTAATGAAACGTCAAAACTTTCGTGCTTCGCGCGGGAGGGGGAAGCTTTATTCAGATAAGGATTAAGAGTGGAGAACAGTACACCGAATCGTCTGCTTTTTCTCATGATTTAATGAAATGTCAAAGCTTCCGCGCTTTGCTCGGGAGGGGGGATACTGAATTCAGAAAAGGATAAACAGTCGAGAACGGTACAGCAAATCGTCTTCTTTTTTATAATAATTTAATAAAACGTCAAAGCTTTCGCGCTTTGCGCGGGAGGGTGTGGGGACTTCATTCAACCAAGGATTACCAGTCGAAAACGGTACAATTAATCGTCTTCTTTTCCTAATAATTTTAGGAAACGTCTAAGCTTCCGCGCTTCGCGCGGGAGGCCCATCACCCACACCCCCCTAATGAGCGCGCTTTTAAGTGATTCTCTTGATCACTACCGCCCCTCCCTAAAATAAGATCCTAGCTCCGCGCCTGCATTAAAATATCTAGCTATGATGCTGACTAAATTGAAGAAATAATTCGTATATTTATGTCGTCGAGGAAAATGACCATTTTGCGCATATGCAAGTACTATAGATAGTCCATAGGAAAAACAATTTAGCCTTCGGCCCCAGGTTTATAGGGTTGAATTTGTAGATATTGGAAATTTAATTTTGTCGGTAATTGGTGGCTAGTTTTGTCGGTAATCGTTGGCCTCTACACCCCCCCACTGAAAAAGGTCTAGCGACGCCCCTGGCCTTGACCCCCAATACCGCCAACAAAAAATGAAGAGAGAGAGAGAGAAGGTAAAGCGGAGAGTAAGGGAAAGGAAGAAGAGGAAGAAGAAAAGAAAAGGGGGAACAAAGGAGATCGGAGGCGAAAGGCCTTCGCCACCCCCCCCCCCCCCCCCCCTCAGCAAAAGAGAGAGAGAGAGAGAGAGAGAGAGAGAAAGAGAGAGAGAAAAGGAAGGAAAATAAGGGAAAGAGAAAGAAGAGACAAAGGGAAAGGAAGAAGAAGAAGAAAAAGGGGAAAGAAGAAGATGGGGGGGGGCGAAAGCTAGGCTTTGCCTCCCATGCAGGCTGTTGCCCCCCCCCCCCCCAGCAAAAAGAAAGAGAGAAGGAAGAGAAGGGAAAGAAAAAAGGGAAAAGAGGAGATAAAGGGAAGAAAAGAAAAGAAGGGGGATATCAGTTGTAGTTTTCCCGCCAACAAGTTGGGGATCGGGGGGGGGGGGTGCAAATGGCCCTTGTCTCCCCCCGTGTGAAAACTGATTGGAATTGGTCGTTCAGTGCAGTTGCTTTCCCTTTACTGTCTGATACAAGCGTTTCACCACACTTGAGGGATCCAACTCCAGATGACTCTTGCTTTCTGGATTTGATGAACTTCCAGAATGCTTTGTTGTTCTTGTCATGAGGAGAGAACATCTTGTTTTGATAAGTCCAGTAGTTATGACGAAGTTGAGATCTTAATTCTTTCTGATAATTCTTGTACTTAAGCCAATCATCTGGTGTTTTTGAAGCTTTAGCTTTATTGTACAGTCTTTGCTTTCTTCTGACTCCTCTCTTTATGGTGTTTGTGATCCAGGGACTGGTTCTTTTCTTTCCAGACATCTTTGTTGGAATGTAACTCTCCATGAGGTCTCCAATCTCTGTTTTGAAGTCATCCCAGTTCTGCTGTACTGTTCTAGGTTCTGGGCTGCTACGTAGGAAAGAAGACTGAAACTTGAGGAGATATGCACGCATGCCGGTTGTATCAGCTTTATCATACATGAATACTTTCCGAGCTTTCTTCCTTGAAATTGATGGAGTTTGGTTAACTCTAAAGCTCACGATGTCGTGGTCACTGATACCGGCTGTGACTTTGCACTCATCAATGAAGGCTGGGTGGGTAGTGAGAACAAGATCAAGGATGTTCTTTGTAGCGCCTGCTGTTCTGGTAGGCTCTTTGACCATCTGCTCCAAGTAAAAGTCGTTGCATATGTCAAGAAGGCAAGAGCATTTTCTTCCTTCGTTAGCATAGGGCTTAACTGTGCGGTTGGACCAATCGATGTGAGGTAAGTTGAAGTCACCAGCAACAAGTATGGTCGAGTTTCTCATGCTACTGGAGATGTACTGCAGGGATTCGGAGAGGTGTTGGAGGTTTTCTCTGTCCGAGTTGGGAGGCCTATAGAAGACTCCTATGAGTAATGGCTTAAAACCTTGAATTTGTAGAGAGATCCACATCAACTCAGTCTGCGATGTACATATGCTGCATTCAGTAGCTATGAAAGTATCCCTTATCATGATGAAGACTCCTCCTTTTCTAGCACATGTCCTATCCTTTCTGTATGTGGTAAAGCCTATTGGAGTGACCTCAGAATTAAGGATGTCTGGTTTTAGATGCGACTCTGTTCCAATGATAACGTCAGGTTTGTGATCGTCTATCATTGCTTCCAAGTGAGGAATTTTGTTGTAAAGTCCATCACAATTTACAAGGATACATTTAATACTTTTGCGGGGACGCATGTTCCTGTCCTTATTTGTAGGTTGTTTAGTATTCGGTGGAGGTCGAGGTTGCAGTACCTTGTTGATAATGGAACATTTATTTAGCTTTTTACAATCATCACAATACCAAGGTTCTGATTGGTTTTGGATTAGTTTGTACTGGTCTCCAGATAAGTTGGCACATTTAATATGATACCTTTTGTTACATAAGTCACACAGCACTGCTCTATGAGATTTGGCAACTGCATTGTGGCATTCTCTACAGGGGTATTTTACTGGGCCTGGGTTAGGTTGGCAATTTCCAGACAGAATTATCATCAGGAGAATGACAGTATCTTCCTTCCTTCTCTTATACATCGGTTTTATTCTTGGGAGCCCCGCCCTACGGGATTGCCATGTAGAGTTTTTTCAAAAGCACAGTGTTAACAACTAAAAGTGAACCAGGTAATCGCAGTGAGGCAAAGTGGTCTCGTGGATAAGCAACCGCTTAGTAAGTGGAAGGTATCGGGTTCGATCCCCAGCTATAGTGTATTTTGTTTTAAAGCCCAAAAGGGCCTATGGTGAGGGGGGGAGCAGCTGAGTATAGGAAAAAACTGTTAGGGAGCCCCTTTGGGGGGTCTTTTTTGGGGGGGCTCTTTTTTTTTGGGGGGGGGGGGGTCTTTTTTTTTTTTTTTAGCTGGCGGTCGTCAGCTAGCTGGCGGTCGGCCGATAGCGTTAGCCCCAAAGCCATGTCCAATTTTTAAACTACATTCAAGAGTCCCTTATTGCCAGGTTAAAAAGTTTTTTTACATTTTCAGTACTACTTTCTTCCTTTTATTCACTCTGTACACTCCCATGCTATCCTTTTCCAGTCTGTAAACAACTTTAAAACATGAATTCAATGATGGGCAGGGTTTTACTTCTCATATGAAAACGCCTTAACTTCCCGAGGTGAAACAAAGGGTCTTTCAAATTCAAGTCTATTCAAGCCCAATCTGGGCTAACAACTGGCCTGCATACCCGAGCAGAATCACTTTATGCTCAACAAAGACAAACAGTCTTGGGTAAAGAGGTCCATTTTATTTTTTTTAATTTAGTTATATTTTTTCATTGACAGTATACTATTAAATATCAGGAATATTGGATGCTCTGTTTCAAATACAGTCCAGATTGCCGAGCAATGAATTATCTCCTGCTTCTTGTCCAAAAAACAGAACTGGTTTTTAAAACGGTATCATTTTACTTTCCATCTCCCAACATTATTTTGAACTGTCTTGAACTTAAGTTGTTTTCCTTCCTTGAAATGACACTACAGCCAGTCTATTCTGTTCATGTAGGCGTATTGAAAGAGCTTGTCCTCCATGCAGACAAGGAGAAAGAGCCATATTAAGTACCTTTAGGGACAATACATCAAAATAATGCGGTCATTGTTGCAATGTCAGGAATGCTATTTCTACCTCTTTGGAAATCCTCGCAATAACAAAAGTATCCACTCAATGAAGGGAGTGCCCGTTCTCTTTTTCAATTCATCAATTGATGCCATGTTAGAAAGAGCTGAGTAGTTTGTTACGTAAATATTCAAATATAGCCGATGCGAGCTATTAAAAAAAACTGAATCGAATAGCCTGCATCTTTAATATGAATAACAATGAGCAGTGCCTAAATACAGCTGCACTGCAATTCTAAGTTAGCTTCAACGAAATGTTACTTTCAATGGCATGTTAGTTTGAATGCACCTGTTTCAAAACATAACAATCATTAAATCAGCATCAGAAAGTGTTAAGAACTAAAAGTGAACCAGGTAATCGCAGTGAGGCAAAGTGGTCTCGTGGATAAGCAACTACTTAGTAAGTGGAAGGTATCAGGTTCGATCCCCAGCTAGTGTATTTTGTTTTAAAGCCCAAAAGGGCCTATGGTGAGAGGGGGAGCAGCTGAGTGTAGGAAAAAAACTGTTAGGGAGCCCCTTTGGGGGGTCTTTTTTTTTTGGGGGGGGGGGTCTTTTTTTTTTTTTTTTTTTTTCAAAAGCACAGTGTTAACAACTAAAAGTGAACCAGGTAATCGCAGTGAGGCAAAGTGGTCTCGTGGATAAGCAACTACTTAGTAAGTGGAAGGTATCAGGTTCGATCCCCAGCTAGTGTATTTTGTTTTAAAGCTCAAAAGGGCCTATGGTGAGAGGGGGAGCAGCTGAGTGTAGGAAAAAAACTGTTAGGGAGCCCCTTTGGGGCGTCCTTTTTTTTTTGGGGGGGGGGTCTTTTTTTTTTTTTTTTTTTTTCAAAAGCACAGTGTTAACAACTAAAAGTGAACCAGGTAATCGCAGTGAGGCAAAGTGGTCTCGTGGATAAGCAACCGCTTAGTAAGTGGAAGGTATCAGGTTCGATCCCCAGCTAGTGTATTTTGTTTTAAAGCCCAAAAGGGCCTATGGTGAGGGGGGGAGCAGCTGAGTATAGGAAAAACTGTTAGGGAGCCCCTTTGGGGGGTCTTTTTTGGGGGGGCTCTTTTTTTTGGGGGGGGGGGTCTTTTTTTTTTTTTTTAGCTGGCGGTCGTCAGCTAGCTGGCGGTCGTCAGCTAGCTGGCGGTCGTCAGCGTGGCCTGCGGCCGATAGCGTTAGCCCCAAAGCCATGTCCAATTTTTAAACTACATTCAAGAGTCCCTTATTGCCAGGTTAAAAAGTTTTTTTACATTTTCAGTACTACTTTCTTCCTTTTATTCACTCTGTACACTCCCATGCTATCCTTTTCCAGTCTGTAAACAACTTTAAAACATGAATTCAATGATGGGCAGGGTTTTACTTCTCATATGAAAACGCCTTAACTTCCCGAGGTGAAACAAAGGGTCTTTCAAATTCAAGTCTATTCAAGCCCAATCTGGGCTAACAACTGGCCTGCATACCCGAGCAGAATCACTTTATGCTCAACAAAGACAAACAGTCTTGGGTAAAGAGGTCCATTTTATTTTTTTTAATTTAGTTATATTTTTTCATTGACAGTATACTATTAAATATCAGGAATATTGGATGCTCTGTTTCAAATACAGTCCAGATTGCCGAGCAATGAATTATCTCCTGCTTCTTGTCCAAAAAACAGAACTGGTTTTTAAAACGGTATCATTTTACTTTCCATCTCCCAACATTATTTTGAACTGTCTTGAACTTAAGTTGTTTTCCTTCCTTGAAATGACACTACAGCCAGTCTATTCTGTTCATGTAGGCGTATTGAAAGAGCTTGTCCTCCATGCAGACAAGGAGAAAGAGCCATATTAAGTACCTTTAGGGACAATACATCAAAATAATGCGGTCATTGTTGCAATGTCAGGAATGCTATTTCTACCTCTTTGGAAATCCTCGCAATAACAAAAGTATCCACTCAATGAAGGGAGTGCCCGTTCTCTTTTTCAATTCATCAATTGATGCCATGTTAGAAAGAGCTGAGTAGTTTGTTACGTAAATATTCAAATATAGCCGATGCGAGCTATTAAAAAAAACTGAATCGAATAGCCTGCATCTTTAATATGAATAACAATGAGCAGTGCCTAAATACAGCTGCACTGCAATTCTAAGTTAGCTTCAACGAAATGTTACTTTCAATGGCATGTTAGTTTGAATGCACCTGTTTCAAAACATAACAATCATTAAATCAGCATCAGAAAGTGTTAAGAACTAAAAGTGAACCAGGTAATCGCAGTGAGGCAAAGTGGTCTCGTGGATAAGCAACTACTTAGTAAGTGGAAGGTATCAGGTTCGATCCCCAGCTAGTGTATTTTGTTTTAAAGCCCAAAAGGGCCTATGGTGAGAGGGGGAGCAGCTGAGTGTAGGAAAAAAACTGTTAGGGAGCCCCTTTGGGGGGGTCTTTTTTTTTTGGGGGGGGGGTCTTTTTTTTTTTTTTTTTTTTTCAAAAGCACAGTGTTAACAACTAAAAGTGAACCAGGTAATCGCAGTGAGGCAAAGTGGTCTCGTGGATAAGCAACTACTTAGTAAGTGGAAGGTATCAGGTTCGATCCCCAGCTAGTGTATTTTGTTTTAAAGCTCAAAAGGGCCTATGGTGAGAGGGGGAGCAGCTGAGTGTAGGAAAAAAACTGTTAGGGAGCCCCTTTGGGGGGTCTTTTTTTTTTTGGGGGGGGGGGTCTTTTTTTTTTTTTTTTTTTTTCAAAAGCACAGTGTTAACAACTAAAAGTGAACCAGGTTATCGCAGTGAGGCAAAGTGGTCTCGTGGATAAGCAACCGCTTAGTAAGTGGAAGGTATCAGGTTCGATCCCCAGCTAGTGTATTTTGTTTTAAAGCCCAAAAGGGCCTATGGTGAGGGGGGGAGCAGCTGAGTATAGGAAAAACTGTTAGGGAGCCCCTTTGGGGGGTCTTTTTTGGGGGGGCTCTTTTTTTTTGGGGGGGGGGGTCTTTTTTTTTTTTTTTAGCTGGCGGTCGTCAGCTAGCTGGCGGTCGTCAGCTAGCTGGCGGTCGTCAGCTAGCTGGCGGTCGTCAGCTAGCTGGCGGTCGTCAGCTAGCTGGCGGTCGTCAGCTAGCTGGCGGTCGTCAGCTAGCTGGCGGTCGTCAGCTAGCTGGCGGTCGTCAGCTAGCTGGCGGTCGTCAGCTAGCTGGCGGTCGTCAGCGTGGCCTGCGGCCGATAGCGTTAGCCCCAAAGCCATGTCCAATTTTTAAACTACATTCAAGAGTCCCTTATTGCCAGGTTAAAAAGTTTTTTTACATTTTCAGTACTACTTTCTTCCTTTTATTCACTCTGTACACTCCCATGCTATCCTTTTCCAGTCTGTAAACAACTTTAAAACATGAATTCAATGATGGGCAGGGTTTTACTTCTCATATGAAAACGCCTTAACTTCCCGAGGTGAAACAAAGGGTCTTTCAAATTCAAGTCTATTCAAGCCCAATCTGGGCTAACAACTGGCCTGCATACCCGAGCAGAATCACTTTATGCTCAACAAAGACAAACAGTCTTGGGTAAAGAGGTCCATTTTATTTTTTTTAATTTAGTTATATTTTTTCATTGACAGTATACTATTAAATATCAGGAATATTGGATGCTCTGTTTCAAATACAGTCCAGATTGCCGAGCAATGAATTATCTCCTGCTTCTTGTCCAAAAAACAGAACTGGTTTTTAAAACGGTATCATTTTACTTTCCATCTCCCAACATTATTTTGAACTGTCTTGAACTTAAGTTGTTTTCCTTCCTTGAAATGACACTACAGCCAGTCTATTCTGTTCATGTAGGCGTATTGAAAGAGCTTGTCCTCCATGCAGACAAGGAGAAAGAGCCATATTAAGTACCTTTAGGGACAATACATCAAAATAATGCGGTCATTGTTGCAATGTCAGGAATGCTATTTCTACCTCTTTGGAAATCCTCGCAATAACAAAAGTATCCACTCAATGAAGGGAGTGCCCGTTCTCTTTTTCAATTCATCAATTGATGCCATGTTAGAAAGAGCTGAGTAGTTTGTTACGTAAATATTCAAATATAGCCGATGCGAGCTATTAAAAAAAACTGAATCGAATAGCCTGCATCTTTAATATGAATAACAATGAGCAGTGCCTAAATACAGCTGCACTGCAATTCTAAGTTAGCTTCAACGAAATGTTACTTTCAATGGCATGTTAGTTTGAATGCACCTGTTTCAAAACATAACAATCATTAAATCAGCATCAGAAAGTGTTAAGAACTAAAAGTGAACCAGGTAATCGCAGTGAGGCAAAGTGGTCTCGTGGATAAGCAACTACTTAGTAAGTGGAAGGTATCAGGTTCGATCCCCAGCTAGTGTATTTTGTTTTAAAGCCCAAAAGGGCCTATGGTGAGAGGGGGAGCAGCTGAGTGTAGGAAAAAAACTGTTAGGGAGCCCCTTTGGGGGGGTCTTTTTTTTTTTTGGGGGGGGGGGTCTTTTTTTTTTTTTTTTTTTTTCAAAAGCACAGTGTTAACAACTAAAAGTGAACCAGGTAATCGCAGTGAGGCAAAGTGGTCTCGTGGATAAGCAACTACTTAGTAAGTGGAAGGTATCAGGTTCGATCCCCAGCTAGTGTATTTTGTTTTAAAGCTCAAAAGGGCCTATGGTGAGAGGGGGAGCAGCTGAGTGTAGGAAAAAAACTGTTAGGGAGCCCCTTTGGGGGGTCCTTTTTTTTTGGGGGGGGGGGGGGGTCTTTTTTTTTTTTTTTTTTTTTTCAAAAGCACAGTGTTAACAACTAAAAGTGAACCAGGTAATCGCAGTGAGGCAAAGTGGTCTCGTGGATAAGCAACCGCTTAGTAAGTGGAAGGTATCAGGTTCGATCCCCAGCTAGTGTATTTTGTTTTAAAGCCCAAAAGGGCCTATGGTGAGGGGGGAGCAGCTGAGTATAGGAAAAACTGTTAGGGAGCCCCTTTGGGGGGTCTTTTTTGGGGGGGCTCTTTTTTTTTGGGGGGGGGGTCTTTTTTTTTTTTTTTAGCTGGCGGTCGTCAGCTAGCTGGCGGTCGTCAGCTAGCTGGCGGTCGTCAGCTCGTCAGCTAGCTGGCGGTCGTCAGCTAGCTGGCGGTCGTCAGCTAGCTGGCGGTCGTCAGCTAGCTGGCGGTCGTCAGCTAGCTGGCGGTCGTCAGCTAGCTGGCGGTCGTCAGCTAGCTGGCGGTCGTCAGCTAGCTGGCGGTCGTCAGCTAGCTGGCGGTCGTCAGCGTGGCCTGCGGCCGATAGCGTTAGCCCCAAAGCCATGTCCAATTTTTAAACTACATTCAAGAGTCCCTTATTGCCAGGTTAAAAAGTTTTTTTACATTTTCAGTACTACTTTCTTCCTTTTATTCACTCTGTACACTCCCATGCTATCCTTTTCCAGTCTGTAAACAACTTTAAAACATGAATTCAATGATGGGCAGGGTTTTACTTCTCATATGAAAACGCCTTAACTTCCCGAGGTGAAACAAAGGGTCTTTCAAATTCAAGTCTATTCAAGCCCAATCTGGGCTAACAACTGGCCTGCATACCCGAGCAGAATCACTTTATGCTCAACAAAGACAAACAGTCTTGGGTAAAGAGGTCCATTTTATTTTTTTTAATTTAGTTATATTTTTTCATTGACAGTATACTATTAAATATCAGGAATATTGGATGCTCTGTTTCAAATACAGTCCAGATTGCCGAGCAATGAATTATCTCCTGCTTCTTGTCCAAAAAACAGAACTGGTTTTTAAAACGGTATCATTTTACTTTCCATCTCCCAACATTATTTTGAACTGTCTTGAACTTAAGTTGTTTTCCTTCCTTGAAATGACACTACAGCCAGTCTATTCTGTTCATGTAGGCGTATTGAAAGAGCTTGTCCTCCATGCAGACAAGGAGAAAGAGCCATATTAAGTACCTTTAGGGACAATACATCAAAATAATGCGGTCATTGTTGCAATGTCAGGAATGCTATTTCTACCTCTTTGGAAATCCTCGCAATAACAAAAGTATCCACTCAATGAAGGGAGTGCCCGTTCTCTTTTTCAATTCATCAATTGATGCCATGTTAGAAAGAGCTGAGTAGTTTGTTACGTAAATATTCAAATATAGCCGATGCGAGCTATTAAAAAAAACTGAATCGAATAGCCTGCATCTTTAATATGAATAACAATGAGCAGTGCCTAAATACAGCTGCACTGCAATTCTAAGTTAGCTTCAACGAAATGTTACTTTCAATGGCATGTTAGTTTGAATGCACCTGTTTCAAAACATAACAATCATTAAATCAGCATCAGAAAGTGTTAAGAACTAAAAGTGAACCAGGTAATCGCAGTGAGGCAAAGTGGTCTCGTGGATAAGCAACTACTTAGTAAGTGGAAGGTATCAGGTTCGATCCCCAGCTAGTGTATTTTGTTTTAAAGCCCAAAAGGGCCTATGGTGAGAGGGGGAGCAGCTGAGTGTAGGAAAAAAACTGTTAGGGAGCCCCTTTGGGGGGGTCTTTTTTTTTGGGGGGGGGGGGTCTTTTTTTTTTTTTTTTTTTTTCAAAAGCACAGTGTTAACAACTAAAAGTGAACCAGGTAATCGCAGTGAGGCAAAGTGGTCTCGTGGATAAGCAACTACTTAGTAAGTGGAAGGTATCAGGTTCGATCCCCAGCTAGTGTATTTTGTTTTGAAGCTCAAAAGGGCCTATGGTGAGAGGGGGAGCAGCTGAGTGTAGGAAAAAAACTGTTAGGGAGCCCCTTTGGGGGGTCTTTTTTTTTTTGGGGGGGGGGGGGTCTTTTTTTTTTTTTTTTTTTTTCAAAAGCACAGTGTTAACAACTAAAAGTGAACCAGGTAATCGCAGTGAGGCAAAGTGGTCTCGTGGATAAGCAACCGCTTAGTAAGTGGAAGGTATCAGGTTCGATCCCCAGCTAGTGTATTTTGTTTTAAAGCCCAAAAGGGCCTATGGTGAGGGGGGAGCAGCTGAGTATAGGAAAAACTGTTAGGGAGCCCCTTTGGGGGGTCTTTTTTTGGGGGGCTCTTTTTTTTGGGGGGGGGGGTCTTTTTTTTTTTTTTTAGCTGGCGGTCGTCAGCTAGCTGGCGGTCGTCAGCTAGCTGGCGGTCGTCAGCTAGCTGGCGGTCGTCAGCTAGCTGGCGGTCGTCAGCTAGCTGGCGGTCGTCAGCTAGCTGGCGGTCGTCAGCTAGCTGGCGGTCGTCAGCTAGCTGGCGGTCGTCAGCTAGCTGGCGGTCGTCAGCTAGCTGGCGGTCGTCAGCTAGCTGGCGGTCGTCAGCTAGCTGGCGGTCGTCAGCTAGCTGGCGGTCGTCAGCTAGCTGGCGGTCGTCAGCTAGCTGGCGGTCGTCAGCTAGCTGGCGGTCGTCAGCTAGCTGGCGGTCGTCAGCGTGGCCTGCGGCCGATAGCGTTAGCCCCAAAGCCATGTCCAATTTTTAAACTACATTCAAGAGTCCCTTATTGCCAGGTTAAAAAGTTTTTTTACATTTTCAGTACTACTTTCTTCCTTTTATTCACTCTGTACACTCCCATGCTATCCTTTTCCAGTCTGTAAACAACTTTAAAACATGAATTCAATGATGGGCAGGGTTTTACTTCTCATATGAAAACGCCTTAACTTCCCGAGGTGAAACAAAGGGTCTTTCAAATTCAAGTCTATTCAAGCCCAATCTGGGCTAACAACTGGCCTGCATACCCGAGCAGAATCACTTTATGCTCAACAAAGACAAACAGTCTTGGGTAAAGAGGTCCATTTTATTTTTTTTAATTTAGTTATATTTTTTCATTGACAGTATACTATTAAATATCAGGAATATTGGATGCTCTGTTTCAAATACAGTCCAGATTGCCGAGCAATGAATTATCTCCTGCTTCTTGTCCAAAAAACAGAACTGGTTTTTAAAACGGTATCATTTTACTTTCCATCTCCCAACATTATTTTGAACTGTCTTGAACTTAAGTTGTTTTCCTTCCTTGAAATGACACTACAGCCAGTCTATTCTGTTCAAGTAGGCGTATTGAAAGAGCTTGTCCTCCATCCATACAAGGAGAAAGAGCCATATTAAGTACCTTTAGGGACAATACATCAAAATAATGCGGTCATTGTTGCAATGTCAGGAATGCTATTTCTACCTCTTTGGAAATCCTCGCAATAACAAAAGTATCCACTCAATGAAGGGAGTGCCCGTTCTCTTTTTCAATTCATCAATTGATGCCATGTTAGAAAGAGCTGAGTAGTTTGTTACGTAAATATTCAAATATAGCCGATGCGAGCTATTAAAAAAAACTGAATCGAATAGCCTGCATCTTTAATATGAATAACAATGAGCAGTGCCTAAATACAGCTGCACTGCAATTCTAAGTTAGCTTCAACGAAATGTTACTTTCAATGGCATGTTAGTTTGAATGCACCTGTTTCAAAACATAACAATCATTAAATCAGCATCAGAAAGTGTTAAGAACTAAAAGTGAACCAGGTAATCGCAGTGAGGCAAAGTGGTCTCGTGGATAAGCAACTACTTAGTAAGTGGAAGGTATCAGGTTCGATCCCCAGCTAGTGTATTTTGTTTTAAAGCCCAAAAGGGCCTATGGTGAGAGGGGGAGCAGCTGAGTGTAGGAAAAAAACTGTTAGGGAGCCCCTTTGGGGGGGTCTTTTTTTTTTGGGGGGGGGGGTCTTTTTTTTTTTTTTTTTTTTTCAAAAGCACAGTGTTAACAACTAAAAGTGAACCAGGTAATCGCAGTGAGGCAAAGTGGTCTCGTGGATAAGCAACTACTTAGTAAGTGGAAGGTATCAGGTTCGATCCCCAGCTAGTGTATTTTGTTTTA
This sequence comes from Strongylocentrotus droebachiensis, assembly GCA_035222895.1. NCBI lineage: Eukaryota > Metazoa > Echinodermata > Echinoidea > Camarodonta > Strongylocentrotidae > Strongylocentrotus > Strongylocentrotus droebachiensis. The sequence continues at coordinate 117,980 of JAVYIG010001050.1, forward strand.
AAGCTCAAAAGGGCCTATGGTGAGAGGGGGAGCAGCTGAGTGTAGGAAAAAAACTGTTAGGGAGCCCCTTTGGGGGGTCTTTTTTTTTTTTGGGGGGGGGTCTTTTTTTTTTTTTTTTTTTTTCAAAAGCACAGTGTTAACAACTAAAAGTGAACCAGGTAATCGCAGTGAGGCAAAGTGGTCTCGTGGATAAGCAACCGCTTAGTAAGTGGAAGGTATCAGGTTCGATCCCCAGCTAGTGTATTTTGTTTTAAAGCCCAAAAGGGCCTATGGTGAGGGGGGGAGCAGCTGAGTATAGGAAAAACTGTTAGGGAGCCCCTTTGGGGGGTCTTTTTTGGGGGGGCTCTTTTTTTTGGGGGGGGGGGTCTTTTTTTTTTTTTTTAGCTGGCGGTCGTCAGCTAGCTGGCGGTCGTCAGCTAGCTGGCGGTCGTCAGCTAGCTGGCCCCAAAGCCATGTCCAATTTTTAAACTACATTCAAGAGTCCCTTATTGCCAGGTTAAAAAGTTTTTTTACATTTTCAGTACTACTTTCTTCCTTTTATTCACTCTGTACACTCCCATGCTATCCTTTTCCAGTCTGTAAACAACTTTAAAACATGAATTCAATGATGGGCAGGGTTTTACTTCTCATATGAAAACGCCTTAACTTCCCGAGGTGAAACAAAGGGTCTTTCAAATTCAAGTCTATTCAAGCCCAATCTGGGCTAACAACTGGCCTGCATACCCGAGCAGAATCACTTTATGCTCAACAAAGACAAACAGTCTTGGGTAAAGAGGTCCATTTTATTTTTTTTAATTTAGTTATATTTTTTCATTGACAGTATACTATTAAATATCAGGAATATTGGATGCTCTGTTTCAAATACAGTCCAGATTGCCGAGCAATGAATTATCTCCTGCTTCTTGTCCAAAAAACAGAACTGGTTTTTAAAACGGTATCATTTTACTTTCCATCTCCCAACATTATTTTGAACTGTCTTGAACTTAAGTTGTTTTCCTTCCTTGAAATGACACTACAGCCAGTCTATTCTGTTCATGTAGGCGTATTGAAAGAGCTTGTCCTCCATGCAGACAAGGAGAAAGAGCCATATTAAGTACCTTTAGGGACAATACATCAAAATAATGCGGTCATTGTTGCAATGTCAGGAATGCTATTTCTACCTCTTTGGAAATCCTCGCAATAACAAAAGTATCCACTCAATGAAGGGAGTGCCCGTTCTCTTTTTCAATTCATCAATTGATGCCATGTTAGAAAGAGCTGAGTAGTTTGTTACGTAAATATTCAAATATAGCCGATGCGAGCTATTAAAAAAAACTGAATCGAATAGCCTGCATCTTTAATATGAATAACAATGAGCAGTGCCTAAATACAGCTGCACTGCAATTCTAAGTTAGCTTCAACGAAATGTTACTTTCAATGGCATGTTAGTTTGAATGCACCTGTTTCAAAACATAACAATCATTAAATCAGCATCAGAAAGTGTTAAGAACTAAAAGTGAACCAGGTAATCGCAGTGAGGCAAAGTGGTCTCGTGGATAAGCAACTACTTAGTAAGTGGAAGGTATCAGGTTCGATCCCCAGCTAGTGTATTTTGTTTTAAAGCCCAAAAGGGCCTATGGTGAGAGGGGGAGCAGCTGAGTGTAGGAAAAAAACTGTTAGGGAGCCCCTTTGGGGGGGTCTTTTTTTTTTGGGGGGGGGGGTCTTTTTTTTTTTTTTTTTTTTTCAAAAGCACAGTGTTAACAACTAAAAGTGAACCAGGTAATCGCAGTGAGGCAAAGTGGTCTCGTGGATAAGCAACTACTTAGTAAGTGGAAGGTATCAGGTTCGATCCCCAGCTAGTGTATTTTGTTTTAAAGCTCAAAAGGGCCTATGGTGAGAGGGGGAGCAGCTGAGTGTAGGAAAAAAACTGTTAGGGAGCCCCTTTGGGGGGTCTTTTTTTTTTTGGGGGGGGGGGGTCTTTTTTTTTTTTTTTTTTTTTCAAAAGCACAGTGTTAACAACTAAAAGTGAACCAGGTAATCGCAGTGAGGCAAAGTGGTCTCGTGGATAAGCAACCGCTTAGTAAGTGGAAGGTATCAGGTTCGATCCCCAGCTAGTGTATTTTGTTTTAAAGCCCAAAAGGGCCTATGGTGAGGGGGGGAGCAGCTGAGTATAGGAAAAACTGTTAGGGAGCCCCTTTGGGGGGTCTTTTTTGGGGGGGCTCTTTTTTTTTGGGGGGGGGGGTCTTTTTTTTTTTTTTTAGCTGGCGGTCGTCAGCTAGCTGGCGGTCGTCAGCTAGCTGGCGGTCGTCAGCTAGCTGGCTAGCTGGCGGTCGTCAGCTAGCTGGCGGTCGTCAGCTAGCTGGCGGTCGTCAGCTAGCTGGCGGTCGTCAGCTAGCTGGCGGTCGTCAGCTAGCTGGCGGTCGTCAGCTAGCTGGCGGTCGTCAGCGTGGCCTGCGGCCGATAGCGTTAGCCCCAAAGCCATGTCCAATTTTTAAACTACATTCAAGAGTCCCTTATTGCCAGGTTAAAAAGTTTTTTTACATTTTCAGTACTACTTTCTTCCTTTTATTCACTCTGTACACTCCCATGCTATCCTTTTCCAGTCTGTAAACAACTTTAAAACATGAATTCAATGATGGGCAGGGTTTTACTTCTCATATGAAAACGCCTTAACTTCCCGAGGTGAAACAAAGGGTCTTTCAAATTCAAGTCTATTCAAGCCCAATCTGGGCTAACAACTGGCCTGCATACCCGAGCAGAATCACTTTATGCTCAACAAAGACAAACAGTCTTGGGTAAAGAGGTCCATTTTATTTTTTTTAATTTAGTTATATTTTTTCATTGACAGTATACTATTAAATATCAGGAATATTGGATGCTCTGTTTCAAATACAGTCCAGATTGCCGAGCAATGAATTATCTCCTGCTTCTTGTCCAAAAAACAGAACTGGTTTTTAAAACGGTATCATTTTACTTTCCATCTCCCAACATTATTTTGAACTGTCTTGAACTTAAGTTGTTTTCCTTCCTTGAAATGACACTACAGCCAGTCTATTCTGTTCATGTAGGCGTATTGAAAGAGCTTGTCCTCCATGCAGACAAGGAGAAAGAGCCATATTAAGTACCTTTAGGGACAATACATCAAAATAATGCGGTCATTGTTGCAATGTCAGGAATGCTATTTCTACCTCTTTGGAAATCCTCGCAATAACAAAAGTATCCACTCAATGAAGGGAGTGCCCGTTCTCTTTTTCAATTCATCAATTGATGCCATGTTAGAAAGAGCTGAGTAGTTTGTTACGTAAATATTCAAATATAGCCGATGCGAGCTATTAAAAAAAACTGAATCGAATAGCCTGCATCTTTAATATGAATAACAATGAGCAGTGCCTAAATACAGCTGCACTGCAATTCTAAGTTAGCTTCAACGAAATGTTACTTTCAATGGCATGTTAGTTTGAATGCACCTGTTTCAAAACATAACAATCATTAAATCAGCATCAGAAAGTGTTAAGAACTAAAAGTGAACCAGGTAATCGCAGTGAGGCAAAGTGGTCTCGTGGATAAGCAACTACTTAGTAAGTGGAAGGTATCAGGTTCGATCCCCAGCTAGTGTATTTTAGTTTTAAAGCCCAAAAGGGCCTATGGTGAGAGGGGGAGCAGCTGAGTGTAGGAAAAAAACTGTTAGGGAGCCCCTTTGGGGGGGTCTTTTTTTTGGGGGGGGGGGGGGGTCTTTTTTTTTTTTTTTTTTTTTCAAAAGCACAGTGTTAACAACTAAAAGTGAACCAGGTAATCGCAGTGAGGCAAAGTGGTCTCGTGGATAAGCAACTACTTAGTAAGTGGAAGGTATCAGGTTCGATCCCCAGCTAGTGTATTTTGTTTTAAAGCTCAAAAGGGCCTATGGTGAGAGGGGGAGCAGCTGAGTGTAGGAAAAAAACTGTTAGGGAGCCCCTTTGGGGGGTCTTTTTTTTTTGGGGGGGGGGGTCTTTTTTTTTTTTTTTTTTTTTCAAAAGCACAGTGTTAACAACTAAAAGTGAACCAGGTAATCGCAGTGAGGCAAAGTGGTCTCGTGGATAAGCAACCGCTTAGTAAGTGGAAGGTATCAGGTTCGATCCCCAGCTAGTGTATTTTGTTTTAAAGCCCAAAAGGGCCTATGGTGAGGGGGGGAGCAGCTGAGTATAGGAAAAACTGTTAGGGAGCCCCTTTGGGGGGTCTTTTTTGGGGGGGCTCTTTTTTTTTGGGGGGGGGGGTCTTTTTTTTTTTTTTTAGCTGGCGGTCGTCAGCTAGCTGGCGGTCGTCAGGGCGGTCGTCAGCTAGCTGGCGGTCGTCAGCTAGCTGGCGGTCGTCAGCTAGCTGGCGGCCGATAGCGTTAGCCCCAAAGCCATGTCCAATTTTTAAACTACATTCAAGAGTCCCTTATTGCCAGGTTAAAAAGTTTTTTTACATTTTCAGTACTACTTTCTTCCTTTTATTCACTCTGTACACTCCCATGCTATCCTTTTCCAGTCTGTAAACAACTTTAAAACATGAATTCAATGATGGGCAGGGTTTTACTTCTCATATGAAAACGCCTTAACTTCCCGAGGTGAAACAAAGGGTCTTTCAAATTCAAGTCTATTCAAGCCCAATCTGGGCTAACAACTGGCCTGCATACCCGAGCAGAATCACTTTATGCTCAACAAAGACAAACAGTCTTGGGTAAAGAGGTCCATTTTATTTTTTTTAATTTAGTTATATTTTTTCATTGACAGTATACTATTAAATATCAGGAATATTGGATGCTCTGTTTCAAATACAGTCCAGATTGCCGAGCAATGAATTATCTCCTGCTTCTTGTCCAAAAAACAGAACTGGTTTTTAAAACGGTATCATTTTACTTTCCATCTCCCAACATTATTTTGAACTGTCTTGAACTTAAGTTGTTTTCCTTCCTTGAAATGACACTACAGCCAGTCTATTCTGTTCATGTAGGCGTATTGAAAGAGCTTGTCCTCCATGCAGACAAGGAGAAAGAGCCATATTAAGTACCTTTAGGGACAATACATCAAAATAATGCGGTCATTGTTGCAATGTCAGGAATGCTATTTCTACCTCTTTGGAAATCCTCGCAATAACAAAAGTATCCACTCAATGAAGGGAGTGCCCGTTCTCTTTTTCAATTCATCAATTGATGCCATGTTAGAAAGAGCTGAGTAGTTTGTTACGTAAATATTCAAATATAGCCGATGCGAGCTATTAAAAAAAACTGAATCGAATAGCCTGCATCTTTAATATGAATAACAATGAGCAGTGCCTAAATACAGCTGCACTGCAATTCTAAGTTAGCTTCAACGAAATGTTACTTTCAATGGCATGTTAGTTTGAATGCACCTGTTTCAAAACATAACAATCATTAAATCAGCATCAGAAAGTGTTAAGAACTAAAAGTGAACCAGGTAATCGCAGTGAGGCAAAGTGGTCTCGTGGATAAGCAACTACTTAGTAAGTGGAAGGTATCAGGTTCGATCCCCAGCTAGTGTATTTTGTTTTAAAGCCCAAAAGGGCCTATGGTGAGAGGGGGAGCAGCTGAGTGTAGGAAAAAAACTGTTAGGGAGCCCCTTTGGGGGGGTCTTTTTTTTTGGGGGGGGGGGGTCTTTTTTTTTTTTTTTTTTTTTCAAAAGCACAGTGTTAACAACTAAAAGTGAACCAGGTAATCGCAGTGAGGCAAAGTGGTCTCGTGGATAAGCAACTACTTAGTAAGTGGAAGGTATCAGGTTCGATCCCCAGCTAGTGTATTTTGTTTTAAAGCTCAAAAGGGCCTATGGTGAGAGGGGGAGCAGCTGAGTGTAGGAAAAAAACTGTAAGGGAGCCCCTTTGGGGGGTCTTTTTTTTTGGGGGGGGGGGGGTCTTTTTTTTTTTTTTTTTTTTTCAAAAGCACAGTGTTAACAACTAAAAGTGAACCAGGTAATCGCAGTGAGGCAAAGTGGTCTCGTGGATAAGCAACCGCTTAGTAAGTGGAAGGTATCAGGTTCGATCCCCAGCTAGTGTATTTTGTTTTAAAGCCCAAAAGGGCCTATGGTGAGGGGGGGAGCAGCTGAGTATAGGAAAAACTGTTAGGGAGCCCCTTTGGGGGGTCTTTTTTGGGGGGGCTCTTTTTTTTTGGGGGGGGGTCTTTTTTTTTTTTTTTAGCTGGCGGTCGTCAGCTAGCTGGCGGTCGTCAGCTAGCTGGCGGTCGTCAGCTAGCTGGCGGTCCGGTCGTCAGCTAGCTGGCGGTCCGGTCGTCAGCTAGCTGGCGGTCCGGTCGTCAGCTAGCTGGCGGTCGTCAGCGTGGCCTGCGGCCGATAGCGTTAGCCCCAAAGCCATGTCCAATTTTTAAACTACATTCAAGAGTCCCTTATTGCCAGGTTAAAAAGTTTTTTTACATTTTCAGTACTACTTTCTTCCTTTTATTCACTCTGTACACTCCCATGCTATCCTTTTCCAGTCTGTAAACAACTTTAAAACATGAATTCAATGATGGGCAGGGTTTTACTTCTCATATGAAAACGCCTTAACTTCCCGAGGTGAAACAAAGGGTCTTTCAAATTCAAGTCTATTCAAGCCCAATCTGGGCTAACAACTGGCCTGCATACCCGAGCAGAATCACTTTATGCTCAACAAAGACAAACAGTCTTGGGTAAAGAGGTCCATTTTATTTTTTTTAATTTAGTTATATTTTTTCATTGACAGTATACTATTAAATATCAGGAATATTGGATGCTCTGTTTCAAATACAGTCCAGATTGCCGAGCAATGAATTATCTCCTGCTTCTTGTCCAAAAAACAGAACTGGTTTTTAAAACGGTATCATTTTACTTTCCATCTCCCAACATTATTTTGAACTGTCTTGAACTTAAGTTGTTTTCCTTCCTTGAAATGACACTACAGCCAGTCTATTCTGTTCATGTAGGCGTATTGAAAGAGCTTGTCCTCCATGCAGACAAGGAGAAAGAGCCATATTAAGTACCTTTAGGGACAATACATCAAAATAATGCGGTCATTGTTGCAATGTCAGGAATGCTATTTCTACCTCTTTGGAAATCCTCGCAATAACAAAAGTATCCACTCAATGAAGGGAGTGCCCGTTCTCTTTTTCAATTCATCAATTGATGCCATGTTAGAAAGAGCTGAGTAGTTTGTTACGTAAATATTCAAATATAGCCGATGCGAGCTATTAAAAAAAACTGAATCGAATAGCCTGCATCTTTAATATGAATAACAATGAGCAGTGCCTAAATACAGCTGCACTGCAATTCTAAGTTAGCTTCAACGAAATGTTACTTTCAATGGCATGTTAGTTTGAATGCACCTGTTTCAAAACATAACAATCATTAAATCAGCATCAGAAAGTGTTAAGAACTAAAAGTGAACCAGGTAATCGCAGTGAGGCAAAGTGGTCTCGTGGATAAGCAACTACTTAGTAAGTGGAAGGTATCAGGTTCGATCCCCAGCTAGTGTATTTTGTTTTAAAGCCCAAAAGGGCCTATGGTGAGAGGGGGAGCAGCTGAGTGTAGGAAAAAAACTGTTAGGGAGCCCCTTTGGGGGGGTCTTTTTTTTTGGGGGGGGGGGGGGGGTCTTTTTTTTTTTTTTTTTTTTTCAAAAGCACAGTGTTAACAACTAAAAGTGAACCAGGTAATCGCAGTGAGGCAAAGTGGTCTCGTGGATAAGCAACTACTTAGTAAGTGGAAGGTATCAGGTTCGATCCCCAGCTAGTGTATTTTGTTTTAAAGCTCAAAAGGGCCTATGGTGAGAGGGGGAGCAGCTGAGTGTAGGAAAAAAACTGTTAGGGAGCCCCTTTGGGGGGTCTTTTTTTTTTGGGGGGGGGGGTCTTTTTTTTTTTTTTTTTTTTTCAAAAGCACAGTGTTAACAACTAAAAGTGAACCAGGTAATCGCAGTGAGGCAAAGTGGTCTCGTGGATAAGCAACCGCTTAGTAAGTGGAAGGTATCAGGTTCGATCCCCAGCTAGTGTATTTTGTTTTAAAGCCCAAAAGGGCCTATGGTGAGGGGGGGAGCAGCTGAGTATAGGAAAAACTGTTAGGGAGCCCCTTTGGGGGGTCTTTTTTGGGGGGGCTCTTTTTTTTGGGGGGGGGGGTCTTTTTTTTTTTTTTTAGCTGGCGGTCGTCAGCTAGCTGGCGGTCGTCAGCTAGCTGGCGGTCGTCAGCTAGCTGGCGGTCGTCAGCTAGCTGGCGGTCGTCAGCTAGCTGGCGGCCGATAGCGTTAGCCCCAAAGCCATGTCCAATTTTTAAACTACATTCAAGAGTCCCTTATTGCCAGGTTAAAAAGTTTTTTTACATTTTCAGTACTACTTTCTTCCTTTTATTCACTCTGTACACTCCCATGCTATCCTTTTCCAGTCTGTAAACAACTTTAAAACATGAATTCAATGATGGGCAGGGTTTTACTTCTCATATGAAAACGCCTTAACTTCCCGAGGTGAAACAAAGGGTCTTTCAAATTCAAGTCTATTCAAGCCCAATCTGGGCTAACAACTGGCCTGCATACCCGAGCAGAATCACTTTATGCTCAACAAAGACAAACAGTCTTGGGTAAAGAGGTCCATTTTATTTTTTTTAATTTAGTTATATTTTTTCATTGACAGTATACTATTAAATATCAGGAATATTGGATGCTCTGTTTCAAATACAGTCCAGATTGCCGAGCAATGAATTATCTCCTGCTTCTTGTCCAAAAAACAGAACTGGTTTTTAAAACGGTATCATTTTACTTTCCATCTCCCAACATTATTTTGAACTGTCTTGAACTTAAGTTGTTTTCCTTCCTTGAAATGACACTACAGCCAGTCTATTCTGTTCATGTAGGCGTATTGAAAGAGCTTGTCCTCCATGCAGACAAGGAGAAAGAGCCATATTAAGTACCTTTAGGGACAATACATCAAAATAATGCGGTCATTGTTGCAATGTCAGGAATGCTATTTCTACCTCTTTGGAAATCCTCGCAATAACAAAAGTATCCACTCAATGAAGGGAGTGCCCGTTCTCTTTTTCAATTCATCAATTGATGCCATGTTAGAAAGAGCTGAGTAGTTTGTTACGTAAATATTCAAATATAGCCGATGCGAGCTATTAAAAAAAACTGAATCGAATAGCCTGCATCTTTAATATGAATAACAATGAGCAGTGCCTAAATACAGCTGCACTGCAATTCTAAGTTAGCTTCAACGAAATGTTACTTTCAATGGCATGTTAGTTTGAATGCACCTGTTTCAAAACATAACAATCATTAAATCAGCATCAGAAAGTGTTAAGAACTAAAAGTGAACCAGGTAATCGCAGTGAGGCAAAGTGGTCTCGTGGATAAGCAACTACTTAGTAAGTGGAAGGTATCAGGTTCGATCCCCAGCTAGTGTATTTTGTTTTAAAGCCCAAAAGGGCCTATGGTGAGAGGGGGAGCAGCTGAGTGTAGGAAAAAAACTGTTAGGGAGCCCCTTTGGGGGGGTCTTTTTTTTTTTTTGGGGGGGGGGTCTTTTTTTTTTTTTTTTTTTTTCAAAAGCACAGTGTTAACAACTAAAAGTGAACCAGGTAATCGCAGTGAGGCAAAGTGGTCTCGTGGATAAGCAACTACTTAGTAAGTGGAAGGTATCAGGTTCGATCCCCAGCTAGTGTATTTTGTTTTAAAGCTCAAAAGGGCCTATGGTGAGAGGGGGAGCAGCTGAGTGTAGGAAAAAAACTGTTAGGGAGCCCCTTTGGGGGGTCTTTTTTTTTTTGGGGGGGGGGTCTTTTTTTTTTTTTTTTTTTTTCAAAAGCACAGTGTTAACAACTAAAAGTGAACCAGGTAATCGCAGTGAGGCAAAGTGGTCTCGTGGATAAGCAACCGCTTAGTAAGTGGAAGGTATCAGGTTCGATCCCCAGCTAGTGTATTTTGTTTTAAAGCCCAAAAGGGCCTATGGTGAGGGGGGGAGCAGCTGAGTATAGGAAAAACTGTTAGGGAGCCCCTTTGGGGGGTCTTTTTTGGGGGGGCTCTTTTTTTTTGGGGGGGGGGTCTTTTTTTTTTTTTTTAGCTGGCGGTCGTCAGCTAGCTGGCGGTCGTCAGCTAGCTGGCGGCCGATAGCGTTAGCCCCAAAGCCATGTCCAATTTTTAAACTACATTCAAGAGTCCCTTATTGCCAGGTTAAAAAGTTTTTTTACATTTTCAGTACTACTTTCTTCCTTTTATTCACTCTGTACACTCCCATGCTATCCTTTTCCAGTCTGTAAACAACTTTAAAACATGAATTCAATGATGGGCAGGGTTTTACTTCTCATATGAAAACGCCTTAACTTCCCGAGGTGAAACAAAGGGTCTTTCAAATTCAAGTCTATTCAAGCCCAATCTGGGCTAACAACTGGCCTGCATACCCGAGCAGAATCACTTTATGCTCAACAAAGACAAACAGTCTTGGGTAAAGAGGTCCATTTTATTTTTTTTAATTTAGTTATATTTTTTCATTGACAGTATACTATTAAATATCAGGAATATTGGATGCTCTGTTTCAAATACAGTCCAGATTGCCGAGCAATGAATTATCTCCTGCTTCTTGTCCAAAAAACAGAACTGGTTTTTAAAACGGTATCATTTTACTTTCCATCTCCCAACATTATTTTGAACTGTCTTGAACTTAAGTTGTTTTCCTTCCTTGAAATGACACTACAGCCAGTCTATTCTGTTCATGTAGGCGTATTGAAAGAGCTTGTCCTCCATGCAGACAAGGAGAAAGAGCCATATTAAGTACCTTTAGGGACAATACATCAAAATAATGCGGTCATTGTTGCAATGTCAGGAATGCTATTTCTACCTCTTTGGAAATCCTCGCAATAACAAAAGTATCCACTCAATGAAGGGAGTGCCCGTTCTCTTTTTCAATTCATCAATTGATGCCATGTTAGAAAGAGCTGAGTAGTTTGTTACGTAAATATTCAAATATAGCCGATGCGAGCTATTAAAAAAAACTGAATCGAATAGCCTGCATCTTTAATATGAATAACAATGAGCAGTGCCTAAATACAGCTGCACTGCAATTCTAAGTTAGCTTCAACGAAATGTTACTTTCAATGGCATGTTAGTTTGAATGCACCTGTTTCAAAACATAACAATCATTAAATCAGCATCAGAAAGTGTTAAGAACTAAAAGTGAACCAGGTAATCGCAGTGAGGCAAAGTGGTCTCGTGGATAAGCAACTACTTAGTAAGTGGAAGGTATCAGGTTCGATCCCCAGCTAGTGTATTTTGTTTTAAAGCCCAAAAGGGCCTATGGTGAGAGGGGGAGCAGCTGAGTGTAGGAAAAAAACTGTTAGGGAGCCCCTTTGGGGGGGTCTTTTTTTTTGGGGGGGGGGGTCTTTTTTTTTTTTTTTTTTTTTCAAAAGCACAGTGTTAACAACTAAAAGTGAACCAGGTAATCGCAGTGAGGCAAAGTGGTCTCGTGGATAAGCAACTACTTAGTAAGTGGAAGGTATCAGGTTCGATCCCCAGCTAGTGTATTTTGTTTTAAAGCTCAAAAGGGCCTATGGTGAGAGGGGGAGCAGCTGAGTGTAGGAAAAAAACTGTTAGGGAGCCCCTTTGGGGGGTCTTTTTTTTTTGGGGGGGGGGTCTTTTTTTTTTTTTTTTTTTTTCAAAAGCACAGTGTTAACAACTAAAAGTGAACCAGGTAATCGCAGTGAGGCAAAGTGGTCTCGTGGATAAGCAACCGCTTAGTAAGTGGAAGGTATCAGGTTCGATCCCCAGCTAGTGTATTTTGTTTTAAAGCCCAAAAGGGCCTATGGTGAGGGGGGGAGCAGCTGAGTATAGGAAAAACTGTTAGGGAGCCCCTTTGGGGGGTCTTTTTTGGGGGGGCTCTTTTTTTGGGGGGGGGGGGTCTTTTTTTTTTTTTTTAGCTGGCGGTCGTCAGCCAGCTAGCTGGCGGTCGTCAGCTAGCTGGCGGTCGTCAGCTAGCTGGCGGTCGTCAGCTAGCTGGCGGTCGTCAGCTAGCTGGCGGTCTATTCAAGCCCAATCTGGGCTAACAACTGGCCTGCATACCCGAGCAGAATCACTTTATGCTCAACAAAGACAAACAGTCTTGGGTAAAGAGGTCCATTTTATTTTTTTTAATTTAGTTATATTTTTTCATTGACAGTATACTATTAAATATCAGGAATATTGGATGCTCTGTTTCAAATACAGTCCAGATTGCCGAGCAATGAATTATCTCCTGCTTCTTGTCCAAAAAACAGAACTGGTTTTTAAAACGGTATCATTTTACTTTCCATCTCCCAACATTATTTTGAACTGTCTTGAACTTAAGTTGTTTTCCTTCCTTGAAATGACACTACAGCCAGTCTATTCTGTTCATGTAGGCGTATTGAAAGAGCTTGTCCTCCATGCAGACAAGGAGAAAGAGCCATATTAAGTACCTTTAGGGACAATACATCAAAATAATGCGGTCATTGTTGCAATGTCAGGAATGCTATTTCTACCTCTTTGGAAATCCTCGCAATAACAAAAGTATCCACTCAATGAAGGGAGTGCCCGTTCTCTTTTTCAATTCATCAATTGATGCCATGTTAGAAAGAGCTGAGTAGTTTGTTACGTAAATATTCAAATATAGCCGATGCGAGCTATTAAAAAAAACTGAATCGAATAGCCTGCATCTTTAATATGAATAACAATGAGCAGTGCCTAAATACAGCTGCACTGCAATTCTAAGTTAGCTTCAACGAAATGTTACTTTCAATGGCATGTTAGTTTGAATGCACCTGTTTCAAAACATAACAATCATTAAATCAGCATCAGAAAGTGTTAAGAACTAAAAGTGAACCAGGTAATCGCAGTGAGGCAAAGTGGTCTCGTGGATAAGCAACTACTTAGTAAGTGGAAGGTATCAGGTTCGATCCCCAGCTAGTGTATTTTGTTTTAAAGCCCAAAAGGGCCTATGGTGAGAGGGGGAGCAGCTGAGTGTAGGAAAAAAACTGTTAGGGAGCCCCTTTGGGGGGGTCTTTTTTTTTTTTGGGGGGGGGGGGGTCTTTTTTTTTTTTTTTTTTTTTCAAAAGCACAGTGTTAACAACTAAAAGTGAACCAGGTAATCGCAGTGAGGCAAAGTGGTCTCGTGGATAAGCAACTACTTAGTAAGTGGAAGGTATCAGGTTCGATCCCCAGCTAGTGTATTTTGTTTTAAAGCTCAAAAGGGCCTATGGTGAGAGGGGGAGCAGCTGAGTGTAGGAAAAAAACTGTTAGGGAGCCCCTTTGGGGGGTCTTTTTTTTGGGGGGGGGGGGGTCTTTTTTTTTTTTTTTTTTTTTCAAAAGCACAGTGTTAACAACTAAAAGTGAACCAGGTAATCGCAGTGAGGCAAAGTGGTCTCGTGGATAAGCAACCGCTTAGTAAGTGGAAGGTATCAGGTTCGATCCCCAGCTAGTGTATTTTGTTTTAAAGCCCAAAAGGGCCTATGGTGAGGGGGGGAGCAGCTGAGTATAGGAAAAACTGTTAGGGAGCCCCTTTGGGGGGTCTTTTTTGGGGGGGCTCTTTTTTTTTTGGGGGGGGGGTCTTTTTTTTTTTTTTAGCTGGCGGTCGTCAGCTAGCTGGCGGTCGTCAGCTAGCTGGCGGTCGTCAGCTAGCTGGCGGTCGTCAGCTAGCTGGCGGTCGTCAGCTAGCTGGCGGTCGTCAGCTAGCTGGCGGTCGTCAGCTAGCTGGCGGTCGTCAGCTAGCTGGCGGTCGTCAGCTAGCTGGCGGTCGTCAGCTAGCTGGCGGTCGTCAGCTAGCTGGCGGTCGTCAGCTAGCTGGCGGTCGTCAGCTAGCTGGCGGTCGTCAGCGTGGCCTGCGGCCGATAGCGTTAGCCCCAAAGCCATGTCCAATTTTTAAACTACATTCAAGAGTCCCTTATTGCCAGGTTAAAAAGTTTTTTTACATTTTCAGTACTACTTTCTTCCTTTTATTCACTCTGTACACTCCCATGCTATCCTTTTCCAGTCTGTAAACAACTTTAAAACATGAATTCAATGATGGGCAGGGTTTTACTTCTCATATGAAAACGCCTTAACTTCCCGAGGTGAAACAAAGGGTCTTTCAAATTCAAGTCTATTCAAGCCCAATCTGGGCTAACAACTGGCCTGCATACCCGAGCAGAATCACTTTATGCTCAACAAAGACAAACAGTCTTGGGTAAAGAGGTCCATTTTATTTTTTTTAATTTAGTTATATTTTTTCATTGACAGTATACTATTAAATATCAGGAATATTGGATGCTCTGTTTCAAATACAGTCCAGATTGCCGAGCAATGAATTATCTCCTGCTTCTTGTCCAAAAAACAGAACTGGTTTTTAAAACGGTATCATTTTACTTTCCATCTCCCAACATTATTTTGAACTGTCTTGAACTTAAGTTGTTTTCCTTCCTTGAAATGACACTACAGCCAGTCTATTCTGTTCATGTAGGCGTATTGAAAGAGCTTGTCCTCCATGCAGACAAGGAGAAAGAGCCATATTAAGTACCTTTAGGGACAATACATCAAAATAATGCGGTCATTGTTGCAATGTCAGGAATGCTATTTCTACCTCTTTGGAAATCCTCGCAATAACAAAAGTATCCACTCAATGAAGGGAGTGCCCGTTCTCTTTTTCAATTCATCAATTGATGCCATGTTAGAAAGAGCTGAGTAGTTTGTTACGTAAATATTCAAATATAGCCGATGCGAGCTATTAAAAAAAACTGAATCGAATAGCCTGCATCTTTAATATGAATAACAATGAGCAGTGCCTAAATACAGCTGCACTGCAATTCTAAGTTAGCTTCAACGAAATGTTACTTTCAATGGCATGTTAGTTTGAATGCACCTGTTTCAAAACATAACAATCATTAAATCAGCATCAGAAAGTGTTAAGAACTAAAAGTGAACCAGGTAATCGCAGTGAGGCAAAGTGGTCTCGTGGATAAGCAACTACTTAGTAAGTGGAAGGTATCAGGTTCGATCCCCAGCTAGTGTATTTTGTTTTAAAGCCCAAAAGGGCCTATGGTGAGAGGGGGAGCAGCTGAGTGTAGGAAAAAAACTGTTAGGGAGCCCCTTTGGGGGGGTCTTTTTTTTGGGGGGGGGGGGTCTTTTTTTTTTTTTTTTTTTTTCAAAAGCACAGTGTTAACAACTAAAAGTGAACCAGGTAATCGCAGTGAGGCAAAGTGGTCTCGTGGATAAGCAACTACTTAGTAAGTGGAAGGTATCAGGTTCGATCCCCAGCTAGTGTATTTTGTTTTAAAGCTCAAAAGGGCCTATGGTGAGAGGGGGAGCAGCTGAGTGTAGGAAAAAAACTGTTAGGGAGCCCCTTTGGGGGGTCTTTTTTTTTGGGGGGGGGGGGTCTTTTTTTTTTTTTTTTTTTTTCAAAAGCACAGTGTTAACAACTAAAAGTGAACCAGGTAATCGCAGTGAGGCAAAGTGGTCTCGTGGATAAGCAACCGCTTAGTAAGTGGAAGGTATCAGGTTCGATCCCCAGCTAGTGTATTTTGTTTTAAAGCCCAAAAGGGCCTATGGTGAGGGGGGGAGCAGCTGAGTATAGGAAAAACTGTTAGGGAGCCCCTTTGGGGGGTCTTTTTTGGGGGGGCTCTTTTTTTTTGGGGGGGGGGTCTTTTTTTTTTTTTTTAGCTGGCGGTCGTCAGCCAGCTAGCTGGCGGTCGTCAGCTAGCTGGCGGTCGTCAGCTAGCTGGCGGTCGTCAGCTAGCTGGCGGTCGTCAGCTAGCTGGCGGTCGTCAGCTAGCTGGCGGTCTATTCAAGCCCAATCTGGGCTAACAACTGGCCTGCATACCCGAGCAGAATCACTTTATGCTCAACAAAGACAAACAGTCTTGGGTAAAGAGGTCCATTTTATTTTTTTTAATTTAGTTATATTTTTTCATTGACAGTATACTATTAAATATCAGGAATATTGGATGCTCTGTTTCAAATACAGTCCAGATTGCCGAGCAATGAATTATCTCCTGCTTCTTGTCCAAAAAACAGAACTGGTTTTTAAAACGGTATCATTTTACTTTCCATCTCCCAACATTATTTTGAACTGTCTTGAACTTAAGTTGTTTTCCTTCCTTGAAATGACACTACAGCCAGTCTATTCTGTTCATGTAGGCGTATTGAAAGAGCTTGTCCTCCATGCAGACAAGGAGAAAGAGCCATATTAAGTACCTTTAGGGACAATACATCAAAATAATGCGGTCATTGTTGCAATGTCAGGAATGCTATTTCTACCTCTTTGGAAATCCTCGCAATAACAAAAGTATCCACTCAATGAAGGGAGTGCCCGTTCTCTTTTTCAATTCATCAATTGATGCCATGTTAGAAAGAGCTGAGTAGTTTGTTACGTAAATATTCAAATATAGCCGATGCGAGCTATTAAAAAAAACTGAATCGAATAGCCTGCATCTTTAATATGAATAACAATGAGCAGTGCCTAAATACAGCTGCACTGCAATTCTAAGTTAGCTTCAACGAAATGTTACTTTCAATGGCATGTTAGTTTGAATGCACCTGTTTCAAAACATAACAATCATTAAATCAGCATCAGAAAGTGTTAAGAACTAAAAGTGAACCAGGTAATCGCAGTGAGGCAAAGTGGTCTCGTGGATAAGCAACTACTTAGTAAGTGGAAGGTATCAGGTTCGATCCCCAGCTAGTGTATTTTGTTTTAAAGCCCAAAAGGGCCTATGGTGAGAGGGGGAGCAGCTGAGTGTAGGAAAAAAACTGTTAGGGAGCCCCTTTGGGGGGGTCTTTTTTTTTTTTGGGGGGGGGGGTCTTTTTTTTTTTTTTTTTTTTCAAAAGCACAGTGTTAACAACTAAAAGTGAACCAGGTAATCGCAGTGAGGCAAAGTGGTCTCGTGGATAAGCAACTACTTAGTAAGTGGAAGGTATCAGGTTCGATCCCCAGCTAGTGTATTTTGTTTTAAAGCTCAAAAGGGCCTATGGTGAGAGGGGGAGCAGCTGAGTGTAGGAAAAAAACTGTTAGGGAGCCCCTTTGGGGGGTCTTTTTTTTGGGGGGGGGGGGGGGTCTTTTTTTTTTTTTTTTTTTTTCAAAAGCACAGTGTTAACAACTAAAAGTGAACCAGGTAATCGCAGTGAGGCAAAGTGGTCTCGTGGATAAGCAACCGCTTAGTAAGTGGAAGGTATCAGGTTCGATCCCCAGCTAGTGTATTTTGTTTTAAAGCCCAAAAGGGCCTATGGTGAGGGGGGGAGCAGCTGAGTATAGGAAAAACTGTTAGGGAGCCCCTTTGGGGGGTCTTTTTTGGGGGGGCTCTTTTTTTTTTTGGGGGGGGGTCTTTTTTTTTTTTTTAGCTGGCGGTCGTCAGCTAGCTGGCGGTCGTCAGCTAGCTGGCGGTCGTCAGCTAGCTGGCGGTCGTCAGCTAGCTGGCGGTCGTCAGCTAGCTGGCGGTCGTCAGCTAGCTGGCGGTCGTCAGCTA
This sequence comes from Strongylocentrotus droebachiensis, assembly GCA_035222895.1. Lineage (NCBI taxonomy): Eukaryota > Metazoa > Echinodermata > Echinoidea > Camarodonta > Strongylocentrotidae > Strongylocentrotus > Strongylocentrotus droebachiensis. The sequence continues at coordinate 135,373 of JAVYIG010001050.1, forward strand.
GCTGGCGGTCGTCAGCTAGCTGGCGGTCGTCAGCTAGCTGGCGGTCGTCAGCTAGCTGGCGGTCGTCAGCTAGCTGGCGGTCGTCAGCTAGCTGGCGGTCGTCAGCGTGGCCTGCGGCCGATAGCGTTAGCCCCAAAGCCATGTCCAATTTTTAAACTACATTCAAGAGTCCCTTATTGCCAGGTTAAAAAGTTTTTTTACATTTTCAGTACTACTTTCTTCCTTTTATTCACTCTGTACACTCCCATGCTATCCTTTTCCAGTCTGTAAACAACTTTAAAACATGAATTCAATGATGGGCAGGGTTTTACTTCTCATATGAAAACGCCTTAACTTCCCGAGGTGAAACAAAGGGTCTTTCAAATTCAAGTCTATTCAAGCCCAATCTGGGCTAACAACTGGCCTGCATACCCGAGCAGAATCACTTTATGCTCAACAAAGACAAACAGTCTTGGGTAAAGAGGTCCATTTTATTTTTTTTAATTTAGTTATATTTTTTCATTGACAGTATACTATTAAATATCAGGAATATTGGATGCTCTGTTTCAAATACAGTCCAGATTGCCGAGCAATGAATTATCTCCTGCTTCTTGTCCAAAAAACAGAACTGGTTTTTAAAACGGTATCATTTTACTTTCCATCTCCCAACATTATTTTGAACTGTCTTGAACTTAAGTTGTTTTCCTTCCTTGAAATGACACTACAGCCAGTCTATTCTGTTCATGTAGGCGTATTGAAAGAGCTTGTCCTCCATGCAGACAAGGAGAAAGAGCCATATTAAGTACCTTTAGGGACAATACATCAAAATAATGCGGTCATTGTTGCAATGTCAGGAATGCTATTTCTACCTCTTTGGAAATCCTCGCAATAACAAAAGTATCCACTCAATGAAGGGAGTGCCCGTTCTCTTTTTCAATTCATCAATTGATGCCATGTTAGAAAGAGCTGAGTAGTTTGTTACGTAAATATTCAAATATAGCCGATGCGAGCTATTAAAAAAAACTGAATCGAATAGCCTGCATCTTTAATATGAATAACAATGAGCAGTGCCTAAATACAGCTGCACTGCAATTCTAAGTTAGCTTCAACGAAATGTTACTTTCAATGGCATGTTAGTTTGAATGCACCTGTTTCAAAACATAACAATCATTAAATCAGCATCAGAAAGTGTTAAGAACTAAAAGTGAACCAGGTAATCGCAGTGAGGCAAAGTGGTCTCGTGGATAAGCAACTACTTAGTAAGTGGAAGGTATCAGGTTCGATCCCCAGCTAGTGTATTTTGTTTTAAAGCCCAAAAGGGCCTATGGTGAGAGGGGGAGCAGCTGAGTGTAGGAAAAAAACTGTTAGGGAGCCCCTTTGGGGGGGTATTTTTTTTTTTTTGGGGGGGGGTCTTTTTTTTTTTTTTTTTTTTTCAAAAGCACAGTGTTAACAACTAAAAGTGAACCAGGTAATCGCAGTGAGGCAAAGTGGTCTCGTGGATAAGCAACTACTTAGTAAGTGGAAGGTATCAGGTTCGTTCCCCAGCTAGTGTATTTTGTTTTAAAGCTCAAAAGGGCCTATGGTGAGAGGGGGAGCAGCTGAGTGTAGGAAAAAAACTGTTAGGGAGCCCCTTTGGGGGGTCTTTTTTTTTGGGGGGGGGGGGGTCTTTTTTTTTTTTTTTTTTTCTTCAAAAGCACAGTGTTAACAACTAAAAGTGAACCAGGTAATCGCAGTGAGGCAAAGTGGTCTCGTGGATAAGCAACCGCTTAGTAAGTGGAAGGTATCAGGTTCGATCCCCAGCTAGTGTATTTTGTTTTAAAGCCCAAAAGGGCCTATGGTGAGGGGGGGAGCAGCTGAGTATAGGAAAAACTGTTAGGGAGCCCCTTTGGGGGGTCTTTTTTGGGGGGGCTCTTTTTTTTTGGGGGGGGGGTCTTTTTTTTTTTTTTTAGCTGGCGGTCGTCAGCTAGCTGGCGGTCGTCAGCTAGCTGGCGGTCGTCAGCTAGCTGGCGGTCGTCAGCTAGCTGGCGGTCGTCTGGCGGTCGTCAGCTAGCTGGCGGTCGTCAGCTAGCTGGCGGTCGTCAGCGTGGCCTGCGGCCGATAGCGTTAGCCCCAAAGCCATGTCCAATTTTTAAACTACATTCAAGAGTCCCTTATTGCCAGGTTAAAAAGTTTTTTTACATTTTCAGTACTACTTTCTTCCTTTTATTCACTCTGTACACTCCCATGCTATCCTTTTCCAGTCTGTAAACAACTTTAAAACATGAATTCAATGATGGGCAGGGTTTTACTTCTCATATGAAAACGCCTTAACTTCCCGAGGTGAAACAAAGGGTCTTTCAAATTCAAGTCTATTCAAGCCCAATCTGGGCTAACAACTGGCCTGCATACCCGAGCAGAATCACTTTATGCTCAACAAAGACAAACAGTCTTGGGTAAAGAGGTCCATTTTATTTTTTTTAATTTAGTTATATTTTTTCATTGACAGTATACTATTAAATATCAGGAATATTGGATGCTCTGTTTCAAATACAGTCCAGATTGCCGAGCAATGAATTATCTCCTGCTTCTTGTCCAAAAAACAGAACTGGTTTTTAAAACGGTATCATTTTACTTTCCATCTCCCAACATTATTTTGAACTGTCTTGAACTTAAGTTGTTTTCCTTCCTTGAAATGACACTACAGCCAGTCTATTCTGTTCATGTAGGCGTATTGAAAGAGCTTGTCCTCCATGCAGACAAGGAGAAAGAGCCATATTAAGTACCTTTAGGGACAATACATCAAAATAATGCGGTCATTGTTGCAATGTCAGGAATGCTATTTCTACCTCTTTGGAAATCCTCGCAATAACAAAAGTATCCACTCAATGAAGGGAGTGCCCGTTCTCTTTTTCAATTCATCAATTGATGCCATGTTAGAAAGAGCTGAGTAGTTTGTTACGTAAATATTCAAATATAGCCGATGCGAGCTATTAAAAAAAACTGAATCGAATAGCCTGCATCTTTAATATGAATAACAATGAGCAGTGCCTAAATACAGCTGCACTGCAATTCTAAGTTAGCTTCAACGAAATGTTACTTTCAATGGCATGTTAGTTTGAATGCACCTGTTTCAAAACATAACAATCATTAAATCAGCATCAGAAAGTGTTAAGAACTAAAAGTGAACCAGGTAATCGCAGTGAGGCAAAGTGGTCTCGTGGATAAGCAACTACTTAGTAAGTGGAAGGTATCAGGTTCGATCCCCAGCTAGTGTATTTTGTTTTAAAGCCCAAAAGGGCCTATGGTGAGAGGGGGAGCAGCTGAGTGTAGGAAAAAAACTGTTAGGGAGCCCCTTTGGGGGGGTCTTTTTTTTGGGGGGGGGGGGGGGGGTCTTTTTTTTTTTTTTTTTTTTTCAAAAGCACAGTGTTAACAACTAAAAGTGAACCAGGTAATCGCAGTGAGGCAAAGTGGTCTCGTGGATAAGCAACTACTTAGTAAGTGGAAGGTATCAGGTTCGATCCCCAGCTAGTGTATTTTGTTTTAAAGCTCAAAAGGGCCTATGGTGAGAGGGGGAGCAGCTGAGTGTAGGAAAAAAACTGTTAGGGAGCCCCTTTGGGGGGTCTTTTTTTTTGGGGGGGGGGGGGGTCTTTTTTTTTTTTTTTTTTTTTCAAAAGCACAGTGTTAACAACTAAAAGTGAACCAGGTAATCGCAGTGAGGCAAAGTGGTCTCGTGGATAAGCAACCGCTTAGTAAGTGGAAGGTATCAGGTTCGATCCCCAGCTAGTGTATTTTGTTTTAAAGCCCAAAAGGGCCTATGGTGAGGGGGGGAGCAGCTGAGTATAGGAAAAACTGTTAGGGAGCCCCTTTGGGGGGTCTTTTTTGGGGGGGCTCTTTTTTTTTTGGGGGGGGGTCTTTTTTTTTTTTTTTAGCTGGCGGTCGTCAGCTAGCTGGCGGTCGTCAGCTAGCTGGCGGTCGTCAGCTAGCTGGCGGTCGTCAGCTAGCTGGCGGTCGTCAGCTAGCTGGCGGTCGTCAGCTAGCTGGCGGTCGTCAGCTAGCTGGCGGTCGTCAGCTAGCTGGCGGTCGTCAGCTAGCTGGCGGTCGTCAGCTAGCTGGCGGTCGTCAGCTAGCTGGCGGTCGTCAGCTAGCTGGCGGTCGTCAGCGTGGCCTGCGGCCGATAGCGTTAGCCCCAAAGCCATGTCCAATTTTTAAACTACATTCAAGAGTCCCTTATTGCCAGGTTAAAAAGTTTTTTTACATTTTCAGTACTACTTTCTTCCTTTTATTCACTCTGTACACTCCCATGCTATCCTTTTCCAGTCTGTAAACAACTTTAAAACATGAATTCAATGATGGGCAGGGTTTTACTTCTCATATGAAAACGCCTTAACTTCCCGAGGTGAAACAAAGGGTCTTTCAAATTCAAGTCTATTCAAGCCCAATCTGGGCTAACAACTGGCCTGCATACCCGAGCAGAATCACTTTATGCTCAACAAAGACAAACAGTCTTGGGTAAAGAGGTCCATTTTATTTTTTTTAATTTAGTTATATTTTTTCATTGACAGTATACTATTAAATATCAGGAATATTGGATGCTCTGTTTCAAATACAGTCCAGATTGCCGAGCAATGAATTATCTCCTGCTTCTTGTCCAAAAAACAGAACTGGTTTTTAAAACGGTATCATTTTACTTTCCATCTCCCAACATTATTTTGAACTGTCTTGAACTTAAGTTGTTTTCCTTCCTTGAAATGACACTACAGCCAGTCTATTCTGTTCATGTAGGCGTATTGAAAGAGCTTGTCCTCCATGCAGACAAGGAGAAAGAGCCATATTAAGTACCTTTAGGGACAATACATCAAAATAATGCGGTCATTGTTGCAATGTCAGGAATGCTATTTCTACCTCTTTGGAAATCCTCGCAATAACAAAAGTATCCACTCAATGAAGGGAGTGCCCGTTCTCTTTTTCAATTCATCAATTGATGCCATGTTAGAAAGAGCTGAGTAGTTTGTTACGTAAATATTCAAATATAGCCGATGCGAGCTATTAAAAAAAACTGAATCGAATAGCCTGCATCTTTAATATGAATAACAATGAGCAGTGCCTAAATACAGCTGCACTGCAATTCTAAGTTAGCTTCAACGAAATGTTACTTTCAATGGCATGTTAGTTTGAATGCACCTGTTTCAAAACATAACAATCATTAAATCAGCATCAGAAAGTGTTAAGAACTAAAAGTGAACCAGGTAATCGCAGTGAGGCAAAGTGGTCTCGTGGATAAGCAACTACTTAGTAAGTGGAAGGTATCAGGTTCGATCCCCAGCTAGTGTATTTTGTTTTAAAGCCCAAAAGGGCCTATGGTGAGAGGGGGAGCAGCTGAGTGTAGGAAAAAAACTGTTAGGGAGCCCCTTTGGGGGGGTCTTTTTTTTTTTGGGGGGGGGGGTTTTTTTTTTTTTTTTTTTTTTTTCAAAAGCACAGTGTTAACAACTAAAAGTGAACCAGGTAATCGCAGTGAGGCAAAGTGGTCTCGTGGATAAGCAACTACTTAGTAAGTGGAAGGTATCAGGTTCGATCCCCAGCTAGTGTATTTTGTTTTAAAGCTCAAAAGGGCCTATGGTGAGAGGGGGAGCAGCTGAGTGTAGGAAAAAAACTGTTAGGGAGCCCCTTTGGGGGGTCTTTTTTTTTGGGGGGGGGGGGTCTTTTTTTTTTTTTTTTTTTTTCAAAAGCACAGTGTTAACAACTAAAAGTGAACCAGGTAATCGCAGTGAGGCAAAGTGGTCTCGTGGATAAGCAACCGCTTAGTAAGTGGAAGGTATCAGGTTCGATCCCCAGCTAGTGTATTTTGTTTTAAAGCCCAAAAGGGCCTATGGTGAGGGGGGGAGCAGCTGAGTATAGGAAAAACTGTTAGGGAGCCCCTTTGGGGGGTCTTTTTTGGGGGGGCTCTTTTTTTTTGGGGGGGGGGTCTTTTTTTTTTTTTTTAGCTGGCGGTCGTCAGCTAGCTGGCGGTCGTCAGCTAGCTGGCGGTCGTCAGCTAGCTGGCGGTCGTCAGCTAGCTGGCGGTCGTCAGCTAGCTGGCGGTCGTCAGCTAGCTGGCGGTCGTCAGCTAGCTGGCGGTCGTCAGCTAGCTGGCGGTCGTCAGCTAGCTGGCGGTCGTCAGCTAGCTGGCGGTCGTCAGCTAGCTGGCGGTCGTCAGCTAGCTGGCGGTCGTCAGCGTGGCCTGCGGCCGATAGCGTTAGCCCCAAAGCCATGTCCAATTTTTAAACTACATTCAAGAGTCCCTTATTGCCAGGTTAAAAAGTTTTTTTACATTTTCAGTACTACTTTCTTCCTTTTATTCACTCTGTACACTCCCATGCTATCCTTTTCCAGTCTGTAAACAACTTTAAAACATGAATTCAATGATGGGCAGGGTTTTACTTCTCATATGAAAACGCCTTAACTTCCCGAGGTGAAACAAAGGGTCTTTCAAATTCAAGTCTATTCAAGCCCAATCTGGGCTAACAACTGGCCTGCATACCCGAGCAGAATCACTTTATGCTCAACAAAGACAAACAGTCTTGGGTAAAGAGGTCCATTTTATTTTTTTTAATTTAGTTATATTTTTTCATTGACAGTATACTATTAAATATCAGGAATATTGGATGCTCTGTTTCAAATACAGTCCAGATTGCCGAGCAATGAATTATCTCCTGCTTCTTGTCCAAAAAACAGAACTGGTTTTTAAAACGGTATCATTTTACTTTCCATCTCCCAACATTATTTTGAACTGTCTTGAACTTAAGTTGTTTTCCTTCCTTGAAATGACACTACAGCCAGTCTATTCTGTTCATGTAGGCGTATTGAAAGAGCTTGTCCTCCATGCAGACAAGGAGAAAGAGCCATATTAAGTACCTTTAGGGACAATACATCAAAATAATGCGGTCATTGTTGCAATGTCAGGAATGCTATTTCTACCTCTTTGGAAATCCTCGCAATAACAAAAGTATCCACTCAATGAAGGGAGTGCCCGTTCTCTTTTTCAATTCATCAATTGATGCCATGTTAGAAAGAGCTGAGTAGTTTGTTACGTAAATATTCAAATATAGCCGATGCGAGCTATTAAAAAAAACTGAATCGAATAGCCTGCATCTTTAATATGAATAACAATGAGCAGTGCCTAAATACAGCTGCACTGCAATTCTAAGTTAGCTTCAACGAAATGTTACTTTCAATGGCATGTTAGTTTGAATGCACCTGTTTCAAAACATAACAATCATTAAATCAGCATCAGAAAGTGTTAAGAACTAAAAGTGAACCAGGTAATCGCAGTGAGGCAAAGTGGTCTCGTGGATAAGCAACTACTTAGTAAGTGGAAGGTATCAGGTTCGATCCCCAGCTAGTGTATTTTGTTTTAAAGCCCAAAAGGGCCTATGGTGAGAGGGGGAGCAGCTGAGTGTAGGAAAAAAACTGTTAGGGAGCCCCTTTGGGGGGGTCTTTTTTTTTTTTGGGGGGGGGGTCTTTTTTTTTTTTTTTTTTTTTCAAAAGCACAGTGTTAACAACTAAAAGTGAACCAGGTAATCGCAGTGAGGCAAAGTGGTCTCGTGGATAAGCAACTACTTAGTAAGTGGAAGGTATCAGGTTCGATCCCCAGCTAGTGTATTTTGTTTTAAAGCTCAAAAGGGCCTATGGTGAGAGGGGGAGCAGCTGAGTGTAGGAAAAAAACTGTTAGGGAGCCCCTTTGGGGGGTCTTTTTTTTTGGGGGGGGGGGGTCTTTTTTTTTTTTTTTTTTTTTCAAAAGCACAGTGTTAACAACTAAAAGTGAACCAGGTAATCGCAGTGAGGCAAAGTGGTCTCGTGGATAAGCAACCGCTTAGTAAGTGGAAGGTATCAGGTTCGATCCCCAGCTAGTGTATTTTGTTTTAAAGCCCAAAAGGGCCTATGGTGAGGGGGGGAGCAGCTGAGTATAGGAAAAACTGTTAGGGAGCCCCTTTGGGGGGTCTTTTTTGGGGGGGCTCTTTTTTTTTTGGGGGGGGGGTCTTTTTTTTTTTTTTTAGCTGGCGGTCGTCAGCTAGCTGGCGGTCGTCAGCTAGCTGGCGGTCGTCAGCTAGCTGGCGGTCGTCAGCTAGCTGGCGGTCGTCAGCTAGCTGGCGGTCGTCAGCTAGCTGGCGGTCGTCAGCTAGCTGGCGGTCGTCAGCTAGCTGGCGGTCGTCAGCTAGCTGGCGGTCGTCAGCTAGCTGGCGGTCGTCAGCTAGCTGGCGGTCGTCAGCTAGCTGGCGGTCGTCAGCTAGCTGGCGGTCGTCAGCTAGCTGGCGGTCGTCAGCTAGCTGGCGGTCGTCAGCGTGGCCTGCGGCCGATAGCGTTAGCCCCAAAGCCATGTCCAATTTTTAAACTACATTCAAGAGTCCCTTATTGCCAGGTTAAAAAGTTTTTTTACATTTTCAGTACTACTTTCTTCCTTTTATTCACTCTGTACACTCCCATGCTATCCTTTTCCAGTCTGTAAACAACTTTAAAACATGAATTCAATGATGGGCAGGGTTTTACTTCTCATATGAAAACGCCTTAACTTCCCGAGGTGAAACAAAGGGTCTTTCAAATTCAAGTCTATTCAAGCCCAATCTGGGCTAACAACTGGCCTGCATACCCGAGCAGAATCACTTTATGCTCAACAAAGACAAACAGTCTTGGGTAAAGAGGTCCATTTTATTTTTTTTAATTTAGTTATATTTTTTCATTGACAGTATACTATTAAATATCAGGAATATTGGATGCTCTGTTTCAAATACAGTCCAGATTGCCGAGCAATGAATTATCTCCTGCTTCTTGTCCAAAAAACAGAACTGGTTTTTAAAACGGTATCATTTTACTTTCCATCTCCCAACATTATTTTGAACTGTCTTGAACTTAAGTTGTTTTCCTTCCTTGAAATGACACTACAGCCAGTCTATTCTGTTCATGTAGGCGTATTGAAAGAGCTTGTCCTCCATGCAGACAAGGAGAAAGAGCCATATTAAGTACCTTTAGGGACAATACATCAAAATAATGCGGTCATTGTTGCAATGTCAGGAATGCTATTTCTACCTCTTTGGAAATCCTCGCAATAACAAAAGTATCCACTCAATGAAGGGAGTGCCCGTTCTCTTTTTCAATTCATCAATTGATGCCATGTTAGAAAGAGCTGAGTAGTTTGTTACGTAAATATTCAAATATAGCCGATGCGAGCTATTAAAAAAAACTGAATCGAATAGCCTGCATCTTTAATATGAATAACAATGAGCAGTGCCTAAATACAGCTGCACTGCAATTCTAAGTTAGCTTCAACGAAATGTTACTTTCAATGGCATGTTAGTTTGAATGCACCTGTTTCAAAACATAACAATCATTAAATCAGCATCAGAAAGTGTTAAGAACTAAAAGTGAACCAGGTAATCGCAGTGAGGCAAAGTGGTCTCGTGGATAAGCAACTACTTAGTAAGTGGAAGGTATCAGGTTCGATCCCCAGCTAGTGTATTTTGTTTTAAAGCCCAAAAGGGCCTATGGTGAGAGGGGGAGCAGCTGAGTGTAGGAAAAAAACTGTTAGGGAGCCCCTTTGGGGGGGTATTTTTTTTTTTTTGGGGGGGGGTCTTTTTTTTTTTTTTTTTTTTTCAAAAGCACAGTGTTAACAACTAAAAGTGAACCAGGTAATCGCAGTGAGGCAAAGTGGTCTCGTGGATAAGCAACTACTTAGTAAGTGGAAGGTATCAGGTTCGTTCCCCAGCTAGTGTATTTTGTTTTAAAGCTCAAAAGGGCCTATGGTGAGAGGGGGAGCAGCTGAGTGTAGGAAAAAAACTGTTAGGGAGCCCCTTTGGGGGGTCTTTTTTTTTGGGGGGGGGGGGGTCTTTTTTTTTTTTTTTTTTTCTTCAAAAGCACAGTGTTAACAACTAAAAGTGAACCAGGTAATCGCAGTGAGGCAAAGTGGTCTCGTGGATAAGCAACCGCTTAGTAAGTGGAAGGTATCAGGTTCGATCCCCAGCTAGTGTATTTTGTTTTAAAGCCCAAAAGGGCCTATGGTGAGGGGGGGAGCAGCTGAGTATAGGAAAAACTGTTAGGGAGCCCCTTTGGGGGGTCTTTTTTGGGGGGGCTCTTTTTTTTTTGGGGGGGGGTCTTTTTTTTTTTTTTTAGCTGGCGGTCGTCAGCTAGCTGGCGGTCGTCAGCTAGCTGGCGGTCGTCAGCTAGCTGGCGGTCGTCAGCTAGCTGGCGGTCGTCTGGCGGTCGTCAGCTAGCTGGCGGTCGTCAGCTAGCTGGCGGTCGTCAGCGTGGCCTGCGGCCGATAGCGTTAGCCCCAAAGCCATGTCCAATTTTTAAACTACATTCAAGAGTCCCTTATTGCCAGGTTAAAAAGTTTTTTTACATTTTCAGTACTACTTTCTTCCTTTTATTCACTCTGTACACTCCCATGCTATCCTTTTCCAGTCTGTAAACAACTTTAAAACATGAATTCAATGATGGGCAGGGTTTTACTTCTCATATGAAAACGCCTTAACTTCCCGAGGTGAAACAAAGGGTCTTTCAAATTCAAGTCTATTCAAGCCCAATCTGGGCTAACAACTGGCCTGCATACCCGAGCAGAATCACTTTATGCTCAACAAAGACAAACAGTCTTGGGTAAAGAGGTCCATTTTATTTTTTTTAATTTAGTTATATTTTTTCATTGACAGTATACTATTAAATATCAGGAATATTGGATGCTCTGTTTCAAATACAGTCCAGATTGCCGAGCAATGAATTATCTCCTGCTTCTTGTCCAAAAAACAGAACTGGTTTTTAAAACGGTATCATTTTACTTTCCATCTCCCAACATTATTTTGAACTGTCTTGAACTTAAGTTGTTTTCCTTCCTTGAAATGACACTACAGCCAGTCTATTCTGTTCATGTAGGCGTATTGAAAGAGCTTGTCCTCCATGCAGACAAGGAGAAAGAGCCATATTAAGTACCTTTAGGGACAATACATCAAAATAATGCGGTCATTGTTGCAATGTCAGGAATGCTATTTCTACCTCTTTGGAAATCCTCGCAATAACAAAAGTATCCACTCAATGAAGGGAGTGCCCGTTCTCTTTTTCAATTCATCAATTGATGCCATGTTAGAAAGAGCTGAGTAGTTTGTTACGTAAATATTCAAATATAGCCGATGCGAGCTATTAAAAAAAACTGAATCGAATAGCCTGCATCTTTAATATGAATAACAATGAGCAGTGCCTAAATACAGCTGCACTGCAATTCTAAGTTAGCTTCAACGAAATGTTACTTTCAATGGCATGTTAGTTTGAATGCACCTGTTTCAAAACATAACAATCATTAAATCAGCATCAGAAAGTGTTAAGAACTAAAAGTGAACCAGGTAATCGCAGTGAGGCAAAGTGGTCTCGTGGATAAGCAACTACTTAGTAAGTGGAAGGTATCAGGTTCGATCCCCAGCTAGTGTATTTTGTTTTAAAGCCCAAAAGGGCCTATGGTGAGAGGGGGAGCAGCTGAGTGTAGGAAAAAAACTGTTAGGGAGCCCCTTTGGGGGGGTCTTTTTTTTTTGGGGGGGGGGGGGTCTTTTTTTTTTTTTTTTTTTTTCAAAAGCACAGTGTTAACAACTAAAAGTGAACCAGGTAATCGCAGTGAGGCAAAGTGGTCTCGTGGATAAGCAACTACTTAGTAAGTGGAAGGTATCAGGTTCGATCCCCAGCTAGTGTATTTTGTTTTAAAGCTCAAAAGGGCCTATGGTGAGAGGGGGAGCAGCTGAGTGTAGGAAAAAAACTGTTAGGGAGCCCCTTTGGGGGGTCTTTTTTTTTGGGGGGGGGGGGGTCTTTTTTTTTTTTTTTTTTTTTCAAAAGCACAGTGTTAACAACTAAAAGTGAACCAGGTAATCGCAGTGAGGCAAAGTGGTCTCGTGGATAAGCAACCGCTTAGTAAGTGGAAGGTATCAGGTTCGATCCCCAGCTAGTGTATTTTGTTTTAAAGCCCAAAAGGGCCTATGGTGAGGGGGGGAGCAGCTGAGTATAGGAAAAACTGTTAGGGAGCCCCTTTGGGGGGTCTTTTTTGGGGGGGCTCTTTTTTTTTTGGGGGGGGGGTCTTTTTTTTTTTTTTTAGCTGGCGGTCGTCAGCTAGCTGGCGGTCGTCAGCTAGCTGGCGGTCGTCAGCTAGCTGGCGGTCGTCAGCTAGCTGGCGGTCGTCAGCTAGCTGGCGGTCGTCAGCTAGCTGGCGGTCGTCAGCTAGCTGGCGGTCGTCAGCTAGCTGGCGGTCGTCAGCTAGCTGGCGGTCGTCAGCTAGCTGGCGGTCGTCAGCTAGCTGGCGGTCGTCAGCGTGGCCTGCGGCCGATAGCGTTAGCCCCAAAGCCATGTCCAATTTTTAAACTACATTCAAGAGTCCCTTATTGCCAGGTTAAAAAGTTTTTTTACATTTTCAGTACTACTTTCTTCCTTTTATTCACTCTGTACACTCCCATGCTATCCTTTTCCAGTCTGTAAACAACTTTAAAACATGAATTCAATGATGGGCAGGGTTTTACTTCTCATATGAAAACGCCTTAACTTCCCGAGGTGAAACAAAGGGTCTTTCAAATTCAAGTCTATTCAAGCCCAATCTGGGCTAACAACTGGCCTGCATACCCGAGCAGAATCACTTTATGCTCAACAAAGACAAACAGTCTTGGGTAAAGAGGTCCATTTTATTTTTTTTAATTTAGTTATATTTTTTCATTGACAGTATACTATTAAATATCAGGAATATTGGATGCTCTGTTTCAAATACAGTCCAGATTGCCGAGCAATGAATTATCTCCTGCTTCTTGTCCAAAAAACAGAACTGGTTTTTAAAACGGTATCATTTTACTTTCCATCTCCCAACATTATTTTGAACTGTCTTGAACTTAAGTTGTTTTCCTTCCTTGAAATGACACTACAGCCAGTCTATTCTGTTCATGTAGGCGTATTGAAAGAGCTTGTCCTCCATGCAGACAAGGAGAAAGAGCCATATTAAGTACCTTTAGGGACAATACATCAAAATAATGCGGTCATTGTTGCAATGTCAGGAATGCTATTTCTACCTCTTTGGAAATCCTCGCAATAACAAAAGTATCCACTCAATGAAGGGAGTGCCCGTTCTCTTTTTCAATTCATCAATTGATGCCATGTTAGAAAGAGCTGAGTAGTTTGTTACGTAAATATTCAAATATAGCCGATGCGAGCTATTAAAAAAAACTGAATCGAATAGCCTGCATCTTTAATATGAATAACAATGAGCAGTGCCTAAATACAGCTGCACTGCAATTCTAAGTTAGCTTCAACGAAATGTTACTTTCAATGGCATGTTAGTTTGAATGCACCTGTTTCAAAACATAACAATCATTAAATCAGCATCAGAAAGTGTTAAGAACTAAAAGTGAACCAGGTAATCGCAGTGAGGCAAAGTGGTCTCGTGGATAAGCAACTACTTAGTAAGTGGAAGGTATCAGGTTCGATCCCCAGCTAGTGTATTTTGTTTTAAAGCCCAAAAGGGCCTATGGTGAGAGGGGGAGCAGCTGAGTGTAGGAAAAAAACTGTTAGGGAGCCCCTTTGGGGGGGTCTTTTTTTTTTTTGGGGGGGGTCTTTTTTTTTTTTTTTTTTTTTCAAAAGCACAGTGTTAACAACTAAAAGTGAACCAGGTAATCGCAGTGAGGCAAAGTGGTCTCGTGGATAAGCAACTACTTAGTAAGTGGAAGGTATCAGGTTCGATCCCCAGCTAGTGTATTTTGTTTTAAAGCTCAAAAGGGCCTATGGTGAGAGGGGGAGCAGCTGAGTGTAGGAAAAAAACTGTTAGGGAGCCCCTTTGGGGGGTCTTTTTTTTTTTGGGGGGGGGGTCTTTTTTTTTTTTTTTTTTTTTCAAAAGCACAGTGTTAACAACTAAAAGTGAACCAGGTAATCGCAGTGAGGCAAAGTGGTCTCGTGGATAAGCAACCGCTTAGTAAGTGGAAGGTATCAGGTTCGATCCCCAGCTAGTGTATTTTGTTTTAAAGCCCAAAAGGGCCTATGGTGAGGGGGGGAGCAGCTGAGTATAGGAAAAACTGTTAGGGAGCCCCTTTGGGGGGTCTTTTTTGGGGGGGCTCTTTTTTTTTTGGGGGGGGGGTCTTTTTTTTTTTTTTTAGCTGGCGGTCGTCAGCTAGCTGGCGGTCGTCAGCTAGCTGGCGGTCGTCAGCTAGCTGGCGGTCGTCAGCTAGCTGGCGGTCGTCAGCTAGCTGGCGGTCGTCAGCTAGCTGGCGGTCGTCAGCTAGCTGGCGGTCGTCAGCTAGCTGGCGGTCGTCAGCTAGCTGGCGGTCGTCAGCTAGCTGGCGGTCGTCAGCGTGGCCTGCGGCCGATAGCGTTAGCCCCAAAGCCATGTCCAATTTTTAAACTACATTCAAGAGTCCCTTATTGCCAGGTTAAAAAGTTTTTTTACATTTTCAGTACTACTTTCTTCCTTTTATTCACTCTGTACACTCCCATGCTATCCTTTTCCAGTCTGTAAACAACTTTAAAACATGAATTCAATGATGGGCAGGGTTTTACTTCTCATATGAAAACGCCTTAACTTCCCGAGGTGAAACAAAGGGTCTTTCAAATTCAAGTCTATTCAAGCCCAATCTGGGCTAACAACTGGCCTGCATACCCGAGCAGAATCACTTTATGCTCAACAAAGACAAACAGTCTTGGGTAAAGAGGTCCATTTTATTTTTTTTAATTTAGTTATATTTTTTCATTGACAGTATACTATTAAATATCAGGAATATTGGATGCTCTGTTTCAAATACAGTCCAGATTGCCGAGCAATGAATTATCTCCTGCTTCTTGTCCAAAAAACAGAACTGGTTTTTAAAACGGTATCATTTTACTTTCCATCTCCCAACATTATTTTGAACTGTCTTGAACTTAAGTTGTTTTCCTTCCTTGAAATGACACTACAGCCAGTCTATTCTGTTCATGTAGGCGTATTGAAAGAGCTTGTCCTCCATGCAGACAAGGAGAAAGAGCCATATTAAGTACCTTTAGGGACAATACATCAAAATAATGCGGTCATTGTTGCAATGTCAGGAATGCTATTTCTACCTCTTTGGAAATCCTCGCAATAACAAAAGTATCCACTCAATGAAGGGAGTGCCCGTTCTCTTTTTCAATTCATCAATTGATGCCATGTTAGAAAGAGCTGAGTAGTTTGTTACGTAAATATTCAAATATAGCCGATGCGAGCTATTAAAAAAAACTGAATCGAATAGCCTGCATCTTTAATATGAATAACAATGAGCAGTGCCTAAATACAGCTGCACTGCAATTCTAAGTTAGCTTCAACGAAATGTTACTTTCAATGGCATGTTAGTTTGAATGCACCTGTTTCAAAACATAACAATCATTAAATCAGCATCAGAAAGTGTTAAGAACTAAAAGTGAACCAGGTAATCGCAGTGAGGCAAAGTGGTCTCGTGGATAAGCAACTACTTAGTAAGTGGAAGGTATCAGGTTCGATCCCCAGCTAGTGTATTTTGTTTTAAAGCCCAAAAGGGCCTATGGTGAGAGGGGGAGCAGCTGAGTGTAGGAAAAAAACTGTTAGGGAGCCCCTTTGGGGGGGTCTTTTTTTTTTTTGGGGGGGGGGTCTTTTTTTTTTTTTTTTTTTTTCAAAAGCACAGTGTTAACAACTAAAAGTGAACCAGGTAATCGCAGTGAGGCAAAGTGGTCTCGTGGATAAGCAACTACTTAGTAAGTGGAAGGTATCAGGTTCGATCCCCAGCTAGTGTATTTTGTTTTAAAGCTCAAAAGGGCCTATGGTGAGAGGGGGAGCAGCTGAGTGTAGGAAAAAAACTGTTAGGGAGCCCCTTTGGGGGGTCTTTTTTTTTTGGGGGGGGGGGTCTTTTTTTTTTTTTTTTTTTTTCAAAAGCACAGTGTTAACAACTAAAAGTGAACCAGGTAATCGCAGTGAGGCAAAGTGGTCTCGTGGATAAGCAACCGCTTAGTAAGTGGAAGGTATCAGGTTCGATCCCCAGCTAGTGTATTTTGTTTTAAAGCCCAAAAGGGCCTATGGTGAGGGGGGGAGCAGCTGAGTATAGGAAAAACTGTTAGGGAGCCCCTTTGGGGGGTCTTTTTTGGGGGGGCTCTTTTTTTTTTGGGGGGGGGGTCTTTTTTTTTTTTTTTAGCTGGCGGTCGTCAGCTAGCTGGCGGTCGTCAGCTAGCTGGCGGTCGTCAGCTAGCTGGCGGTCGTCAGCTAGCTGGCGGTCGTCAGCTAGCTGGCGGTCGTCAGCTAGCTGGCGGTCGTCAGCTAGCTGGCGGTCGTCAGCTAGCTGGCGGTCGTCAGCTAGCTGGCGGTCGTCAGCTAGCTGGCGGTCGTCAGCTAGCTGGCGGTCGTCAGCTAGCTGGCGGTCGTCAGCGTGGCCTGCGGCCGATAGCGTTAGCCCCAAAGCCATGTCCAATTTTTAAACTACATTCAAGAGTCCCTTATTGCCAGGTTAAAAAGTTTTTTTACATTTTCAGTACTACTTTCTTCCTTTTATTCACTCTGTACACTCCCATGCTATCCTTTTCCAGTCTGTAAACAACTTTAAAACATGAATTCAATGATGGGCAGGGTTTTACTTCTCATATGAAAACGCCTTAACTTCCCGAGGTGAAACAAAGGGTCTTTCAAATTCAAGTCTATTCAAGCCCAATCTGGGCTAACAACTGGCCTGCATACCCGAGCAGAATCACTTTATGCTCAACAAAGACAAACAGTCTTGGGTAAAGAGGTCCATTTTATTTTTTTTAATTTAGTTATATTTTTTCATTGACAGTATACTATTAAATATCAGGAATATTGGATGCTCTGTTTCAAATACAGTCCAGATTGCCGAGCAATGAATTATCTCCTGCTTCTTGTCCAAAAAACAGAACTGGTTTTTAAAACGGTATCATTTTACTTTCCATCTCCCAACATTATTTTGAACTGTCTTGAACTTAAGTTGTTTTCCTTCCTTGAAATGACACTACAGCCAGTCTATTCTGTTCATGTAGGCATATTGAAAGAGCTTGTCCTCCATGCAGACAAGGAGAAAGAGCCATATTAAGTACCTTTAGGGACAATACATCAAAATAATGCGGTCATTGTTGCAATGTCAGGAATGCTATTTCTACCTCTTTGGAAATCCTCGCAATAACAAAAGTATCCACTCAATGAAGGGAGTGCCCGTTCTCTTTTTCAATTCATCAATTGATGCCATGTTAGAAAGAGCTGAGTAGTTTGTTACGTAAATATTCAAATATAGCCGATGCGAGCTATTAAAAAAAACTGAATCGAATAGCCTGCATCTTTAATATGAATAACAATGAGCAGTGCCTAAATACAGCTGCACTGCAATTCTAAGTTAGCTTCAACGAAATGTTACTTTCAATGGCATGTTAGTTTGAATGCACCTGTTTCAAAACATAACAATCATTAAATCAGCATCAGAAAGTGTTAAGAACTAAAAGTGAACCAGGTAATCGCAGTGAGGCAAAGTGGTCTCGTGGATAAGCAACTACTTAGTAAGTGGAAGGTATCAGGTTCGATCCCCAGCTAGTGTATTTTGTTTTAAAGCCCAAAAGGGCCTATGGTGAGAGGGGGAGCAGCTGAGTGTAGGAAAAAAACTGTTAGGGAGCCCCTTTGGGGGGGTCTTTTTTTTTTTTGGGGGGGGGGTCTTTTTTTTTTTTTTTTTTTTTCAAAAGCACAGTGTTAACAACTAAAAGTGAACCAGGTAATCGCAGTGAGGCAAAGTGGTCTCGTGGATAAGCAACTACTTAGTAAGTGGAAGGTATCAGGTTCGATCCCCAGCTAGTGTATTTTGTTTTAAAGCTCAAAAGGGCCTATGGTGAGAGGGGGAGCAGCTGAGTGTAGGAAAAAAACTGTTAGGGAGCCCCTTTGGGGGGTCTTTTTTTTTGGGGGGGGGGGGTCTTTTTTTTTTTTTTTTTTTTCAAAAGCACAGTGTTAACAACTAAAAGTGAACCAGGTAATCGCAGTGAGGCAAAGTGGTCTCGTGGATAAGCAACCGCTTAGTAAGTGGAAGGTATCAGGTTCGATCCCCAGCTAGTGTATTTTGTTTTAAAGCCCAAAAGGGCCTATGGTGAGGGGGGGAGCAGCTGAGTATAGGAAAAACTGTTAGGGAGCCCCTTTGGGGGGTCTTTTTTGGGGGGGCTCTTTTTTTTTTGGGGGGGGGGTCTTTTTTTTTTTTTTTAGCTGGCGGTCGTCAGCTAGCTGGCGGTCGTCAGCTAGCTGGCGGTCGTCAGCTAGCTGGCGGTCGTCAGCTAGCTGGCGGTCGTCAGCTAGCTGGCGGTCGTCAGCTAGCTGGCGGTCGTCAGCTAGCTGGCGGTCGTCAGCTAGCTGGCGGTCGTCAGCTAGCTGGCGGTCGTCAGCGTGGCCTGCGGCCGATAGCGTTAGCCCCAAAGCCATGTCCAATTTTTAAACTACATTCAAGAGTCCCTTATTGCCAGGTTAAAAAGTTTTTTTACATTTTCAGTACTACTTTCTTCCTTTTATTCACTCTGTACACTCCCATGCTATCCTTTTCCAGTCTGTAAACAACTTTAAAACATGAATTCAATGATGGGCAGGGTTTTACTTCTCATATGAAAACGCCTTAACTTCCCGAGGTGAAACAAAGGGTCTTTCAAATTCAAGTCTATTCAAGCCCAATCTGGGCTAACAACTGGCCTGCATACCCGAGCAGAATCACTTTATGCTCAACAAAGACAAACAGTCTTGGGTAAAGAGGTCCATTTTATTTTTTTTAATTTAGTTATATTTTTTCATTGACAGTATACTATTAAATATCAGGAATATTGGATGCTCTGTTTCAAATACAGTCCAGATTGCCGAGCAATGAATTATCTCCTGCTTCTTGTCCAAAAAACAGAACTGGTTTTTAAAACGGTATCATTTTACTTTCCATCTCCCAACATTATTTTGAACTGTCTTGAACTTAAGTTGTTTTCCTTCCTTGAAATGACACTACAGCCAGTCTATTCTGTTCATGTAGGCGTATTGAAAGAGCTTGTCCTCCATGCAGACAAGGAGAAAGAGCCATATTAAGTACCTTTAGGGACAATACATCAAAATAATGCGGTCATTGTTGCAATGTCAGGAATGCTATTTCTACCTCTTTGGAAATCCTCGCAATAACAAAAGTATCCACTCAATGAAGGGAGTGCCCGTTCTCTTTTTCAATTCATCAATTGATGCCATGTTAGAAAGAGCTGAGTAGTTTGTTACGTAAATATTCAAATATAGCCGATGCGAGCTATTAAAAAAAACTGAATCGAATAGCCTGCATCTTTAATATGAATAACAATGAGCAGTGCCTAAATACAGCTGCACTGCAATTCTAAGTTAGCTTCAACGAAATGTTACTTTCAATGGCATGTTAGTTTGAATGCACCTGTTTCAAAACATAACAATCATTAAATCAGCATCAGAAAGTGTTAAGAACTAAAAGTGAACCAGGTAATCGCAGTGAGGCAAAGTGGTCTCGTGGATAAGCAACTACTTAGTAAGTGGAAGGTATCAGGTTCGATCCCCAGCTAGTGTATTTTGTTTTAAAGCCCAAAAGGGCCTATGGTGAGAGGGGGAGCAGCTGAGTGTAGGAAAAAAACTGTTAGGGAGCCCCTTTGGGGGGGTCTTTTTTTTTTTTGGGGGGGGGGTCTTTTTTTTTTTTTTTTTTTTTCAAAAGCACAGTGTTAACAACTAAAAGTGAACCAGGTAATCGCAGTGAGGCAAAGTGGTCTCGTGGATAAGCAACTACTTAGTAAGTGGAAGGTATCAGGTTCGATCCCCAGCTAGTGTATTTTGTTTTAAAGCTCAAAAGGGCCTATGGTGAGAGGGGGAGCAGCTGAGTGTAGGAAAAAAACTGTTAGGGAGCCCCTTTGGGGGGTCTTTTTTTTTTGGGGGGGGGGGTCTTTTTTTTTTTTTTTTTTTTTCAAAAGCACAGTGTTAACAACTAAAAGTGAACCAGGTAATCGCAGTGAGGCAAAGTGGTCTCGTGGATAAGCAACCGCTTAGTAAGTGGAAGGTATCAGGTTCGATCCCCAGCTAGTGTATTTTGTTTTAAAGCCCAAAAGGGCCTATGGTGAGGGGGGGAGCAGCTGAGTATAGGAAAAACTGTTAGGGAGCCCCTTTGGGGGGTCTTTTTTGGGGGGGCTCTTTTTTTTTTGGGGGGGGGGTCTTTTTTTTTTTTTTTAGCTGGCGGTCGTCAGCTAGCTGGCGGTCGTCAGCTAGCTGGCGGTCGTCAGCTAGCTGGCGGTCGTCAGCTAGCTGGCGGTCGTCAGCTAGCTGGCGGTCGTCAGCTAGCTGGCGGTCGTCAGCTAGCTGGCGGTCGTCAGCTAGCTGGCGGTCGTCAGCTAGCTGGCGGTCGTCAGCTAGCTGGCGGTCGTCAGCGTGGCCTGCGGCCGATAGCGTTAGCCCCAAAGCCATGTCCAATTTTTAAACTACATTCAAGAGTCCCTTATTGCCAGGTTAAAAAGTTTTTTTACATTTTCAGTACTACTTTCTTCCTTTTATTCACTCTGTACACTCCCATGCTATCCTTTTCCAGTCTGTAAACAACTTTAAAACATGAATTCAATGATGGGCAGGGTTTTACTTCTCATATGAAAACGCCTTAACTTCCCGAGGTGAAACAAAGGGTCTTTCAAATTCAAGTCTATTCAAGCCCAATCTGGGCTAACAACTGGCCTGCATACCCGAGCAGAATCACTTTATGCTCAACAAAGACAAACAGTCTTGGGTAAAGAGGTCCATTTTATTTTTTTTAATTTAGTTATATTTTTTCATTGACAGTATACTATTAAATATCAGGAATATTGGATGCTCTGTTTCAAATACAGTCCAGATTGCCGAGCAATGAATTATCTCCTGCTTCTTGTCCAAAAAACAGAACTGGTTTTTAAAACGGTATCATTTTACTTTCCATCTCCCAACATTATTTTGAACTGTCTTGAACTTAAGTTGTTTTCCTTCCTTGAAATGACACTACAGCCAGTCTATTCTGTTCATGTAGGCGTATTGAAAGAGCTTGTCCTCCATGCAGACAAGGAGAAAGAGCCATATTAAGTACCTTTAGGGACAATACATCAAAATAATGCGGTCATTGTTGCAATGTCAGGAATGCTATTTCTACCTCTTTGGAAATCCTCGCAATAACAAAAGTATCCACTCAATGAAGGGAGTGCCCGTTCTCTTTTTCAATTCATCAATTGATGCCATGTTAGAAAGAGCTGAGTAGTTTGTTACGTAAATATTCAAATATAGCCGATGCGAGCTATTAAAAAAAACTGAATCGAATAGCCTGCATCTTTAATATGAATAACAATGAGCAGTGCCTAAATACAGCTGCACTGCAATTCTAAGTTAGCTTCAACGAAATGTTACTTTCAATGGCATGTTAGTTTGAATGCACCTGTTTCAAAACATAACAATCATTAAATCAGCATCAGAAAGTGTTAAGAACTAAAAGTGAACCAGGTAATCGCAGTGAGGCAAAGTGGTCTCGTGGATAAGCAACTACTTAGTAAGTGGAAGGTATCAGGTTCGATCCCCAGCTAGTGTATTTTGTTTTAAAGCCCAAAAGGGCCTATGGTGAGAGGGGGAGCAGCTGAGTGTAGGAAAAAAACTGTTAGGGAGCCCCTTTGGGGGGGTCTTTTTTTTTTTTGGGGGGGGGGTCTTTTTTTTTTTTTTTTTTTTTCAAAAGCACAGTGTTAACAACTAAAAGTGAACCAGGTAATCGCAGTGAGGCAAAGTGGTCTCGTGGATAAGCAACTACTTAGTAAGTGGAAGGTATCAGGTTCGATCCCCAGCTAGTGTATTTTGTTTTAAAGCTCAAAAGGGCCTATGGTGAGAGGGGGAGCAGCTGAGTGTAGGAAAAAAACTGTTAGGGAGCCCCTTTGGGGGGTCTTTTTTTTTGGGGGGGGGGGGTCTTTTTTTTTTTTTTTTTTTTTCAAAAGCACAGTGTTAACAACTAAAAGTGAACCAGGTAATCGCAGTGAGGCAAAGTGGTCTCGTGGATAAGCAACCGCTTAGTAAGTGGAAGGTATCAGGTTCGATCCCCAGCTAGTGTATTTTGTTTTAAAGCCCAAAAGGGCCTATGGTGAGGGGGGGAGCAGCTGAGTATAGGAAAAACTGTTAGGGAGCCCCTTTGGGGGGTCTTTTTTGGGGGGGCTCTTTTTTTTTTGGGGGGGGGGTCTTTTTTTTTTTTTTTAGCTGGCGGTCGTCAGCTAGCTGGCGGTCGTCAGCTAGCTGGCGGTCGTCAGCTAGCTGGCGGTCGTCAGCTAGCTGGCGGTCGTCAGCTAGCTGGCGGTCGTCAGCTAGCTGGCGGTCGTCAGCTAGCTGGCGGTCGTCAGCTAGCTGGCGGTCGTCAGCTAGCTGGCGGTCGTCAGCGTGGCCTGCGGCCGATAGCGTTAGCCCCAAAGCCATGTCCAATTTTTAAACTACATTCAAGAGTCCCTTATTGCCAGGTTAAAAAGTTTTTTTACATTTTCAGTACTACTTTCTTCCTTTTATTCACTCTGTACACTCCCATGCTATCCTTTTCCAGTCTGTAAACAACTTTAAAACATGAATTCAATGATGGGCAGGGTTTTACTTCTCATATGAAAACGCCTTAACTTCCCGAGGTGAAACAAAGGGTCTTTCAAATTCAAGTCTATTCAAGCCCAATCTGGGCTAACAACTGGCCTGCATACCCGAGCAGAATCACTTTATGCTCAACAAAGACAAACAGTCTTGGGTAAAGAGGTCCATTTTATTTTTTTTAATTTAGTTATATTTTTTCATTGACAGTATACTATTAAATATCAGGAATATTGGATGCTCTGTTTCAAATACAGTCCAGATTGCCGAGCAATGAATTATCTCCTGCTTCTTGTCCAAAAAACAGAACTGGTTTTTAAAACGGTATCATTTTACTTTCCATCTCCCAACATTATTTTGAACTGTCTTGAACTTAAGTTGTTTTCTTTCCTTGTATTTCGATACCATTACGTCATCTTTCATACGCCTGCCCGCCATGCACCTCGAGCATTGTATACGTTTCTGTAGATCAATGCAATGCGCATAGATAGCTATGTACTATGGAAAGCCGTTGGTGACTTTATTCACGTACCCCAGACGTATGGAACGCGGCACACGTCTGCTAAATTGACCAATCACCGCCTGTTATTTAGGAGACGTGTGCAAGGTGCGATAGCACACGCCTGCTAGTTTGTTAGCACACGTGTGCCCTTTTCCAAACGGATGCGCAGTATGCTCGTTAATTGGTTTTTAAGGCAACCAATCAAGTCCGCTGTTACAAAGCTGCTCAGCTCTGTGCGTACGGGGCCTGCTCGCTGTTACAAAACTGCTCAGGTCAGTATATTGGATGGGGGACACACCTACGGCCAGGTACGGATCCAGGGGGAGGGCCGAAGCTAGGGTCTCCCCCTCCCCCGCCAGAGAGAGAGAGAGAGAGAGCTAGAGAGAGAAGGAACAGAAGGGAAGGGGGAAAGAGGAGAGAAAGGAAAGAAAGAAGAGGAAGAAAAAAAGAAAAGGGGGCAAAAGAGATCGGTTGGGCGGGGGGGGGGGCGACTTTGGGCCTTGCCTCTGAGGCTGTTGCCCCCCCCCCCCCACCTCTCCCCCAAAAAGAGAGAAGGAAGGAAAGGGAAATAAAAAAGGAGAAGAGGAGACAAAGGAAGGGGGAAAGGAATAAGAAAGGTAATGAAGGGGAATATCAGTAACGATTTTCTCGCCAACAATTTGTTGATCCTCAGGGGGTGGGGAGACAAAAAAAAAAGCGTAGGAAGGGAAAAGGAAAGAGAAGAGCTAAAAGGGAACAAAAAAGGGAAAGAAGAAAAGAAAGGGAGGGGGGTCAGATGCAATTAATCCAGCCAACAACATGTGGTTCGGGTAGGGGTGAAAGGCCATTGCCCCCCCCCCCCAGCAAACTTTAAAAAGAGAGAAGGAAGGGAAAGGGAAGGGAAAGAGAAAAAATAGAGGAAGAAGAATTAAGGTAGGGGAGATCAGTTGCGATTTTCCCACCAACAAGGTGTGAATCGGGGGTGAAAGGCCCTTGCCTCCCCTCCCCCCTCAGCAAAAGAGAGAGAGAGAGAGAGAGAGAGCAGGGAGGGAGGGAATGGGAAAGAGGAGAGAAAGGGAAAGAAAATAAAGAGTAAGAAGAAAAGAAAAGGGGGAAAGATATGCTTTTGCGCTCCTCTCGCCCCCCCCCCCCCAATAGGACCACCGCCAGATACACCACTCGACACTACTGGGGTACTCCCCCAAACAAGAATAAAACTAGGTTTATTTCTAATTCGATTTCAGTGATTTACAAATGTTGTGAAATGACATAATTTTTGGTAAATTATACTTTATGAGTTTGTTGGAAAATGACTAATTTCCTAAAGATACAGTCAGGCGAGAAGTATGCTTATTTTAATAGAGGCCTTCATGTCCAGGCCCGCGGAACGGCGGGGCTCGGAAGACTGAGATTTCCCCCTCCCCACTATTTTGAAAAAGTATATTAAAAAGAAATAGAAAGAAAGAAAGAAAGAAAGAAAGGAAGAAAAAAAGGGAAAGAGGGAAAAGATATAATGCTTTTGCGCTCATCTCGCCTCCCCCAAACGAGACCAAGCGCCAGATACGCCACTAGACACCACTGGCGTACTAATTGGAAGGGGGCAGCCTCCCCCTTAAATGGTTCATTTCTAATTCGATTTCAGTGATTTACAAATGTTGTAAAATGATATAATTTTTTAGTAAATTATACTGTTTTATGAGTTTGTTGGAAAATGACGAATTCCCAAAGTAACAGTCAGGCGAGAAATATGCTTATTTAGAGGTCTGCACGTCAAGGCTCGCGGAACATAAATTGGCGTAAAGTCCAGGGGCTGAGCCCCAATAAACTCAGGGGCTATCGGGGAATTCATTAACGTTCAGATGAACATATTTTAATACCCCGGAAACTCAGGGATTTTTAGGCATTTTATAACGGTCAGATAAGTATTCAGGAGCACGCCTTAGGGCCCTTGGTGGGTTCAAGGGGTGGAGCCTCCGGAAAGTCAGGGGTTTTAGGCATTTAACTACGGTCAGTTTATCATATTTTGAGACCTCATTATGACACTGGCAGGTCACATCTTATTTTTCTCTCTTTTTTCCCTTCTTCTCTTGAATATACTTTTTCAAAATAGTGGGGGACCCATGACCCCGAGCCCCGCCGTTCCGCGAGCCTTGACATGTAGACCTCTAAATAAGCATACTTCTCGCCTGACTGTTACTTTGGGAATTTTCCAACATACTCATAAAACATTTACTAAATCATTTTACAACATTTGTAAAACACTGAAATCGAATTAGAAATCAACCTCGTTTTATTCTTGTTTGGGGGAGTACGCCAGTAGTGTCCAGTGGCGTATCTGGCGCTTGGTCTCGTTGGGGGGGGGGGGGGGGGGGCGAGAGGAGCGCAAAAGCATATATTTTCCCCCTTTTCTTTTCTTCTTCCTCTTTATTTTATTTCACTTTCTCTCCTCTTTCCCTTCCCCGACCTTCCTTCTCTCTCTCTCCCTTTCTCTCCCTCTCTCTTTTTTTTGCTGAGGGAGGAGGGGAGGCAAGGCCAATTTCCCCCTCCCCCGATCCCCCTTTTTTTTACCCCTTCATCTTCTTTTTCTTCTTTCTTTCCTTTCTCTCCTCTATTCCTCAGAGAAACCGAGGCGCTTGCCGATGCCCTCGCGCTGTTGGAGTCTCTAAATTCTGACGAGCGAAGCGAGTCAGAGAAACCGAGGCGCTTGCGCTGAGGGCCTCTTGACAAGTGATCTGAATTATATATTCATGAGACCCGATTTCCTACTGAATTATGCATGTCTAGACCACAGCGATTGTGTGTGTGTACGTGTGTGTTCGGGATTGCCCAACTAGGCTAGTCTGCAAGCACAGACCCTAATTTGACACTTTATCAAAAAATCATTGTGCCTTGAGAGAAGCCTAGCCCAGCTTTCTACTGGTACCTACTAGTTGTACCAATATAGGTCAGGAGCAGCTATAGTACGTGGCATATGGTAGTCTTCTAGTGCACACTCTCTTTTACGACTGACCAGGGTTTGTGCTTGCAGACTACAACTAGGCGGCCAGTCTCGCTCTCACGGAGGGAATTCGCACAGAGCGGTAGATATTACGTCATAGTAGCTCTCTCTGATTGGATGACTTTCACCGACTTCTCTAGGGTCGGAATATTCGCCAAACAAAGTAAAACATAAGAAATTCAGATCACTTGTCAAGAGGCCCTCAGCGCAAGCGCCTCGGTTTCTCTGACTCGCTTCGCTCGTCAGAATTTAGAGACTCCAACAGCGCGAGGGCATCGACAAGAGGCTATGCAGAATGTTGCTCAACAACACAGCATGCACTGGGGAAGAAAGGGAGAGAAAGAGAGAGTGTACGTGTGTGTTCCCCTACCACGAGTGAGGGTTGACCTCTGTACAGAGTGACCCAAGAGAGATAAGGGAGAGATGGAAGAGGGGGAGAGATCTACTATACAAGGAATATAAGACGGTGTGCACCTTCTTTGACCGACTCGCAACTGAGCCCGTGTAGAAAATCATTCATGAATTAAAAAAGTGCGTTTTCAGCAAGGTCTTAGACAGGTCAAGGTATTGTCTAGTGTTATGAATATGCGCTGGTAATTTGTTCCGAAGGATAGGGACAATCCTGAAACCTATCAAAACCTATCATAGCCTACTATGTTTGTGTATGGACAGGCTTGCGCATTCCCGCGGCGACGTCGTACCCCAGTCGTATCATATTTCAGAAGTATGACGCTCATAAGGACATCCCTCAAAGTTATAGCCCCATTTTTAATTCCGCACATAATATTATGCAGATTTCTCTTTTAACAAATAGACACTAATCAATTTGAATAAAACTCATTCCTAATGTTCTTCACACCGTCTTATATTCCTTGTATGTTTGATTTTATGTTTGATTTCATTTTTATTCTTATCTAATGCATGATTTATTGAAAAAAGAACAGGTTTACAGTTCGTGTGTTCATTTTAAGTTTTGGTTGGAAATGTGTAGACAGACAATGCTGCGCTTAGAAGCAACCGTATTTAAGTGCCTAGTAAATGTTGTGTATTATCATTATTATTATTATGAATTGTTCGGTTCAAATCCCAGCTCAGCATGCATTGTTGAGAGATATTAAAATGTCATGTCCTAAT
The DNA here is from genome assembly GCA_035222895.1 of Strongylocentrotus droebachiensis. Lineage (NCBI taxonomy): Eukaryota > Metazoa > Echinodermata > Echinoidea > Camarodonta > Strongylocentrotidae > Strongylocentrotus > Strongylocentrotus droebachiensis. The sequence continues at coordinate 162,523 of JAVYIG010001050.1, forward strand.
AATTTAGTCCGATCCATCATCTGTTGGAAATATATACGTACTAATTAAAGATTTGCTTTGTTTTTTAAAATAGAGAAGTATATTGCCCTTGACAAATACCATCAAAATGTTAGAACACCATGAAGAAAAAAAAGGTGAAATCAATCTTCCGAATATTCAAAAAAATCATAAAAAGCAAAGCATATGGGAATATCCCTAATATTATAGGACTATACTGTACGTCGTGTCATACCACATTTTTCCTCTTCTTTTCTCTTTCTCATCTCTTTCCCTGCCTATGTCTCTTTCATGTTTGTCTCCCCCTCTTTATCTTTACAAGTTTCTCCCCTCGAAATATCCCCCCTCTCTCTCTGTATCCATTTGTTCTCCCCTTCTTACTTTCCTCATCTCTGTATATACCCTAACCCATTTCATCTCTTCCTCTCGTCTTTCGTCAATTCTTTCTGATCTTTTTCCTTCTTCACATTTCTTCTCCCAATCTATCTAGGTCTCTCACTCTCCTCTTCTCTCCAATTCTCTTTCTGCCATCTCTACCTGTTTTCATATTTTCACAACTTATACCTCTATAATTATCCATAAAAGTATCCTGTGTGGTTATTCAAATCATTTCTAATCTAACTTTTCACTTTCCGTATTCTGAAAGTTCATCTTTTTTCTCACTTTACCACCCAAATTATTACTCTAAGGACTCCTTCGACTAATATATTCCAGCTACATCAGTGTAAAGAACACTTAAACACACACAGCCATTCCACACATAATAAAAAGAAACATATTTTGTAATGTATTTATTCATTTTTATTCATATTTTACTTTCCATGTGTATAAAACGTTATTTATAAGTATACATAATATAAAACATCAAGTCCAGTCATCAAATAAAATATACTCCTTTATTAAACTCTACAACAAATATCAAATTTGTTCCACCTTTAATAACCAACGTCTATTCAAATCAAACAAAAATATAGACAATCATAATCACAATAATATTTGTTTGTGGAAAATCCATCTTTTATTGTTTCTCATCATTTGTTTGACCACTGATAAAGTATTCATCCATCTGTACAAATAAATGTCATTTCAAGAGTTGACCTCATATACGATTCTCATTTGTAAGAGGTCGCATTTCTACAGGTCTAGCCTATCTTGATACCTTGGACCAATATAATATTTTATCTGAGTCCATTCATGAATTTGAATTAAATGAGATTTTGTTCATCTTGCTCTTGAAATATTGAAATTGGCAACTCAATGATGTAATGTATCAAGTTGCAAAATATAATGTACATCAAGTAAAGAAAATATTCCATCTCATAAAATGTGCATTAATATACATCACTAGTGCTGACTAATATCCTCATAATTACCATGACAACAGACAAAACACCTGTTTTTGTCTAACATATGACAATACAAATAGCAGAACGTTTTCAATTCTCTCTCGTTGTACAATAGCAATAATTATAAAAACAGTTCAGCGGCATCTCATTCCTCCCTTACAAATCCCCATCTTTCTGCAAGACAAAGCAATATTTCTTTAAACTTTGGTGAATTTCCCCCTTCCAAACTTCCTAATTTCTGAAGGTGCAAAAGTAGTGCAAAAGTACAATTTCTATGCATTATTCTTAAAAACAGTATTTCGCTGTGAACATGCCGAATTAGACTTGTGCATTACCGAAAATATAAGTCCACAATTTCACAACACGTGATATAAAAGTATCAATGAGCCTCCTTTTGATCACAAAACATTAATACTTATGACCTGATTTTTCATCAGTTTATAAATAATTAAGTTTGCCGTTAATATTGATCACTGCTTAACATTCTTTCCTAGTAGAATATTGTTCATAAAATTGATATCTCACCTTGATAATAATTCTTCACTCTCAAAACATCCTACTAAAAGTCTACAATTTTAAAGGACGTTATTTACATCCTTATAACTGAGTTGACCATAAAGATATGACCCCCCCCCTCCCCCCCCAAAAAAAAAAGACACAAGAAAAGAACTGTGACTTAATTTTGTATCCCCTAACATTAGTAAAGCATTAATCGTTTTGTGCTTGGAAAAACCAGTATGAATGGATAATACATGTCGGGAAAATAGTATTCTATTTTTTGAAACATTCTTTCTCTACATAATACAATACACGTCAGTCTGAATATTGTCCGAAACATTTAGAGCGGTATTATTACTTAAGCAATCAAAACTAAATAGCTTGGAAATTTGACAAAATATATTAAGTTTGTACCATTCTGCTCATCACATCTATTATCTGCCTTTGAAGTCCGACAAAGTCAATCCTACCACTATTCTACAATTTGGATACAACTACTGCTATTATTCTTAAAAGGGAAACATCAAAGCAGTTTTATGTGAGACTGACAATGGACTTTCATTTGATATATAGTTTTAATTTAATAATTCATGCATCATTTCTCACTTCAATGAATTTACGAATTTAAAGCAGTGCATTACATTGTCAACAACTATCCTGAAATGAATCTGTGTGATTGTGTATAAGGACATGTAATATTTGGGGTCTCTGATCGTGTAATCCCCATTTTTCTTCTTTAAGTTCCACATGCGAAATTAAATATGAGTACCATCAACAAGGAAAAAGTAATAAGCTTCAAACAAACTTTAACTTTTACCCATTCTTTTTATCTTTTGCAACATATATTTATTCATCAGGAAACACTAAATGGTCATACATCTATGATCTATTTAAGAATATACAAGAAATATACATGCCATGAGGAATTTTCTGTCACAAATATAAGTTAGTTTTCTCTGAAATATTTATATAATTATACACCATCCTCCCCTGATCAATATATTCTAATTACATGGTTGTCTATTAGATGTAAAAGATATCAATTGTTTACAAGATAGAGCTGGAAATGAAAGAGTTGCTTTATTGGAGAGTAAAATAAAGTACCAGTACATAAACAAAATTGTGCTTGTGCTAGGATCAACTAACATATGGAAGGTCAATAATTTTACAAATTTGGCTTCACCACAATGGTGAAACAATATTGATGACGTTTTTAATATACAGGCAAAACAACTTCTCCCTGTTTTCCTGAAAAAGAACATAGGCAAAGAAACATGATGCGTAAAATCAAAAGAAGAGAACACAACTATGTACAGATGTTATATAGTTAGAAATATTTTTATTTCATGAGTTGACATTAATGTGAAACAATATATGAATATGAGCATAAAATGGAGAGGCTGAAAAAAAAGTCTTAACTATAATGATACAGGGTTTTTTTTTTCAGCCATTTTGAGTTGAAACGTTTCTTTAAGAAGTGATGCACACTAATTTGTCAAACCATCTCTATGAAGACCACCTGTCTATAGTGGTCATCATATGGTCTCCTTGAAGAAATATATGTCATAGCAAATGTCTAGGAAGGTTGAAGGGCCTTAATAGACAGGTCCGACTATCTTTGGTATTAACCAAGATATGATTTCAATGCAGCATCTTATACCATTTCTCAGTTTTTTTCTAGCACCACATAGGGAAAATGAGTTGTCAAACGTAAAAAAAGAGAAGAAGAAGATTTGTTTAAATATAAGGGAGACCTAGAATGTAACTACAATATACATATTCATAATGTTATATCCTTTTTGGCATTGATTGTTAAAAAATAGCACTGTGTATAGCAATATGTATTATCAAGATTGTAGCATGAAACATCACTTAATAGATCAAGGGTGAAAATGAAAGCTTAGTTTTTATGTCAGTGTCAATTTTCTTATGCAATTAATGAGCCATCTGATACATTACATTTAAAACACCTAATATTTAGAATGTTTAATAAAGTTGGATGATTCAAAGAGCAAAATCAATAAAGTATGACCCAACAGATATACTTCCACATATCTACATTTTTACTATCAACATGTAAAATATCTAAAATCTATAATTTTTAATCAAGTTTGGTGATTCTAGGCAGATACAGCAGTCATGTCTTAACATTTTGCAGCAACAGAGGCTCTTAAAGAGCTTTACTTTACTCCCCTTTCCAAGTGTATTTGGATCTTTTTTCCTTCTTAAAAAGAAAACGCTACTATAATAGTTCATTTCAGAAGCTACAAAATCATCAACCTGGCAAAATTGACTAGAGTCTAAGGGAAATGCATGTTATACCAAAATCAAACCATATCCAATGACACTGTGCATAGTTATATATCAAGTCTTCCAACTTTTTTGTTTTCCTTTGTGTAACACGTATCTTGGTAATGCATTTAAATTATCTTATTTTTAGGACCATCATATACATATACATGAACATGGTCACTGGAAAGATCCACTATCATAGATGTACTTTATCAGACGGTATGTAAAAATATCTCATGACATATTATTCATGACCAATTAGGAATAAAATTGAACTCGGAATAAAAATAATGCAAAATTCATATATTTCGAAAGAGAACAAAATGGAAGAAGATACAAAATAGAAAGACAAAAAGATTTCAAAACTATACAAGAGAAACTTGAGGGAGAGGCCTGAATTACGAATCTTCCAGCTGCTGCCTTTTCCTGACGATCTCGTTGATGTATGCCTTCATCAGTTTAGCGATCTCAAATACCTGAAAAAAGGAGAGGAAAGTTAAATTACCAGACAGCTCAGGGATGTAATCCCAGCAGGATATAGCATGAAAAAAGAAAAAGAAAGAAATTGTTCATGAGACATAAGGCAAAGAAGGAAAGATGAAAACAAAGAAAGTATACTGACAAAGAGATCTTTTTCATTCTCCTACAGTTTTTCTACACCTTTTATACAGTATATCTCATGCTTCATGATATAATTTATTCGATTTTTAAAATATGTTTGTTTCTTTTTCCATTATTTACAATGCAAAACAGAAAGAACATTCTGGTAAGAGGGGGAAAGAAGGAGAATAACAAGTATAAAATACCAAAGATAAAGGAAAAAGAACAAAAATAAACCAAGGCAGATGAACAAAAAAAGATGAGAGGAAGGGGTGATGGAGAAAGTGTGATGAAAAAGAACACAAAAAGAAATTAATGAATCAGATGGATAGGAGAAAAGAAGAACAAACAAAAAAAATCAACATTTATTTGAATTAATAGAATGAGAAGTATAAGGAGGGAGAAAGGAGAATATCAAAAAGGGAAACTTGGGGGGTGTTTCACAAACATCCTAAGTTGAACTTAACACTAAGTTGGACTTAAAAATTATGGAAAGCCATTAGCATCTTTGAAAACATTTTGTAAAATTTATTGTAAAAGGCATAAAATGTTAATTCAAATCATTCATATTTTCTATCATCAAGGAGATTTCATGTTCTGGATGTAGAATTTATAAAAAGTCTAAAATACTTGAGTTTCTGCTTTTGAATATATTTCATTTTAAGGCTCTAATGGCTGTCCATAATTTTTAAGTCCAACTTAGTGTTAAGTTCAACTTAGGATCTTTGTGAAACACCCCCCTGATGTACCTGGGTGGTTTCAAACGTTAGTTCATCCCTCCTGCCTTCTACCACTATCTTGTACTCATTCAGGATTGGTGCACCAAACGAGAGAATCCTGTGAGAGAGAGAGAACAAAATAAAAGAACAATGAATGTGATGAATGCCATCAAGATGCCTACTTCTGTATTTCACTCTGAATACCTTCATTTCATTCTCACGTCAACCCCAGACCTAGTATATAAGTGTAGAAGTGTTGTAGTGGAGAGGTTAAGCACTTGACTTGAAATTCACAGGTCATGGGTTCGATCCTGACACAGCACTAATGTCCTTTGGCAATGCATTAATCTACATTTGCCACTCAATAGCCAAGAGAGAAATCGGACCCAGTAGTATGACAAAAGCATTTGTGTTAGTAATTGCTTATGCCCTCACGATGACTGGGTAATAATATCTGTAAAGCGCTTAGACGGTGTTCCGTATTCAGCACTATAGAAATCCATCTCATAATTATCATTATAACCATCTTTTGCCTTCCTATATCTCTAATCTTAACCTAGCCCTAGCCTTATCCTTAGTCTAAACCTTTGATAAAATCATTCATGTTTGAAGTGAGCTGACTACTTAAAAAAAAAGCCTATGCTTGAAGATACCTGTAGGCAACCAGTTGAACAACATCATTAAGTGCTATAAAAAAAATAGCAAATCAGGATTGATGCTTTTACCGAAAGTACTAGCCCATTCACTTGGATTCCAGACCCATGCTAGATGACAGCTTTAGTAGTTATCAAGCTTCCTTTAAAGCCCCACTGCACTACTTATAGCTACTTGCTCCCTCTATATAGCAAACAATGCCTAATCGGTGACCATTGGTCCCCATGATCCTCTTTTTCTTATGTTAATTGAGAGCTGATTTAATGAGATAACCACCTGTCAGTGACCATGCAGGGTGGTCTAATCCCTCCTGGCCAAACTAGTGCAGTGGGGCTTTAACAAAGACTGACAAGAACATAAGAATGACTCACTTTTCATATGGGATCTCTTCGATGGGGCTAGCCATGCCCTGTTTGTGTATAGCGACCATGTCGACCCCGACGGCCAGCCAGAGACCAGATGGGTAGCGTGTGTCTCTGCATTCCACCTCAAAGAGACGCGCTCCGTAGTACTGCCATTGCCTGATGATGTTCATGAAGGCTTCCTGCGCCTGTTCAGGACTTAAGTGCTGAATGATCGAGGGCAGGAAATAACAAAGAAGTTGAAGTTATAGAGGATTAATTGACAAAAATAGCTTTAGCTTTATAGGTTTGGGGTTTATAATATGGTGTCCAACATGTATATTCAATTACATGTTTCAGCTTGAAACCAAACTCTAATTACAATCATAAAAAGTTCAAATTGTTCAACTATTTTAAAGTAATTAAGGTCATCTACTGCTGATAACTTAAATTACCTCTAGTTCTGCATTATTTATGCTATTTATGGATGAAATATAATATTGTTCTTGTATAGCGCTCATATCTGTCAGACTTGACACTCCTGGCGCTCCCAATTATTACCCTGGCTTTAGCATGGCTGCCATTACGGCGCTCTGGCATTTCAAGGAATTCATACCTGCCAGGTACCCATTTACATCACCTTGTTTGAGTGTGGCAACTGTAGATCAATGACTTGCAAAAGGACATTAAATATCACCTTAAGATGTTATGTAAAGGGCTATTGCAACTTTGCACACCGGAAATGAATTCAATTAAAATAAAACTAGTCAATGCAATCAAAACTTCAAGTTAAGGTGTGTGCTGTCAGGTCATGCTATGAGATAGTTTTTCCATTTTTAGATCTTCAACCATCAACTGCCTTAATGCCTCATAAAATGTGTGTGATAATGTTATGTGTAAGGTGCATCATTTTTTGTTTATATATATATATATATATATTTTTTATTTATTTATTTTTTATTTTATTTTTTTTTTTTTTGGGGGGGGGGGGGGGGTGACTGGTTAACCTCAATTATCAATGGAGAGGGGTAAGTGGGGGGGGGGGGGGAGGGGGTGAACAGAGATTAATTCCCTTGTATTTGTACCTTCAACGTCTTCCATTTCTCAATGACTGCTGAAGTTGTGGCCGAGATGTCGTCAGCATACACGCTGTCCAATATTGACTCATCTGATGCTGTGGTTGTATGAAAAAGATAATGAAAACAATTCTCTCATTAATCCTAGAGTACAAAGTTTGAAATACTGAAACCAGAAACTTTATATTAACATGAATCATTTGCTGAAACTTCTGCAAATAGTTGAGACTTGCGTAACAAGTCAGTACTGTTTATCAAGAATAATACAACAAGTCAATTTCCCAAACTGTTAATGACATTTTTGGGGGTAGCAGGAAATTCCAAATGTCAAGCTACCCTCAAAATGTCATTAACAGTTTGGGAAAGTATCTTGTTGTAAAATTCTGGATAAACAGTACTGACTTGTTATGCATTCTGACACTGTCAGAACAATTGAGCATGTTTTATTTTGGAGCTTGAATTCTTGTAACTATTGTAATTTACTTTAGCAATTTTCAAGTCCAGCATTACAATTTTGAAATGATGTAAGCACCACAGAAGGTACTTCCTTATTTATTCACTCATTTTGATATTAAGGAATATTGCAACAGAGTCCTGTGGATATCTCAGAAAAGTAAACAAATTACTGAATTTCATAATTTTCTAGTCACACAAAGTTTTGCATAAGGTTAGCTGCAATCAAAATATATAAATTGCTGGTTACAATTGAATCAATAGTTTACCAAACTACAAAGCATGTCTTAATTTTCATACACCTTTGGACGACAGCATTTTTGATGAATTTATTATATTAGTATTGAATACAATTAATGATTATCATTGATTTCAAATTAGATGGTTTGAGATGTGTTTTTAATCATCACAAAAAATAAGAGAGGCATGCAAACTATTTTCTTTAAAACTGTGTTAAAACCTTGTTTCATTTGTTAGAATCATAAAGCACACTGAGATTAAATGTAGTATGACAGGGTTATGCCAATGTTTATCTGCTTTTTTTTTTTGCAGTTTCCTTTTAATCTGTAATGTTTATTAAAGCAGCTATAATAAACAGAAAACACTGCAATAACTCTATCATTATCTGGACACAAAGGGAACACAACTCTTGATCCATTTTTCCAGAAAAGCATTAACCAACACTATTAAACACTGCACATTCTACATCTAGAAGTGGTTCCTTTTCAACTAAACTATCTAAATGTACTTTTATTTTTTACCTACATCTTATCTAAAATGAAATTAATGCACATCAAGTCACCTGCATGGTCACCCGCATGGTCACCCGCATGTTTAGCTAAACTACATGTGACATATCTATCTACCTTTTGTTCTACTGGAGGAGTAGGGATTTCATGTTGGATTAGCTTTAAAAGTGATCAAGTATTGTTCAGGAGCAATAACAACAATTTTTATCCCACTGTGACTCTAAGTTTGAGATACAGATACAAAAGTATCGCTAATCTAAGGTGTAAAGTTCATCTATATAATGAGTTGAGGGAAAAAAATAGGCTTAGAATTTACATCAAAGGGACCAACTAATTGGGGCTCTAAAAACTGTTCTGTTTGTTTATTTTTACAGAGGATGTGAAAAACATTCTACAATACTAAAATGATGAAATGAGGGATAAAAACACTGCAAACTTTCATGCCAGTTAATGATTTAAGTTGAAAATGGAAAAAAATCTCTCTTTTTTTTAATGATGGTTTAGTAGCTGCTTATTTCCTTTGTTATCAACACGATTTAAAGAATCAATCTCATGAAAATGGATACGACTCATATGAGAAGAATTTCATATAGTTGTTTGGATACTAAAAGTGATAAAAGATGTATCATTCACATCAAACTACATGTAGAGGGCGTGGAGAACATTCTACATTATTAACAATGATGAAATGAGGGATGAAAACACCACAAACTTTCATGCAAGTTAATAATCAAAGTTGAAATGAAAAATTCTCTCTTTTTTGTTTTGTTTAGTAGCTGCCTATTTTCTTTGTTATCAACATGATTTGAAGCCCCACTACACTGCCTATAGCTACTTGTGCCCTCTATACAGCAAAAAATGCCTAATCGGTGCATGTTGGTTCCCCATGATCCTCTTCTTCTTATGTTAATTGAGAGCTGATTTGATGCGATAACCACCTGCCAGTGACCTTGCAGGGAGGTCTAATCCCCCTGGCCAAACTATGGTAGTTGTAGTTATTTGGATTTTTAAAATGATACAAAATGTATTATTCACATTAAACTACATGTAGAGGATGTGGAAAACATTCTACACTATTAAAATGATGAATGAGGGATGAAGACGACGCAAACTTTCATGCACTAAAAGTTAATGATCAAATTTGAAAATGAGCTTTTGGAATAAAAAAAGGGCTACACTTACTTGTTATACATCAATCATCAATTGGTTGTTGGTTGTTATAAAACAAGATATAAACATGAGTGTAATATTATATAAATAATACATGCTTTATATAGAAGGAAAGTTGAAATTAGATCATGAATTCTAAATTATATGATATTTCAGTGTAATATACATTGCATTTAAATGTATGGAAAGAAATTGTAAGTACATGTGTACACAATATATATGGCAAACAGCCTATAAATTTATTAATTGTATCTTATTTCCTTGATTATAGCGCAGACTTTGAATGTTGACTTTTGTGAGACACTTGTAATACAGAAAGAGTCATGAGCATACCGGCAGAGACATACGGTGGCACTAAACAAGAAGCCATTATCAATATCATCATCATCATCACCATCCTCTTCCTCATCAATATTATCATTGTCACTACCAACACCACCATCTTCATCATCATCATCATCATCATCCTCCTCATCACCAACACCATCATTAATTTCATCATCATCCTCATCACCAACACCATCATTAATTTCATCTTCATCATCATCACCACCAGCATCATTAGTTTCATCATCATCATCATCATCATCATCACCATCTTCATCATCATCACAATCATCATCATCATCATCATTCTCATCACTACCACAACCATCAATATCATCCTCATCACCATTTGTCATCTACAGTTACATGTATACATTGGTTATTTGTGCCATTTATTAACTGTACCACCCTTTTACTATTCATAAAATTAATGATGACTGTGATAATCAAAAATGGAGTTCATGTATACAAAAAATTATTCTATCAGTGTATTATTTAGATATTATATAGATATACACATCTGTTATCATAGAAAAGATGACATTCTATAAAATATTAATATGGATGTACAGGTAGCATAAGTAGATATAAATGGGAGTTATAATCTAATTCTTTGGAATACGGTAGTATAAATCTACTGATGTAATACTGTGTATTACTAAATGTAATGAAGATCAGGCAATGTATATAAGTATATTACTATGGTAATAAAATTACTATGTATGTATTCATGTGAGTTAGTGAAATCCTTCACTGGACAACATACCTGACTTCTGCAGTCTTTTGAGAGTCTTCTCTCCCAAGCCCCTCAACGTTCCCTAAAAAAATATAAACATAAATATAAATATAAACTTCAAAAAGGTAATAAGAAACAATGCATTAACTAGAGCAGTATATTCATGTGCTTTATTAAGCCTTTTTCACACAGAACCTGGTACCAAACTAAAAAAAGACAACCCCCCCCCCCCCCCCCCCAAGAAAAAAACGCTACCAAAACATAAAGTTACACCAGTGTAATGCACTCCTAACTTTTTAATCCAATTGCACATTAGGGGTATGCTTTGGAGGCTTTGGTACTACTTTTTAATAATAATAATAATAATAGTGGGTTCTTGTAAGGCGCTCATGTCTGTCAGACTTGACACTCCTGGCGCTCCCGATTATTCCCCTGGCTTTAGCACGGCTGCCATTACGGCGCTCTAGCATTTCAAGGAATTCATCACCATTTCTTGCCTGTCATAGTCTACATTTTGCTGATGCAGATTTTGACATGGTTTACCAGTATCTATGAAGGCGGCTTCATCCAAATGTTTCTTAATCATTGCATGTTGAAAATGAACTCATCTATCCTCCGATCATTAAATCAGGATTAACATTCCTAATGTGCATATAAGTCTTTATACAGTAAGCTTCCGGTTGCACCATGTGAGAGAGGGGGAGGATTGGGGAGTCCTGAAAAGGACTCTCGATAATCTTTCTTTCTTGACTGTGTGAAGTCCTGACTGTTGGACTGAAGGATACATGTCTTTGAGCACGGAAAAGGGCACTACCAGCCCAAATCCGTCTTGGTTTCGTGCACAGGGTTTTTATACGTCTTTAAATTTGTTTATACCTATCCGCGCTTTATTCAGCAGAATGCCCCAATAAAAATCACTAAATAATTTTATACTGACTGGCTGTAAAAAAAAGATCTCTCAGGTAATTGGTGCCTGTAAATAAATGATTTCCCCTTGTCATTCAAGCTTGTAAAGCGCATAGAGAAACTTTGTTTATTATGCGCTCTATAATATTGTATTATTATTTTATTTAAGTTTCCAATAAAAATCTTCCTACCGAGATGACACCTTCTTTCCTAGATCTTGATAGCGACGGGAAACCAGCAAAGTCATTCTCTTCTTTCTTGTTAGCATTCTTAAACCTCTCCACTGGGTACACCATAGATAGGTCTCGACTGAAAGAGAAAAGGCAGGGATGAGAGCGAGGATGAGAGAGAGAGTGGTATGAAAAGAGATTCCTTTTCAATTCAATTCATTCCTGTTTATTAATACACACATATACATAAACACTTAAAGAATAAGATACATGATTGCTTTTGGAAGATTTATGATATCATCTTGAGTTTACAATATAAAATGGACAGCAAGATAAAATAAATGTAAACATTAAACATCAAAGTCACAAATAAAAAGAAGATGCAAGGACCGTTCCTATCATCAACATCAATATCTACTTGTAAATTATACAGGTTGTATATGTTTAGCATATTCATAATGCTTAAATATCCATACCAAGTAAGTATTAAATGTTACCTTGGCTTAAGCCTGGCTGCCAAAGTCTTGAAAGCATTAAAAAACTTTATGTCTACCAGGTACTCATTTACTGTTGAGAGTGGAAAATATTGATTAATATCTTGCCAAATGTTGAAATGGCATGAGTTCAGTGATTGAGAATTGAACAAAGCACCGTTAAATCTATAATCAAGTCACCAACAAGAGGTATACCGCCACAGTTCTGTAACAATCATGTATCAGGTATCTAACCACATAAACCATATTTGTAAAAACAGAAATTTAAAGTCGACTTACATCCAATCTCCTTCCAAGTAATCCCCTTTCAAAGACTCCATCCTTAGGGCAGCAAGATGGACTAGTTTATCATGAGATGCTGGGAACAGATTACGAAGAACATCTTCCACCGACTGTCATGATAATAAATGGTTTGGGAGTTAAGGGCCGAGTTCCTACAACAACAAAACTTGTTAATTGAAGACCACTATTAAAAGAAACCTCACCCCTAGAAATAACTTTAGTTATCCTGAGAGATTCATTGTATTCTTGCCCATTAATCTACAAGATTCCCCCATCAAATTGTATGAGAGAGGCATAAAGCAAGAATAGTTTACAGTTTCTCGGAACGACATGGGCATTACCATTTTCTTGATACCGTGACGTACTATGCAAAGTCCTCTGTCAATTAAATGTATTCAAATTTATGGATGCCTTCCTCCCAGGTGAGTGTGTAATGATGAAGCATTTTATTCACCTGCTATTATCCTTTGTACTACAGGTGCCCAAACGCAAATTGCATAAATATCACAATCACCATCACCACTACTACCACCACCACCACCACCACCACCACCACCATCATCCCTATGATAGCCTCTCACCTGTTCATACATGAACATGTACTCTATGCTGTCCTGTTCAACGTTCTTTGTATCCAGGAAACAGAACAACTTGAAGAAGAGTTGCCAGGGCTTGCCTCTGTCACTCAAATTCCTGGCTAGATACCTATACAAAGTGTCAAATGGTTGTAAATCATTCACTCAATGCTTTCATCCTGATATTTAAATTTAAAACAAAATTATTTAAATATATAATCCCCAATAGCCAATATGAGGGGGAAAAGGTTTTCATGATACAAGCATTACAAAATATAGCATACATGTAAATCTACTTTATGTATACACAAACAATGTACCCATGAACAGTCACAACTACTGCATTGTAACATGGAAGCGATTTTACATCCTACAAAGGGCACCGGAAATGTGCTTGTCAGAGATTTTCATGAATTATGCCCCTCGACCCCAAGAGAATGCTAGATTCATCAATAATGACGTCCATGGAATGCTAAAAAATATGCAAACTCAAGTATCGTGGCAAAAATGAAATTAATAACGTAACTTGACAGTTCTTTATTGAGAATGGGCCAAGTACTACACAGCTACATTGTATACTGTAACTAGTATTCTAATTTAGTATTACTTTAAATGTACTCCAATTACATCAGTCAACACGTACCTTTCAAACTTTGTGAGGACATCAGCGATCACCGTCCTGTCATCGATGGCCTTCTCGACCTGTCCGCTTCTCTCGTAGAGAGCAAACCGATTGTGACATTTCTCAAGACCCATGCCCTTGATTAATGTATGTACAACCTGAATAAGCAAATACCCAAAATCAAACTGATTATTAAAGAATTAATGAAAAGATTTGAACTATCAAATACAGGTATTTTACATTCTATGACCACACCTAAAGCCCAGCCCACAAGGATGACTAGATTGTGATAAAAATTGAAACGGGACTACATAATTATGAGATCTTTTTAAAAAGTATACGCTTCCATGATTTGAGTCAAAAATGATAATACGAATAGGAATATTGAAATTGCTATCCTTATCTTTATGATAATCATTAACATTATCAATAGCATTAAAATTATGATAATCAGTATCAATATTATCCTCAACTGTTGTTATTATTCATTATCACCGATAAGTTCATTGGTTTATAAATGTAATGCTTCCTGGGAGAAATTTTAATTATTTTAACATATTTGTGGCTTACACCCAGTCAATTACAGATTTACTGGGTGTAAGCCACAAATAAAGTTAATTGTTGTTGTTGATTATTAAGATTGTAACATCATTGTTGATTATTATGACCATCATCACAATCTCACCTGGCCGGCTGTAGTAGATGAGTTGATTGTGATCTGACATGAGCCTTCTCCATGACAGTGGACGGTAGCATTCATCTCTCTTCGGCCCTTTAAAAACAGGGAGAAAAAAGGACATAATCACCTTTCTTATACAGAACAATGAATATTCAAGATTCTTTGGACAACGTTTAAATCCTTTTCAAGGGAAGGTGGAAAATGAAAGTGAAGATTTAAATTACTGAGATTTCATTGCACCAAGATACATGTATCATCAACAGTAATCAGTAATAAAATCACATCCTATCACATCAAATTCTGATGAATAATAAAATCGTTAAGGGAAAAATTATAAGTTCATGTATCATCAATTTGGAGCCACTGTAAATTGATTTGAGTAGATGCCCTTCTAGCTCCAAATTGACAATATATCAGATCAAAAGCAAATGAAACTACATCTAAGCTCAACGTACCAAGATAGCGATGATTTCTTGTCTGGATGGAGGGAACTCTCTGGTCCTGGTTCTCTTGAGAGCGTCTAGTGCAAACGCACCGTACTTAGACATCTGTGTGTCTGGGTACATGTCCATTTGTCTAGAGAAAGAAGTAGGGAAGAAAAAAAGGAAATTAATATATGTTTTTTAGATGCAAGTCACTTCAATTGCTTAAGTTCAAAACTTGGCCATAATAATAATAATAATAACTTTTACTTATATAGCGCTTTTCATAAGACATTTATATCAAAGCGCTTTACAATATTGATACAATTAAAACTAAACAGAGTAATGACAAGAGAACAAATATGAAGTGAAATTATGAAACATAAGATAACAAGGTAAGGTAACAATTTAAGAACTAGGTTGAATATGCATTTTCCATTTGGTAAGTTTTTAATTTTGATTTAAACAGAGAAATATCAGAGTTGGAACGAATGGACGCTGGAAGAGAATTCCACAAACGTGGAGCAGAGCATGAAAAGGACCTATCACCAAAGTATTTTGTTTTTGCTTTTTTATCGGTCAAGAGAGTTTGATTTGCAGAACGAAGGGGCCATCTGTGTGTGTGGGTACATGTCCATTTTCGTTTACCAGAGCCAATATTTTTTTTTAGGCACAATGGGGTAGGTTTCTATCCCACTGCTGTCACGATGTTAACAATGAAAGAGTCACAAGTCTTTTCTATGTCATGGGTTTATATACCACCACAGTCTTTTCTATGTCATGGGTTTATATACCACCACAGTCTTTTCTATGTCATGGGTTTATATACCACCACAGTCTTTTCTATGTCATGGGTTTATATACCACCACAGTCTTTTCTATGTCATGGGTTTATATACCACCACAGTCTTTTCTATATCATGGGTTTATATACCACCACAGTCTTTTCTATGTCATGGGTTTATATACCACCACAGTCTTTTCTATGTCATGGGTTTATATACCACCACAGTCTTTTCTATGTCATGGGTTTATATACCACCACAGTCTTTTCTATATCATGGGTTTATATACCACCACAGTCTTTTCTATGTCATGGGTTTATATACCACCACAGTCTTTTCTATATCATGGGTTTATATACCACCACAGTCTTTTCTATGTCATGGGTTTATATACCACCACAGTCTTTTCTATGTCATGGGTTTATATACCACCACAGTCTTTTCTATGTCAGGGGTTTATATCCCACCGCTGCCACTGTGTCAACAATGAAAGAGTCACCAGTCATTTCTATGTCAGGGGTTTATATCCCACCTCTGCAACCGAGTCAGTAATGAAAGGCTCACCAGTCATTACTATGTCAGGGGTTTATATCCCACCTCTGCAACCGAGTCAACAATGAAAGAGTCACCAGTCATTTCTATGTCAGGGGTTTATATCCCACCTCTGCAACCGAGTCAGTAATGAAAGGCTCACCAGTCATTACTATGTCAGGGGTTTATATCCTACCTCTGCAACCGAGTCAGTAATGAAAGGCTCACCAGTCTTTTCTATGACATGGGTTGCATCCCACTGCTAATGAAACAGTCACCAGTCACTTCCATATGATGGAATAATATGTATCCAACACTGCCACCATGTCAGTAATGAAAGAGTTACCGGTTATTTCTATGGCACTGGCACATGAATTACAGGTCACTAAATTTTATTCAGTTAAATGTACAGGAAATGCATATTTTCAAATATTCACATCTATTCTACACACACTCATTGTGTGAAAAATCAACTTTTCCATCCGAACAAAATAGTTACCCACCTCTTTATGTGGAAGCGAACGTATCTGAGGATGTTGCGGCTGGGAAGGAATGTTGCTGCCATACAGGCAATGAGCTGCCAGTTGCGGAGATTGTTGTGGCCATCTGGATCAAGGACCTGAGTGGTCTGTTTGACAACTTGACAGTAGACCTCGTCCCTCAGGGGTTTCAGGTCATGCGCCGTCTGAAGGATTGTCTGTAAAGAAAGGATATAAGATGGACAGCAAGGTTAATATGAATATCACATCGTCACCATTGTCTCATTTGTAATTTTCCTCAACACTGTAAGTTCTTTTGCTTTATTTCCTTGAAGGTCACACAGCCTTCCGGTATTTAGTAACAACCAGAGTATGTAACTTTCACTTCTGCTAACAATATCTCCTTCCAAGTTTTGTGTGGTACGCATTTGGTTTTTGAGAGCCAATTTCCTATCATTTTGATGATTTGAAAAAATGACAGCGTACGTAAGTTCTTATATAATACTTAATCAACCTTTCAAGACCAGAACTGAACTTTATCTTAAACAAGTCATGAAAATAGCAGTGAAAATTTATACTACTGACCTGTATAAGAGGTAGAGGATCTGGAACGTTGTCCAATGAGCCTTGAAGAGCTGGGAAGATCTTGACTGCTTCATCTTGAAGGGTAGAGTAACCCTTGTCTGGACCTGGGATAGATCAGACAAACACTTCTACAGTCAAACCTGCTTTAGTGACCACCTGTCTACAAAGACCACCTGTCTACAAAGGCCACACTTGCTGTTTCCCTTGAAAATGGTTTCTCATTGAATCATGTACTAAAGGAACCTGTCTACAAAGACCACCTGTCTAGAAAGACCACTTTTTGTGTTTCCCTTGGGCGGTTGCTATAGACAGGTATAACTGTATAAACTTTATTTACCTAAACAAGACAAGAACAGGACATCTTGGCTCTTGACTCTTTAACTTGACCCTGCATCTAAAAGCACTTCCCAAAATCACAAAATCAACTTTTTAAATAATATTGTTTTGATTTACTGCAACTGATTCATTAGTGGAGTAGGCCGTCTTGTAATAACTTCATTTAATCAACTCAGTAGACAAGTTCACAGTCATCAAATGTCATAAATGACCCAAATATCCAGAGATCATCTCAATATGGAAAGGTTTCAATCATTGCATTTTATATATTTATCAGGCACTATACAGTAATTCAGGTGCTTCTTGAATTACTTCCGTTTTCACCGTCAAAAGAATGTGATGTATATCATCCTGTGTATCATGGAATGCAGCTATGGAGTAAATATTGACAAAGATTACATATTTTCCATGACCACTTATCCATTATTTTTCTCAAATGGTTTTACAATCTGGTTCAAGTAATGCTCGTCTTCCCAAGCAAAATAACAAATGTGGCATATTAGATCTGGGTTTGTATCAAGCATGAATCATTTCATTACACGTTCAGAGCCCCATAATTCCTTATGTAAAAGTGTCGTAGTCGAGTGGTTTAATCACTTGACTTGCAATTCAAAGGTCGTGGGTCGATCCCTGATACGGCACTAATGTCCTTTGGCAAGACATTAATCTTTGTTTGCCACATTAGACCCAGGTGAGGTAAATGGGTACCTGGCAGGATTTAATTCCTTGAAATGCTAGAGCGCTGTAATGGCAGCTAGGCTAAAGCGGGGGTGATAATTAATGCGCCTCGGAATAGAATTTGTAGAAAGACGTCGCTATAGAAATGCCTATAATTATTATTATTATGACTTACTGCTGCTGATGTGTCCATATGGGAGGGGTAAGAGGGGTGCCTTGATGGGATGGGGTGTACTCCTCAGGATGGGGTTCAGTTGGTAGATCCTCTCTAAGGCCTTCAAATCACCAGCTTGACCTACTTCCTGTATGACACATAGGTAAAGGTAGAGGTGTTGCAGTTGACTGGTTTAGTTACTCAATTGGGGAAGCATAGGTTGTGGTTTCAAGCTTCAGCACAGCACTTATGTCCAAAAAGAAGTTGAAAAATTGCTCACCATCAAACACATTACTTTATTTTCTCTGCTCCAACTTTCATTGTTGACATGGTGGCAGCGGTGGGATATAAACCCATGTCAAGATGGAGGCATAAAAAGATATGGGAATTCAAGCAGTTTGATCCATGGACATGCAAGTCTAACACCAATTAACATCAGTTGGGTACCGGTAGGTGCCTGGTAGGAAGAAATTCTTTGAATGCTTGAGTGCCTTCTCAGCTAAACCCAGGGTAAAAATAAGATTGCAGGGCCCTCAGGAAGAACATTATTAATACTGATGAGACTACCCCGGGTAAACAATACATAGTATTATCACTATTATTATTTTATATAATCTTTTGCCTCATTTCCCACAAGGCATGCAAATTGATCATCATTTTATAATCTTTAAAATCTTTCCTCTGCTCTTGGTAAGTCAATGGAATGATGCCCGTACCCTGATTTCTTTGATGAGGGTCTGGAAGGGTGTTTCGAGCGGTGGTTTTGTATCGATCACATCCTGGATTGCGTTGGTCCACCTCCATGCCTCCTCATTGGATGCAGTGTAGAGGTTGAGAGATGTCCGTCGACTATGTAGGGTGATCTTCCAGCAACCTGGCCAGGGAATAGAGAAAATGTTGAGGTTTAATAGAGGACTGTTTGAATGATTGGGATTTCCTAAATGCAAAGTTATCTCTTTCCTGGCCTTGACATTTTCAGACAATTATTATAAATAACCTATCAAGTGCACACATTTGACCCAAAATACTTGTTTCACTGAGAAATTTGAAATGAGTTATCTTGCATGGATATAAACTTTAATGGTAACCGTTTCCGTTCCTAGCAGGCAAACTTAGATCTCCTCACCATTAACATGAAGATCAATACTTGTTCTTGGGTGGGATTTGTTGCCCTTTGCATGGAAGGATAATAATCTGCAGTAGATCTTTTGTAGCCTAAGTGTCAAATTCTTTTCTTCTGAAAATATTTTTTTATGCAATTTGCCATATTTTACATTTTTACATGACTATCAGCATTTGTATTTAGAATGAAATCTCTTGTTCAAAATTTAAATAACTTTGGCTTCCAAATTGAGGTAAGTTTCCAGTGATATAATCAAATACTAATCAACGTTCCCCTTTTCAAAATTAAAGACAGACAGGTATATCATAATTTTTTAAGTCTTTTTACTTTGAGGTACCCATAAAAGTATATTAAACCTACGATTAATTCTCTTTTAAGTGTACATAAACATGCAAAGAGACACGAGTAGAACTTTACAACCTATGCTCCAGTGACAATTACTCTGCTGAAAATTTCTAACACTTATTAAATTCCCGCCATACTAATTACGCAACAGCATCTATACCTAATCTTAAACTTAATCCAACACCATCCAACCCAAGGCAAACTAAGTATCTTTCATGAAATAAAGTCAACAGCAAATGTCATATCACTTTACCGTTCATGCATTGAGGGAGGGTGCATGGGATTGGGGAAGAAAAGCAGGAAGGAGAGATAAAGGAAGTTTGCACAGAAGACAAGACACAAGGAAATTTAATGGAGAGAGCAGACAGAAAAAAGAGATATTGTAAGTATCACAAGGAGATAGAGTAGAGAAGAAATAGGTAGAGAAAAAGAAGAACATAGAGGGAGATATTGATTGTGTACTGCAAATGTGTTAAGTTCATTCAAAACAGGTTGCAAAAATATTGGAATTTGGGAGTAATACATGTAGGGGAATAGGACATTATGAATATTTAACAAAATCAGATGCATGTGGAATAAAACAATACAGCACCCATCAAAAAGGGATGCAAATGCTGATTGGATATTATTTGGATTACTCATGCACAAACAAATAGAGGGTGAGGGAGAGCATAATTATAATTGAAGTAACATAACAATTAATTTTAAATGAAACACATCATTTCCCTCCTAAATTGTATATTACTATCCTAGTTATTTAAAGACAAATTACCAAATTTGTTATTATGTGCTTGCTTCATGATTAAATGGACAGGTAGTCGTGTGGCTGGTTTGATGTAATTGCCATTCACAGCTGATTGTGCCTTTTCTCTAACTGAAAGGCGCACATTGACCTGACTGCAATTTCAATTTAAGTATTAAACTTTTGACTACTGAATTCTCATATTCCCCAGAGGTCTAATACCGGAACCACCTGGTACCAGTAGACAAATGGGTTAACATGATCATTAAATGCTTTGATCAGGAAGAATTCTCAATTTCAATTGTTCACATCTACATGTAGTTGCATTGCAAATCTTGAATCCAAAATCTAGTTGCAGTCAGGATGCAAAGGACATAGCAGACTTTCATGGTTACTTTTAAACCTGTTACCTACGAAAAATGGATGGTCCCTGATATTAAACCTATAACCTATAGGAACAGTATAACTCAGTAGTCAAGGGGGGAACTGATATGGGATACAGGACCTGAGTGATCGGGGACTGCAGATGATAAACCACTGGAGGAGGGGTACAAGCTGAGAACCATTGGGTGGTGGTGGTGGTGGTGGTGGTGGTGGTGGTGGTGGTGGTGGTGGTGGTGGTGGCGGTGGTGGGGGTGGTGGTGGTCGGGGGGGGGGGGGTGATGGAGATGGTAGGGAGGGTGGGGGAGGGGTAAATAGCAGTCGCATGCCAGGAGGGCACACCAAAATAACTATCCTTACATTCATACCACTTAAAAATTCAAACTCCACACATTTCTTACCAGTCAATTTGCCTGTTATATTTCCATGTCAAATTTATATATTTTTCATTTATATGGGAGAATATAAAAAAGAAGGAGTGCAATAAATAATGTTAGTGAAATACATAACAATAAACTCAATTTATCAACCAAAATTAAAATATACACTTGAAGTAATATGATACTGCTGCATATTTTGTGCAGGAAAGTACACTGTGCTCTGTGATTAAATTTATAGTTGAAATAAGAATTAAGTCTACACAAAATTAATCATTCAAACCTTGGGGGCAACGTACAATTTAGCTACCAAGAAAATGCAATATAAATGAACATTGCTTTCAAAAGTAGAACTTTTGTGTTTATAAGGGCATGTTTGTAAGTGCATTTTAAAGAAATGCAGATATGTATAGCAGAGCGTTTTGTCGTAAAAATATACCGGTAAGCATGTACTTGACAATCGTCTAACTGAATACAAATGGGTTACAGAAAGGGAGAAGAGGAAAAGGGAAAAATAAACAGAAATGACTTATAAATAAAAAGAGAATGATTTCGCCCCGCATTGTCACTCAAGTGACTACAAAAGGTCAAAAAAATAAGTTACACAACATGTAGCATGTACTTGATCAAATTTATTTTAACTACTATACATGTAGGTTATGAATGAAGAAGTTAGTACATGTAGTTGGATATCTAAGTGTGGTTAGTTAGCCTAATGACAGTTTATGTTTCGGAGCTTTGATCATAGACATGCACAAAATGAAATTACTGAATATTCATGCAGATTTCAACAAATGCTTTCACATTCGTTTCGTGAAAGCATGACTGTAAGTTCTGCATGACTGAGACATACACGTAGCATGCACGTAAAAACACACGTCGCAAATAACATTTAGAAGCAAGAGAATGACATGTAAAATGCACAATAGCTCATTTCTCCATAACTTGGTTTTATCTAGATATTTTGATAAATGTATACTTTCTCTTTGTGCAAAAGTAATTGATGAAACATAAGATAGGGTTCTGTTAACATTTTTTTGAGGAATCATACTTCCGACAAAATAACATTACAGATTATTTCTCTCCAAATATTATATTAAGGGCACAATTCGTGATAACCTAAGATCTCTAGAGGGACAACTTTGACATTTCTTTACTTTCTCCGTATTAGCCCTCTAGTTTTCAAGAATTAATTGTTCTCTGAACTTGTATAGGGCTCCAAAACTTTTCTGACAAAAGTGTCCAGCTTGATATTGCAGGATCTATATTCTTTTTTGTTGTTGTACCCCTGTGTAAATTTCTAAATTTTGTATATATACATTTGAGGCTCTTTTCTTTTTTCCATTTTGCTTTTTTCTTCTTTCATATTCATGCAATTGGCAACACCAAGACACATACATGCAATATCAAAAGACCATTTACATGCGACACAGCTTTGACTACAAGCACAAGACAAAGGACATCCATTGATCAACCGATCACATCTAGGACAGCATCTTTTCATTTTTTCATCCAACAAATTGCTTTTTGCATACATACCCTCCGGCCCTGAAGACTTAGATTTCTTTCGGGTGCGTATTAGGGTGGGGACACGACTGGTCTTGCGCCCACTCAAACCGTTCGTTAACGAGTGAGACATGGGCATGTTTTCATATGTTGGATTCTCATTTTCGTTATTGATTCCATTTCTGTAATAATCGTTGGGTGCATCATTCACTATGTGGATATCTGAATAGAGCCCTCCTGATTTAATGGGATTTGTTTCGGAGTGGTGAGATGGATGTGTGTGTGGGTGTGGGGGAAGGGGTGGCGCAAGTCCAGTAAATAAATGAAGAGAGGAAGTGTAAAAAATAAAGGATGGTGGTATTAATGTTTGAATGGTTAGAAAGAACAAACTCATGGTTAAACAGACCATTATAAAACTATTAATGTGCTTCAGCTTTCAAAGATTCAATTCACTAACAGGTTTTTGCAGTGTAGATATCTGTTTGCTGTGAATTTGAAATATGTAAGACACTTTTCAAGTCTTTTGTTTGGTGCAGATCACAGCTCTCAAATTCTGGACTAAACCTAATCTATTTGACTACAGATTGAAAGGCTTACCAAAAATTATTGCAAGGCCAACTGAAACAGTACATATAAAGAATTCCATACATTTTATTTGTTTTCTTATAAACACTTTTGGGATATATTATTCCAGAAATATGAAAGTAATGCTTGGACTTTGTAGAATGAGTAGTGATATCATGTCAGGAAGTGAAATGTTACTTCAAGACAGAAACTACAAAATCTGAATTAATCTCAATATTAAAAAAAAGTTATATAAATACCACACAATTATACAGAAGAGTTAAAATGATTACACATTATTGCTTTCAATGATGCTCAGTATATAATTAGAATGAGGTAAATGCTGTATGAAAGTATGCATTATTCCTTTAGATTTGTAATGCATTGATGATTAAATAGAATAATGAACATGAAAAAAGGGTAATATGCAATTAAGTCAATGTATTAAAGATTCAGGAAGCATAGAATAAATGGTTCTGAGTAGATAAAAATAGGAAGTAAATGGCATTCATATGCTAAATAGTACTGATATATATATATATGAATATCTTGAAACTATTCAGGTTTTTTTAATATTAATCATGCAGCAGACTTTGGAATAATGAGTGAAAAAAACTGGAGTTTGAAAGAATGCTTTGTTGTACTATACTACAGTATACACAATTAATGCATGAGTACCCTTTTAAATATAATAAAAGGAAATTTTAAGAGGAAAAGCAAAAGAATGTATATAATCCTGTTGAAATCCCTACCAAACTTCATATACAGCACAATGTATGGTCCTATCAAATTTGTATTTATAAAGAGTATTTCCTTCCATATCGACAACAAGTTGCAATCTTCTAAAATGTTTGTATCCCATTAAAAGAGAACCTTTGGTGTGACTTGAAGTTGGGCTTTAACTGGGCCAATCTATCAATTCCACTTAAAAGTAATAAACCACAAATTTTATATTAAAAGCATCATTGCCCTGCTATGGTATTATTGCCATATTTTAACCCTCCACTCAGTACTCTGGTCCAATAAAGAGCACATTGATTAACATCTATTTTCTGGGTTTATTTTATTTCCAGTGGTATGGTGGCAGCGGTGGGATAGGAATTCATCCCTGATGCTGTTAGGAGAACTCCATTAGAACCATTAACCAAAGACTGTGTAAGTATTAACATACATGTATGTCTACTGAACTATGATCAGTGAATGTGAACTGTAGCCTACCTTCTTCCTTGTGTGTCTTCTCATCTGGTTCCGTCACAGAGCAGAGACTGTTGATGGCGATAGCCCCCATCTTCTGCAGGCACTCGATGCTGCGGTAGTAGTCCAACGAATGCTGCGTCAGGACAAAGTAACGCTTCTTGCGTGAGCCTCCGGCCCGTGCGAGACCCGTTGTGTTCTCCTTGGTCATCCAGCCACTCAGGATGACCTCCTCCTTCCGGTATGTCCTCTGACCCTTGTGGTATTGGGTCAATGCTGGTCAAGGGAAGAGTGAATAATAATGAAAATAAAAACTACATTTGTAATGTACGCAAAAAATGGGGAACATCGAGACGAAAGACAGAACATAACTAGAGAATATAATTGGAAAAAAACAATCTAGCAAATAAAAAGACGTCCCAGTTTATTATGTACTTCATGAATTTGTTCTTACATTACGATCTACAAGAAAAATTGTACAAACATTGGCTCAAATCTGAAAAATTACAGATACAAGTAACAAGTAAAAACAAAATATGGCAAAAAGTTGGAGTTCATACCTGTGAGCCAGTTATTCATTTCCTCTGCTGTTGAACCCACAAGGCTTATTACTCTTTCTGCAGTTATAATGGCAAAGGCGTTTGGTCTGGTGAAAAATGTGCACAAAAGATAAATTATTGAAAACAATTAATTTAGACTGAAATTTCATTGCAACAACATGTGACAAAAGAGAATAAATAATCCTACATCACAATAAAGCCTAAAGTTGAGTGCAGAGATGAATATGCAATCACAAAGACACCTATACATGTATATTTATGTAATAATGCTTTATGAATGTAGAAGAATATACTCCAAATCCAGGTGTACATGTACAAAGTACATAAACTTGTTTCACTTTACATAACCAACAAATTTGAAGAGGAATCAGAATAAGTACATGTAGTCAATGAAACCCAGTCAAGATGCTACTGGAAAAAAGCAAGTAAATCTTACATTGCCTGGTTCATCAGTTATAATTTCATAAAGCCATGTATGGATACCCCTAATAAGCTAAATACACATGTAAAACCTCATAGCATACCTGTACTTTTTAGTGTTACGATTCCTTACTTTACAGGAAATATATAATGTAGCAAACAAACAACCGTAATGACTCACTTGGCGACGACGTTGACCGGGACGACTGAGTCGATGAGACCTACGTCCAGAGAGCCGATAGCATTCTTTGGATTAGCCTCCTCATCCCTCATCTGACGAAGCTCAAACTCGTTTGCATTCTTCACTCTCGTCAGTATGCTGTACCACTCACTGTAAAAAACAACAACAAACAACAAAAGTCCCCAGTGAAATCGAATTATTCTCTTCGAAAACTACATGTATAAGGCCTACAAAACAAAGATGTTGTATTGCCCTTTAGGTGCCAAAACATGGGTCGGTCGGTCGGAAATCTTTTCTTTTTTTAAATTTTTTTTTTCTTCTTTTTCCTCTCCCTCTTTGGGCTGATATTTCTCAGTTTTTAATGCTTTAATATATTTTTCCCCTAAAAAAAACGGTTTATAAAAAAACTTTTAAAAAAGCCAACCATAGATTTCAAGATTTTTGGGTCGGTCGCAAAGGGCAATACAACATTTTTTGATTGAAGTTGCCTTGTCCCTCATCTGTCAAAGCTCAAAGTGGTAGGCATTCTTCACCCTTAGCAGGAAGCTGTGTCCCTTACTGGCTAATGACAATGATGTCAACAGGTGAGTTATTCTTGAAAAACCTACATACATGTAAATGTGGTATGATCCAATTTTGAAGAATGGGAATTTCCCTTATGACAACATAAGTACATTCCATACATGTACATTGTGCTTTATAGGAATGCAGTAAAATAAATATGCCTTGAAAGGAAATAACATTGCACATAGAGTTACCTTAATACAGGTGCATAGAGTCTGAAATCTAACCCACTCCTTAAAGCCACACTGTACTACTTGTAGCTACTTGCTCCCTCTATATAGAAAACAATGCCTAATCGGTGACCATTGGTCCCCCATGATCCTCTTTTTTCTTATGTTAGTTGAGAGCTGAGTTAATTAGATAACCACCTGTCCAGTGACCTTGGGGGTGGTCTTATCCCTTCTATAAACTAGTACAGATGGGCTTTAAATATCCACAAATACCCTACCCACAACGTAAGAACGGTCCCTTACCTGCATTCGTCTGCTGTTTCCGCTACCACATGGTATGTTCGTTGGTCTGTGATCAGCTCTAATGAGTTCTCACGTCCCACGCTGCTGTCTATGATTTGCCTGCAGAAGGAGGAGATGGAAGTTTAATTTTAAGGCTATTTTTCTAGAATAATTCATTCAGAATTCAATTTTAGTTAGAAACAATCATTTACTTAAAAACTTTAAATAGGTTCAATCCCCTTTAAAAGTCTCCTGGCACCAAACATTTTCTTGCCAGTGCAATACATCACTAATTTATTTAAAGGAAGAATGAATTGATTTAGTCTGCTCCAAGTCCCAGTTGCAGGGCAATTCCGTGAAATAAGTCCCATACAACATATTTTTTCCATTCATTTCATCCGAAAATAAAAATAATATCGGTATGACCATTTGATAATGTTAGTGCTACCAGAAAGAACCATTGATCATATCAAGAATTTTTTTTTTGGATGAAATAAATGGACAGATGTCATTTGTTGTACAGAACTATTGCACATATGTCATTTGTTGAACAGAACCATTGCATAGAATTGCCCTAGAATGCATAGTCTACAGTGTAACTCTAGTATTCAGCTTCGATAGGCCAAACCCTGCGTGATGTGCAACGACTGAAAGGAATCTCTTTAGCTATCATAAGTAGACTTACACAGCGCTCTTGATGTCAATCTTGCCGAGAAGCTTAGCACCATCAGAGTCAGATTCATAGTATGAAAGTATGGTATCCTTGAGAACGAAAAACCTCTTCTTCCAGTTACGCCTGCACAACAAAAGATACATGTAAGATGACTAAGTGTGTGAATGGTGTGAAGTTAATATTTTTTTAACCAGAGAGATGTAGAACTTTCAAAATGGCTGGTGAAATTTCCATTTAAATAATTAAACTTGTAGACATTTACCTACATGTAATTAGCATTATGCCATTCTTGGACATGGGATTGATTATACCACAAACAAAACTTTCTTTAAAAAAATGTTTTTTGTTCAATATTACAATACATGAAAAGCATATTCCTACATCTACTTCAATTAACACAACATCTACTTCAGTTAACACAATATCTAGGCAAAACTTACAATTACATGTAACATCATCTTTATAAATTCTCCTGTCCTAGGAATAATATAAATACATGAGAATGTAGTTTCACTTCATCACAATAAAGAGAAAGCATCTTACCTTGATAATGTTCCAGTTCCTCCTCCCTTCTTCTGAAGCCATCCAGATTTCAATGCTTCCTGTTGATCAAACATAATTTTTTTTCTCCTGTCAATATAGCCCAAACCAAGTAGCAATTCTCCCAATCCCAATTATTTATACAGGGTGA
Organism: Strongylocentrotus droebachiensis; assembly: GCA_035222895.1. Taxonomy (NCBI): domain Eukaryota; kingdom Metazoa; phylum Echinodermata; class Echinoidea; order Camarodonta; family Strongylocentrotidae; genus Strongylocentrotus; species Strongylocentrotus droebachiensis. Next base: position 190,952 of record JAVYIG010001050.1, read on the forward strand.
TTATTATTAAGTGAACTACAGTATCAAGGATAACTTCATTGATGTGTCGCACAGTAAAGAAACAAGGGATACACGTCCCAATGTCATCAAAATGTTTCTGGTAGTTTTCAATATAAATATACCCTACTTTGACAAAAGGAAGCAACTGTTTAATTGCAAAAAAATTATACTTGTCTCTGCAAAATACAAAGAAACTTCTCCTAATATGGAGATTCTTCTTGTGATGTATAACATAGAAAGACATTCCTGCATGAAAGCTCAATATACTCTTACTGTCCAAACTTCTTTTATTTTGTTGTAGTTGCTTTACCAGGTTTTCTTTAAACAAAAATCTAATTCTTGATGCTTCCTTTTGTCAAAGTAGGGATCTAATTTGATGGAATAGACTGGTATGTAAGTCTTACCTGCTTGGTTCTGAACCACATGAGGGTTTCATCTCGGAGAACAAACCAACGCTTCCTCCATGTGTTCATCATACCTCCTGGATGGTGGAAAGAGAATAGGAGAAAACATTTATTAGCATAGTTGGTTCCCCAGCCATATTTATGTCACCATCATTATCTTCATCATCATCTCCTTGTTATACTCATAGTCAGCATGACCATGATTACCGTCATCATCACAACCAAACAATCATCATCATATCCTCCATGACCATAATAATCATCACGGCCGCATCATCATCCACATCACCTTCTTCATCATCATCATCATCATCATCATCATCATCACCATCGCCATCATCATCATCATCATCATCACCATCCACACCACTTTCATCATCATCATCATCATCATCATCACCATCCACACCATCATCATCATCATCATCATCACCATCCACACCACTTTCATCATCATCATCTTCATCATCATCATCATCATCATCATCATCTCCATTATCACCAGTACCTTCACCATCATTCCCACCACCATTGCCAGCACCAACACCGCCACCATCGATCATTATCATCTTAATCTTACCAGCCTTCATCTGTAGGAAACTCTCAAAGTACTGCGTCTCCTCAGACTTCCTTGAAATGGTGTCATCATCTTCATCTTCATCCATCTCAGAAACATCCTCTGGTAGATCTTGTTCAAACTGAAAAAAGGTGAGCAATAAAATATAAAGTCATTGACTATGTTTAATTAACTGAAAAGATATCGTGATTTACATTTTTTCAAATTATTGATTAAACAGCCATCAAGTGATTTAAATCACTGATTTAAAAACAAATCAAAATCTTTGTGGATTTGAGTTAACTAAATAATCCCCAAATCCACATGAGATCACCACAAAACTGGAAACTCTCTTGAAAAACACCTTTCATAATCTTACCACTAATTCTCTTGCATATTAACGATGACAATTTTTCATATATATGACAACAAATAATTTTAGTAATCTTACTACAGAACACATCAAACAAAACCAATCAACGTTTAATGTATTCACATTTAAGAATTTAAGAAGAAGCAAATAATATAGACAAACAATAAACTTCTAATCCCTGAATGTTTTTGACTGATTTGCTATAAAATTATATTGGTTACCATGGCAATAGACTGATCAAAGTCCTGCATGATGTCCTTCTCTGCCTCTGCTAGCCTGGCTTGTCTCATCCTCTCCAGCTCTGCTTCTCGTCTAGCAACCTCCTCCTCGAGCTCCCTCTCTTGGTCCTCTTGCTCCCGCAGTAAATCATCCTCCTTTTGTTTCCTGGAGCAAATTCAAGGTCAACGGTTAGTAGAGTATCAAGAAATACAATGTCGGTAAAGATGATAGGAGAACAAAATACTTTAGATCTACATGTAGGAAGTTCAAAGAGCTATGAAAAGTGAATATAAATAAACAGCATTTGTAAATATTACGTTGATACATGGTAATAAAACTACATGTAAGATTTCAATGTTTAAAACCACCTTTTCTTGAAATTCAAAGACTTGGGAGCCAGTAACCAAATGACAAATCTAAATATATATGAAACTTCAGAATTCTCATCTTTATCAAGCAAACATTGGTTGTAACATTACATGTACCTGTTTATTGTGAAATATGTAAGCATCTCATTATCTCAGGAGATTGATACTCTTCCTAAACGTAGTATTTTAACATACCTCATTTCTTCCTTCTCTCTGATTAGTCTTTCTTCCTCAGCCTGCAAAGATGGATAGAAAACAAAATATCACAAATTATTTTCTTTCTTATGATGTACATGTATATGAAGTACATCACTATCAATTTACTACCTGAAACATCATCATCAATGGCTGCACCATGGTCTGTCATCCTCAAATTGGTAACATTTGAAAGTCTAAAATATTTTTTTCCATATATGCAAACTTTCATTTTTATATTTTTTCAACTGAGTCTTTGAACATCTATATTATGTACTTTCATTTTTTATTAAAACAATGCAGCAAATAAAGACAAAATGAGTGTTGCCAGTTTCAAAATTGAAAATTGATGAATTAAACCCTTAAACAATCCAGTGCTGAATGAATATGCCTTTCAAGCTACAAATCATTACAAGTGGTTCAAGCTTACCTTCCTCCTTGCTTCTTCTCCCTCTATCATTTTCTGTTTCTCTATTTCTCTGGCTCTCTCAATCTCTGCCAATCGGAGCTCCTCGTCTTGCTTCTTCTTCGTCTCTTCCTCTTCTTGCCTCTGTCGAGCTTCTACCTCAAGCTAAAAACAAATCATGGGGATGAGATTACTTGTCTTAATACAAAAATATTACATTTTATTTTATTTATTGTAAATAAGGTTAATTTCTTAACCCATTGCCTACAGGGACTGGTTAGCACCTGTATTGTAAGTGTAATTGATCTTTATTTCATTCATCATAAAAACATCATAAAAAACATATAAAATACAAACATAGTGAACAAGCTAAAGAAAAACATTTATAATAGAATACAACAACAACAAAAATGTCATATGAATGTGGAGACAGCTAGGAAAGCCAAATTGGTGCTACTACCTAAACAGAAATACAGTATAATATTGTCGTTTACAAAGGTTATTAAAAAAAAAAAAACCTGACCGTGTAGAAAATCAATCTTCATATATATTGTTGGATTAAAATTTAATATATCTCCTTTTAAAAACATTAATTGATGTGAATCTGATAATTCATTAGACAACAGGTTTTGTCTTTGGCAAGTGCATTGAACACGTAATTAAAAAAGCACTGTGAAGACATGCACATCGGTATATCCTAAGAGTTATCAGACAAGACCACAAGAACCTCACCTTCTTCTGCAATATTTCCATCTCTTTCAACTTGGCGTCTTGTTTCAGCCTCTCAAGCTCTCTGGAAAAAAGAGAAAGAAAAACGTTAAGATTTGTTACTAAAATATTACAAGTCATGGGATATTACTTTTCTTCTTCTTCTTCCTCATCGAGTGCTATTTCATGCAACAAAGACTACGCACTGCAGCGATTGGGGGTGTGCAGATGGACGACGACAAAAAGGTTCCCCCTACTCTTATACGTTCTTAACGTGCAAAGATGACTCTCCTCTACATTTATACTTCCTTTCCGAGGCAGAATGGATATTAACACTGGATGATTTCAACTCAGATGTATGGCACATTTGAGTACTTTGGTAGATCATAATTTAATCTAAATTTATTGTGAAAGTGTATACTTTCATGTAACATATTCCTCCCTTGACATCCACAATTGATATCTTATGGAAGTGTGGAAGAAATGCCCACTTTACTGTTCAATAGAGACAAGCAGAGTTTTGTTCTAACTTTTTCAAACTTCTATCCATCTGAGTAAAATGTTCAAGAGAAAGATATACATGTAAGAGTAGCACAAATTAACCCATTTTCGAGTATTTCATCCTTTATATGAGAGTGCCATTTTATCTATATAAGTTTTTACCTTTGTTCCTCTTCTTCCCTCCTTCTCTGCTCTTCTCTCACTCTCTCTTCCTCCTTCCTCTTCTCTTCCTTCAGATAAGCCAGATAGTTCCTGGCCTTGCGAGCTCTCTCATACTTCTGCATTACGATTGCAGCATTCTTGATGCGTATGAAGGCAAGACGCCTTTGATGCATCTACAGAGAAAAACCAACAACAAAATTCAAGACTTGCATTTTAGTTTTTGCTTTAAATAAAACATTACAATATGACAATTACATTACTTTGATAAAATATATAATCATTTGAATACGATAAAACCACAACTATTCCCTGGGGATTAATAAACAGAAATCTATATATATCTATAAGTTTATATTTTTGTACATATCAATAAAATATGACATGTTGGTTAAAAATAAAAGAAAACAGGTTTTGATTGAAAAATGAAAGAGTCAGTGACAATAATCTAGACAAGAGTAAAGAAAATTTAGTTTGAAAAAGTGGTATTTCTTACCCTAACAACGTTCTGTACCACAATGATCTTGGCTCGTGTTCTCAGGTACTGCTTTCTGAAAATAAAAGACAACAAAAATCTTGATAAAAAGTGGAAGGTTAGGATCTTAAAATATTCTTCTAAATACTATTTTACATTCATATAGTAAATGAGAAGAGTTATAGAGGGAACATAATATATTAAATCAAGGCCTACACAGAAAACATACTAGTCTTTAAGAGTTTACTTCTCTGCACACCAACATTTTATCTGAGCATGTCAACTAATCTATTAAACACAAGTTACTTTCTATTCTGAAGGCAACTCTTGTGGAATTTAAACTGAAATTAAATCATCTTATTAAAGCAGGACTATTTTAAGTTGACAATTTGAATGTGGGAGAGCCTCCAAGTATACAAAGACAATTATTTTTTATGGTAATGGGTCTACTTCAAGTTACATTTAAGTTTTTATTTCTTTTGCAATTTAATTTAATATTGTGATTTCCTTGATAGAGGCCTCATTTACAAGCACAAGTTGCTTCTTAGAGGTCCTGGCCTATCATGTATTCTGTATTTATGATTTGTATTTTCTTAATGCCAAATAAACTAAATTGAATTAAATTGAATTGATTACATGCACATGGATGAAAAAAGTGTCCCACCCTTCGAACAGGTGCTACCCAAGTCAGACCAACCTTTGCATGTGCCCCTTGAACGCAGCTTTGATGAGGTCCGCTTTGACCCCTAACATCCTCTCTCTCTCGGTCTCCAGGGTGTTCTCTAGGGTCTCCTTGAGGAAGGCCTTGTTCTTCCCTAGCTGCCATTGCTTCCTGGTCCCATCATACTGCAGGAGAAGCACACTACACTTCTGCTTGGAATCGTCGGAGGAAGTCATCGTCTTGAGTTGCTCTTTGCTGAACAGTGATTTGTACCTGGAAAATAACAGGGGCAGTTTAGGGTTGGTTCATTTGAGTATTTTGATGGTTAGGTTTTAATTGATGACTATTGATTATTGATTTCCATCCATTATATTTTTTTTTTTTGGTGAATAATCCATTTTGTAATCACAACACTCATATATACACATTTTCATTGGTGCCACAATTAACTTCAACATCATGAACATCATCATCATCATTATCATTATCACCATCGTTTTCATCACCATCATCATCAGAAACATCAGCAACATCATCACCATCACCATTGTCATCATCAGAATCTTCGCGACATTTGCAATCAAAATTATCATCATATGAAGCATCATCACCTGTGCTATTATCATCATCATCATCAATCAATTATTGTCTCACCTAGCAATAAAATCTGTATATATTCTCCTGACCGGGTAACCTGCCCTCCTGATCTTAATAGTCTCTAGCATTCCAGAGTAACGAAGCTGATTCAGAACCACCTGAGGCTGGAACTTGGTTGGAGCCTGCAAAGATCAAATAAAACAACAATTCAATTCCTTTACTCTCATCCATCAAAATGATGCTTTCGGAAAGGTGAGTCGATAACATCAGAAGGGACCGCATGCATAGATTATGGAATAAATACATAAACAGATAAACATATAGGCCCGAATTCACAAAGGAGGTTTAGATTTAACCCATGGTTTAAACCCTCATTTACATAACCCATGGTTTAAAATAAGCGCGAAATAAGCTTGACACAAGTCAGAGGTCCAATTTTAGACGCACACATTTTTTGCGCTAATTTTTAAACCATGGGTTATGTAAATGAGGGTTGAAACCATGGATTAAATATAAACCTCCTTTGTGAATTCGGGCCAAAGTGAATAAAAAATCACATGGCTATAAATCAATAAATGTATATCAAGATTCAAATGGGTTGACTAGTGATCGCAGATTTGCTCTGATAGTTCCTCCAAGCCCTATTATTGGATTGAGAATAGAGTTGCAATAAAGTCTTTATTATGTTAGATTTGAATAACAGTAGATCATGTAGGAGATCACCAGTCACTTCAATGTCATGGGTTCATATCCCACCGCTGCCACCATGTTTAGTAGAGAAAAAGTCAAAAGTAATTTATGTTAATAGCCAAAATAACTTTTAATGCCTCTACAGTGAAACGTGTATATAAATACCACTCAAGGGAAAACATGAAAAGTGGTCTTGATAGGCAGGTGATCTTTATGTACAGGTTCCTTTGGTACAGGTTTCAATGAGAAACCAGATTCAAGGGAAACAGAAAATGTGGTCTTTATAGAAAGGTGGTCGCTAAAGCAGGTTTGACTGTATTTCTTTTCAGAGTGCGCTTCATAAACTCATTAATCTACAAACAAATTTCACTCTTTACTGTAAATGTGTATGACCTATTGATTTATTACGACATTCTTACCAAATGAGATGAATTCTATTTTAATCACCAACCTTCACTATCAATGCTACATTTTCAATGTACAGGGACGCCAATTAATTTTCAACATAATCTCTCTTGTCAAATTTTGTCCTACAACTTCCTTGAATCTGTCACACAATTAATTTTTATTAACCTTTTGTTAGATGAATATTAATGGGAAGGAAATACTTCATTAAAACAATGAGAGGTTACATATCTTGTAATTAAAAGAAAGATGTATAAACATACCAGCAATTATTCAAAGGCAATGGTGGATTGAGGATAAAACCCTTAAATTTCATTACTATATATTCATGTGATGAATGCACAATTTTAATACAAATGCTCCGATGGCAATTGCTCCTGTGCAAGTTTCAAATGCCTGACTTTAAATGTGGACTTAACACTACTCCTAACAATAACCCCTAACCCTACCATGAAATATAATCACAACCCTAGCCCTAAATTACAATATCCTGATGAGTCTTTATAGGTTTGATCATGATTTATCATGAAAGAACACAGTGCACTTAAAATCGGGGGAAATGATGTCAACCTGGGATTAATCAAGATGTGGAGAAAAGAATCATTTGCTGAGAGTTACATGTAGAAGGGCATAAACTCCATGTACAATGATATGACTTAACACCCCTTATGGCTCTAATAACAGATCAATCATCTGTCTGCACTTTAAGATGACTGAAATATGAAGAAGTGATAGGCCTAATCTACAAGTAGTCACAGGTTCCTCCTTTTTCCTGGATTTAGTTAAGACGTCAGCCTTTTTCTGTCTGTAATAACATCGCTCTAAAAGCGCTAGAGGGAGCTAACCTCTAACGGAACTCATCTGAACTTTCCCTTAAATATTGAAATCAAAATTCTGTTTTTTTTCCTTCTTCTTATCAAATGATGAATGAACATAAGATTTCCATAGTGCTGATAAAATTCAGTAATGTAGTATATTTGACACTTCATATTCTTATTTTATATTTTGAATTGTTTTCCTATCTGAATCTTTTGCCTTGATTATGGATGTAAAAAGGGAGATTAGGCTATAATTACATGTAAACAATTATTTTTAATCAAGGACCACACATGATACAAACACTGTAACTTATAAAAGGACATCACATGTTTGGAATTGTGCACTGAAAAAAACTCCTTCATTCATATCATGAAAATCATTTTAAATTTTCTCGAAAGGGTGCTAAGTTGAACCTCCTTAGGAACCCAATTCTTTATTGTGGTTACCCAAAGGTGATAATTGACAACTTAAATACTTGCAATTACTCAATTTGCAGACATTCTCTAATACATCACGTCTCTAGCTCAGAGGCGACGACAGGTTCATGCCTAAAGCGCTTTGATCTTTGCAACGTGACGAGGAAGCACCTCATACATTTAGAACCCGCGACTAAGCAAGGTGCGGCGGAAGTAAAATAATGTTGTTGCCTGTCGTCCTCTTAAGCTAATTTGTTTGAATGTGCAATGCTAATGGGGAAGGGCTTCTTTTAGAAACGGCTGATGACTGAAGAGTAAACAATGTTAAAACAAAGGAGATTGATTTTAAGGAGCAGGAGGTGATTTCCCAACTAAGGACCCTACAAAGTTAGTGCCTCACCCTAAACTCACGATATGAAATTGTCTGTTGAGAGCCAGAAGAGTGTTAACTCCAAATGTAAAGTCTCATTAGTTAATACCAAGCTGATTCTCCAGAGACAAAAATATGAAAAATAAAGCAATAGGAGCTTCTAGAAGGAACGTACAACTTTTACAAAAACTTTCGCATTGTATTTATGTATTTGGTAGCAATTTCAAACCAATATTTTTCTTTTTAAAATATGAATCTACCTGATAGATCAAAGTGTACTCCAGATTAGTAATCATGAAATTGGAAACTCTGTGACATGTACCTTGTGAGCTCCCCTCCCATTTGCCCTGTACTAAAAGAATTCAAAACTTATATCTTCCCTAATAATCATACATTCACCTTAAAAACAATTACTGCAAATGTATTTTTATACAATCTAATACAACCCCTGTATGAAACAAATTTATGTCATCATCAATAACTAAGAAAATGAGAGCAAATTGGAGAGGAGCTAGCAAAATACGTCAGTGTTCCCAATGTGTGTTTTACTGATGACAACTTCAAATATTTATTAACTGTCCTATTTTTAATCAGATTTTGCACAAACTTTCACTCATTTCTTTCTCTCACTTTCTGCTTTTATTAAAACCAACTTAATATCAGGGTGGTCACTACTGATAGGACGCACCACATGGAAGTGGCTGATATACTTTAGGAGAGGATGGAACGTCTTGTCATTAAAGAGCTTGTGTCCTACAAGGGTGAACTTCCTCTCTCTGCCGGCATTTGTCAGTTCATATCGCTGTTACTATAGAAACGATAACGAGGAGGGCAGTTAGAGAGCATATCCTAAAGGGCGCTGAACTCTATAAACACAGTTGGCGCTTTCATCAAAAGCAGTTTTTACCTTTCAGGCCTAAAGTGACTAAAAATGACTTATTGTTTGTAATCTTTGTTGACAGTTATACTGACCCTTTCCGTGCAAATCAAAATAAAGAGAATACATGTAGCTATTCGTACTTTAAACATCAATTAAAGCATTCAAATGTCTAAGCAGTATTAGCAAGTCAAAACAAAGAGAATACATGTAGCTATCCGTAGTTTAAACATCAAGTGAAGCATTTAAATGTCTAAGCAGTATGAGCTGCGGGTACAGAAAGGGTTTAATGTCAAATTGAAACTTCTATGCAGAAAAATAGCTTTTGCAACAAAAGATATATCATAAAAGTGATAAAAACCTATGCATATCTCTGCAATCTACAGAAACACATTAACATAGAAATAGAAGGGAATAGGGTTCTGTTTGCCCTGAGCTCTTTTAAGAAAGAACACAGGTGTTGGCAATGGGGGACAGGACAATTCCTCTTGGAACATTTGGACAACTTTCGACCATTCTCGGGAGTACTGACTCACTACAAATCTGAGGTTTTTCCGTGCGAAATAATGATTACATTGTATTAGTGCTAATAGGTGACAAATAGGGTGATCATGAAGAGCAATTAGTTGTGGAAACTCTACAAATTTCCCTTCAATGCCTTGCTCTCTGTCATGATATTTTTTGAAACATTCAAACCTTCTAAAGTAATGTTGTCAGAGGTGATATCATCCACGTTTGAGCGGAAATCAGCAAGACGTGCAGACTTCGTAAAATGCCCATAAAAGTGCATGTGTGTGGTAATTACAAGTTAGATATCTACATTAAAAAAGAGCACCTCAGAACTTAACTCATTGGCAACTGAATTCATTCATTCCCATAGGCTTAATACAGTAACCACCCAATTCCCACAGGCAAAGGGATGACAATGAAAATTTAAAATTGTAGTCATTTTGTGTGTTGAAACATATGGGAATTTAAGTAGTCCTGCACTTTGTCACAAAGACATTACTGATTCAACCAATTTGAAGAGCCCATATGTATAGTGATTAAAACTTTTAAAAGTTCATAACTTTCTTATTTTGAGTCAGATGTCATTCAAACTTTCATCAGTCTGCTTCCATGATTTTGTTTTGTTTCTTTTAGAAGAGTTGTCTGTTAAGGTTGGATTTCCCTTTAGGTTTCCTTTCTTAGAGTTCAAATTTTAGTTCATCGACTTTGTATATTTATACTACCAGTAATTTACTTTGAAGCTTTTGAAGTGACTTTATTCTGTAGGCACCTTGAGCATCTATAGAGATGAATATGTACACTTTATAAATATTGTCAAAAATATTATCATACAAATCTTTGTACCGTGTGTCTCAAAAAAAACGTAACACTTTTGAAATGGTTGCCAAATTGAGCATATATAATTTTATGAAAAAATGTCTATATGTATGGAAAGCTAAAGGACCAACCTTTCATATGATATGAAAAAATTAAAAAAAAAATCATGCTTCGATGGACAGTGTTCACTTAAGTGTGTGTGTGTGTGGGGGGGGGGGGGGTGGGCGGTGGTGTTTCGGGATTGATAAATAACACTGAAAAAGGAATGGTATTCGAGGTATTCAAAATATCCTTTTGATTCAAAATATCCTTTTGATCCATCGATCATGAATATCTCATATCGACCTTATTTTGTAAGTTACAAGTAATTTACCTGTCCAAAATTGGAAGGAAAAATCCTGCGCAGGCCCATTTTCATACCTCTAACTTAAGTGAACACTGTCCATCGAAGCATGATTTTTTTTTTAATTTTTTCATATCATATGAAAGGTTGGTCCTTTAGCTTTCCATACATATAGACATTTTTTCATAAAATTATATATGCTCAATTTGGCAACCATTTCAAAAGTGTTACGTTTTTTTTGAGACACACGGTATAGGTAACTGGTCCCTTTTTATTTCTTTCAGTGTAGGGAAACAAAAACCTGTAACCCATTTTTCCATGCGCTGTTTAATTTGTTACCCTACGATTCATGAAGATATTTGGACTTACCTTTTCAGTATTTGGTTTGACGCATCTTACAAAGTATGGATTGCAGTTATTCAGAGCAGACATCAGCGAATGTAGTGAATCCTGAAAGATTTATAATAATATATTAATCCACTTTATGCAAACAACACCTGTTATCATTCCCTAATAATTTTGGACAATATCTAATTTTTTGTTTAAATAATAAGAAGACAAAATTATTTGGTATTTCTTCAAAAGCATACCTCTAGTTATGATAACATCTATGATTTAAGATTTATCACTAATTTGGTCTGAAAGAGAAGTCTTTAATATATTCCTGATATCCTGATATTTTAAAATAATATATTTTCCATAATCATACACTGATTATGTAAAAGAAATCAGGATTGTTTTAATCAATGAAGCTGAACTAAAATTCAACTGCCTCCACATCCATAAACCATGTCAAATTGTTTGAGAAATATGTTTACTCTGACATTCTATAAATCTCTACATGTTTTTAGGGATATCAAATATTAAATGAAAGCTTTTCAATCAAAGTTTGTAAAATCTTTATTCATTGAAATTCAAGCACTTTCAAACATTTACTAAAGCTTCACTGTAAGTAAGAATTCAAAGACATTTATTCCACAAACATTTTTATCAATGAAAAGAACAAATACAACTAAAGTGGAATACACATAAAGAGCATAAAATAATCATACCTAAAATCATGCCATGGTGGAATCGAACTGAAGTTGATGTCAATTGTCAACTCTTATTTTACTATCAACAATGTTTCCATCTTTCTTTCCTTCATTCTTTTTTTCCATTTATTTTCTCTTCTACTTTTTCTTCTTCAATCTACTCTTATATACCAATTTCACTACTGAATGTCTTAATATTATATTTACCTATTTTATATCATACTATTTGCATGTATTTTATACGTTGCATTTTTATTTGTAAGTTCAAGATGTATCAACTTTGAGCGGTTACTTTGAATTCTTATCAATAGACCTTGTAAATTCAATTCAATTTAAATGTATTCGACCCCTCCCTCACCTTGAACTGAGCGCTGACGGTAGCCTTCTTCCTGGTATCCTTACCCCTTCCCCCTCCTGACTGCTGGCTCTCTGCTACATTCTCAAACAGGTCATAGATGAAGTCAGATCTGAAAGAAAACAAAGAAATAATAGTTCAATAAATGATATTAATAATAACCACATATATATTGGGGTCATTCCATGAGGTCGGGGCAAAAGTATGAAAATGTCCATGTAACGTTGGTATGAGATCTTCCGAGATGAAATCATCTGTTGAAGATCTGTATGCAAAGAAATGAATGAATATACATATATAGAAGTGCGGCCCTGCCAGAATTGTTCCTGTTTCAGTTGCTTTTCTTCAAAATCTTTGCTTAATACACATTTCTCTTTTTTACAGCATTACATAGACATCATATTCATGTAACATTACATGAACTTTGGGTCTATGATATTGATTCTCCAACCACATGGAATGACCAATTGAGCGAGAATCCATCCCACACTATTATATGGCCTATCTGAAATAATAAACATGTATACATTTGCATATTACTGTATCTTTACCTCCTATATATACACTTCATTAAATGTATTACTTTATAAGAGAAGCAGATACAGGACTTCATCAAGATTAAAAAGGATGTTTAGTTTAATATTCTTCCAGCATAAAAAAAGATTATTAGTTTAATATTCTTCCAACATGCTTAAATCTTGGCCATGAACTACACCAGATCCTGATATTATTCTCAAAATAGAACACAATGAAATGCAAATATTTCTCAAAGATTGGGCAAACTAAAATAAGGATCCCTGGTGCAGCTGCACAGATTTGATTTCCTTCATCTTGGCATGGTGTCAAAGCGATGAATGACACATGAAGAAAATGATTGAAGTTCAGAAAATATGGTTGACACACATTATTAAAGATAATTGACCTTACATGCAAGATCCCTCAATATCTCTTCCGGGGAAAATTTCATCCTTAATTTAAAATAAGAGAGATTCAGAATCCATTGTGATAGCTACTGAACTACACTGTAAGAAACGTTAAGTTTACACAAATTTTCCTATAATGAGAGAAATATTTCTGGTCAAATAATTCATGCTGATAGCTTCGGGAATCTCTCCAGATCAATATAGAAAGTCTATATTCATAGTTTATATGTTTATAAATATCATTTTAATGATGATCTTTGCATTGATCATTAATGTACTATTCAACATTTTGACATTGTTGTAATAAGCATTTAAATCGTTCAATATTGTGGGATTTAGATCCCTGAAAGTTATTAAGTGGAAAATTAATGCTCATTATCTATGGCATTATTGAGAATCATACTGCAATCAAATAACTAAACTCATACATTACATAATCATTAACTTGGATTTCACAGGGATACCACTTTCACCATCCATTTAATCTTTTAAATCTACCGGTATTCGGATAAACCAATCTAATATTTTGAGTGATGTACATCTAGAAGAAAACATTCAATTTGCAAATTTCAAAGTACTTTTTATAAAAGCACAAATAAAAAAATACTAGGATTCCTTTCTTATGAGACATAAGTTGTCCTTCAAGATGCATCTAAAAAAGGTGGCTGCAGTGTTATCATTCAAATGGATTTTCCTTTCCACAGTATTACAACAATGGAATCTAACACACTTCTTTCCCCTTCTAAACTGATTATTGAAGAATTGAAAAATTTGGACAAAAATACAACTAGAAAGATATTATCCAAACAATATGTTAACCCCAAAAATAATAAAAACAAATATTAACATCACATCCTTAAAAAGCCCCCATCAGACCGCACACAAAATATTTGTTTCTTTTTTTTGCAGACTGCAAATCATGCTCTTCATGAATACAGAATGTCAAGCAAATTAGATCTCTTACTGTATCAAGGCACTAAAGCCACTTACAAGCAGGATCACGATACTGTCAGAATGGATTATGGAATACGGTCAGAGATTTTCAGACATGACAGTTCATTTTCAGGACTCGGATTAGGATATTAAATATAGATTAATAAAAAGGTTTTAATCTCATATGTTTGAGTGTTGAAATGAAAGAATATAAAACAACAAAAAACAAAACGGAATGGGCTCTGATGGCCTGATCTATATGGCCAATGGTTTAGGTGTTTTCACCATGTTAACTGAATTTACATCAATCATGAATGCTTGCACGGCAGCTAATCAAAATGGTGTATCCAGAATTTGCGGGGGGGGGGGGGGATTCCCCTTCAAAAAAGGGGGAGGAGGAGGTGGGGAGGTGGAATATAACTGTCCTGAGTATCCCTGCCTGATATAAAACACTGCAAATAGAAACCTTTGCTGTTTATTTTCCCTTTTTCCCAGGCCTTCAAAAAGTAAAGCATGACCACATACATGTAGTTATGCCTCTGCATGCATATATATTCAAGAACATTCATTCAATTTCTGAAATAATCAAGAGTAAGAATATACTTCAAAACAAAAAAGGGATAGAAAGATTAAATTAATGGATTCCTTTGATGTGCCATATCATCTGCTAAGGGTGAATAGGGCATTAACTCTTATACGTTGAGAGGGTTAGCACCCTTCTGCCTCTCAGCATGATTTCATGATGGCTAAAATATGATACATCACATTTTGACAGAAAAGATATTATCAGTATTTAAAGGGATATAAGGAATCAGAGCTATTACTCACTATGGATTTAGAAGGATCAGTCTCCATTATATATGTTGCATTATTCATTGTAAGCTTAGCTAAACACAAAACGATTAATCTTTATAGGTCATTTTCTAGTACCTGGTGAATAACTAAGCTTTCAAAATGGGTCAAAGTCATTGGTCAATAAGGGTCACACCCAAGAGATTTCAGGAACAGATATAACAGATTACTTACATCCACATGTATTTAATTTCATAAGAGTTACGCTACATATATCATACGTACAGCTTGGGCAATAATACATGTATGCTATGCAATAATGGGTCGTACAATATATAATATAATGCAGAATATTCATTAAACGATAAATATCGACATGACTGATTTGCAGTATGACTTTCAAATGAGATTAATAAAAATTTCTCTGCATTCATACAGAGTGAACTATGAAACACTTGTTTTACACAATAATTGACTGAATGAAACTATTTCTGGTTTAATGTTAGCTAGACATCATTGATACTAACTTTTCTTCACCTACCGTTTGATCTGATAGTTTCTATATCTCCAAATGTTCAGGAAAATTAATGTTCAGAGCCAGAAATACAGAATATCAGTAATATCCATCACTAAACAGCATCTCACAAATGCCCACACTAGATCATATCTTGTGCATATATAGACTAAGAGTATTCTTCAGAGGTATCAACTGAGTCCCATGTTATTCTAAACGATTCACAATAAGGAGCAAAAGTTTCAGCAAATGCCGAATTGGATACACGAGATAAAAAAATGCACATCCCAGATTTAGAGTTGTGTAGAAATGACTCTCCTTTCCTTCTCAGCAACTCCCAGAAGCAGCAAAAACTTTTTAGCAGGTGTCTGGATACAGAATAAAATATAGTTCCAATATTACAAGAATTCTTCAGCAAAGTAGAAATGACTCTTCTTTATGCCAGACAATTCACAATAATTAAAAACCAGTTTTTAACAAATGCCTGGATACACAAGACAAGAAATATAATTCCAAGATTAAAGCAGGTCCACCTCGAGCTACTTACTAACAGGTGTGATACAGGTACAGCGGATTTGCGCAGATGGCGCAAACTTTTCCCCAGGTTGACTTCCACAACAAACTCTTGGAAGCAAAGGTACAATCCTGAGGGACCGCAAGCCCTAGCAAACTTCAAAACATTCCTGAACAGTTGTCGTCATCGCAGAGCGCGGACCGCCTCGTCAAACTCTATCGGTGGCCTACCAACTTCCTGTTCTCTGCAACAAGGCTATACCTGCCAATTCCAATTACCCACAATTCCTCTGGTTTGCTCGCGAGAAGGCGAAGGCTTGAAGAAAAATAACCCTATTTGCCATATTAAAAGTGTCTTCCACTTGAATATTGTTTATCCTGCCATGGAGAAGTGCCAAGCCCCACACCCATAACGCCTGCATGGAGCCCAAGACTATTTGTCTTTATGCTTTATTTCTTGCACTTAATGCAGAAATAGTGACAAACAAAGAAAAGTGATTCCTGTTTTTAACATTCAGAATTTCAATATTGTTTTTTCTCTTTGGGGAGGGGGGGGGGGTACAAATTTGTTTTGGTTTCATAGATTGATTAGGATGTATGATTGATTCAATTAATTTTCAACTGCAAGACCCATATTCTACTAAAATCCAAACCCGTTGCTCGGTTTAAGCTTTGGTTAAAAATTGGGTTAAGTTTCACTTTGTTAATGTGTTCTTAGACTCAGGGTCGGGTTTAACTGTATTGGTAAAATACAGACCAAAATGTTTAATAGCAAAATATTATTTCTCCTTAAACCTGTCTGTCCTCAGAAGACAGGAGATGAACGAAGAGGAGTAGAGTAATACTGACACACATCTGAATATCATCTCAGACTCAGAACAAGGTTGCCTGGTTTTCATTGACCTTATCAATTGGACCATCCTCGGTTAATTAAAGAGAGAGAAGAGAAATGGGGTTAAATGGGAAGACATGGGGAAGGGGGGGAGCTAGAAGGAGCTGAAGGTAAGGATGAGAGGCATAAGAAGGCCATCATAGATACAGAGAAAAGGGCAGCTGTTGAAGAGTGTAAGGTGGTCAAGTAGAAGAGAGGAGGGAAAGGAGGGGAAGAGAAGAGGATAGGAAGAAGGGGAGAAGAAGGGAAACAGGCAGGGCCAGGTGGAGGAGGAGGAGGAGGAGGAGAAGGAGAAGAAGAAGAAGAAGAAGAAGGAAAAAGTTAAAAAAAGAAACAAGAAGAAGAATGATAAAGAAAAAAAAAAAAGAAAAAGAATGTGGCGGAGACGAAGACAATTTTTGACAGAAAGAAGTAAGAACAAAATCTAAAGAGTAGGAAATAAATCAAAGGAGGCAGAAAATTGCAGAAATAAAAAAAAAGTTACAAAAGAGTTAGCAAGAGTAAATAGTGGAGAGATGGGGTGTAAGGCAGGTTCCCACATTTATATATCAGTTACAAAAAATTCTCCAGCTTTACTTCTCTTTTGGTTCTAGCATCAGTGGCAAAATATTACGTATTGCAATGACATTTTAATACATGTATGTACATGTAATGCATTACACCCAAATACATCCAAATTTTATGTCAATTCATCCAAAGCAATCTCTCTTAATACACAAATCTAGCTACTTTCCTCTTTGAGGGTCTGATCGCTATTCAAACTTATCAGGGTGTGGTTTACACTTGCTATATCCTTTAAGGTGCCTTTCCATTAGCCTGATCAAGCTCGAACTGATCATGATCAGCAGTTCTTTAGGTAGTACCGAGTTTGGAGTTCTCGATCTACATAAGTCTGATCCCTGCATGCTGAAGGCATGAAACTTGAAGTACATTGTAAAGGGCCTGAGAATCCATGTCAAGTTGAAATGTGATTTCACTAGCAAATTGACCATTAGCCAATTGACCAATTAACCATGTACATAGATAGTTTTTTTCCTTTTCCTTTTTTAAAAGCAAACAAACCTTATTTGCTTGGGACAAAATATATAGGACAAGTTTACATTCCAAGGGTATCAAGGAAATAGCATGTTAAAAGCATCTACACTACAACATCTATAATGAGTCAGTAATATGCATCTGATGATCCTGCTCACTAGTTTGTTATATGCATGACCTACACTGATAATCAGATAAAGCTAATAATAGTGATCAGGCCAATTTCCTTGGATTATAATTAGTTGGCTTCTTTGAAAACTTGGGCTAATGGAAACAAGTCCTTTAAGAGACTTATTCAAATCTGCAGCTGGAAGTAGCTCTTGCCAGCATGAGGAAAGTCTGTAGATAAACTGACTGCTTTTGGCATCCAATCTATAGACGCATCCATCCTCATACGCATTACCTAACACACCCAGACGGCAAAATTAAGACAGAATCATAACTGCTATTAATAAGTGCACTTAAAAACTTCATCTAGTTTCTATACATGGGTTCTGTCTTTTACAGAGCTGGAATTGATCTTGTTTGATTAAAACCCCTCCAATCATTCACAAATGTATAAACTCCTACAGTGTTTATCTCTTTGCTACAGAGTGGTAATATTTATCAAGTTAGATTAATTTGAATCAATTGAAACTGTTTATCATACAGGCCCTACATGTACTGTACGTCAGGTGCAGAAAGTCAGTGCCCTCTTTCATAAAACCCGTTATCAATAACAATAGAATGCTAAATTTCTATGACAACTTTGCTCTCAGCCAATCAAATTCAATGATTTCAGTGGCTTATAAGAGTTATTGTAACTTGTTATTGATAACAAGTTTTGTGAAACAGGGCCTAGGTGGGATAAACTCATGCCATTTTGCACCAAAAGTCTTTTTGACTCAATTAGAAGTGTAACAACATTATACTGGCATATCATTTCCTGAGAAGCAGAAGTATGTTAACTTTAATATTTTTACATGCATATTGCCATTTTGTTACTTAGCCAACAATATTACTCAACTTTACACACAGGATATGACGCCATAATCTATACCCAATAACAGTTACTGGCACTGTTTTCAAAGTCAACATTATTCTTTGATAATCAGAGGCGAACCTGTTAAATAATAACTTCCACAAATTATCATATGAATACCTGAAAACTAATCACACACTAGGAGTATACTGGTTTAAAAGAAGAATAACCATTTTGTCACCAATATGACTCAGCAAATCTCTCCAAGCCGTGCTCCACAAGAAATCAAATCTTACAAAAACATCCAAAAATCTTTTGTTGAGAGAGAGAAGATCATACATTCCATACAAAAATATGAGTTAATGCCCTTCCAACTTCTGAGCAGAGTAGCAGACAGAATTTTCTTTTATTAAACATGAAATGTCAAGATGTCTCCTCTCACTCATCGACTTGTTAACACAGACTAGCTCAGATAAAGAGAGATTTAGAGCTCACTGTAAAAACAACCTGATGAATTATGACTGGCACCTCTTCATAAATCTGGAACAGTCGGAAACCATGTTCTACATTGTCCGGTTGCTATAGCAACAGATAATCACTCCCTTGTATGATTCAGGCATTGATAAGAGATTCATGTTTGAAATTAAAGTGACATCTATATTTTGTGATTTAAAGACACATGTATTTGTCTTAAAGGTAACAATTTTTCAAAGGCTCAATTTTGATCAAGAATCATGCAGTTGGTTGGTTTATTTGTTTTACCTGACAGCTAAGAAAGCATGTGTATGCTTGTAACGAGGGGAACGACAGCTATAAGTCCTCTTCGAGGGACTTGGGAATGAGGATTAATGCCTTACCAACCAATGTGTACTACCATATCAAATTAGTTTTGAACCTGGGACCTCTCGATAAGGAGACCACTGCTCTACCAGCCATCAAGCCTCACTTAATTACAACAATCTTAACCAACAATACAATATGGAGGAACTTATATAAAGATTCATTCAAATATTATATACCCAAATACAAATCAATGTCTTTATTCAAATAATACACATAAAAAGTACACTAAGGTGGAATTATTATTCAAATTCATATATAATTCATAATTTATAATTCAAATATTACATAAACAATATGAAGGAGTAGTATTCTTCACGCAAAGATTTCAGTATACCTTTGAAGGTTTTGAGAGCAAATATGCTCAAGGATAAAAGCAAAGGGCAGGATTTATGTTAGCGCTAGGAGTCAAATCTCACAAAAACATCACTAAAAAGGTGGGAATTAATATTTTTAGTCAATAAGTGATGCTGTAATGTCATTCGCATCTGAAAAGATTTGCTTTGTGTACTGTAAAAGTACTGTCTACTAATAAAGCTTATCCTTGTCAAAGTACATGCACTTTCTTTTGTAGACATGCATTTGACTATTAAAAAAGCAACATGAAATATCAAATATCATACACTATCACTTCCAGGAAATTAATTCTACTTTCAGAAAGCAAACTACCAATAAAAATACAAATTATGCACACCCCGATTGAGATATCTGTAGCATTCAAACTCTTCATTCATCTTCTTATCATAATCCCTGGGGGATTGAAACTCAAATTCAATATCCCTATTTCCTGCACAGACGATGAAATGTTCGCTGCAGAAGGCAGACAGACTCTAATGCTCAGTGTTACGTGAGGTCTTCCCGTGTGAGGTCCTAGCTCTCATGTGTATGCAAGTTTAGCTTATATATGTCTTGAAGGTTTGGAGTACAGACTATAAATGTTACTGGTTGAGACCGCGCAAGCAGATATAGTCTTACTCTATTCCTATTAATGTATAATTTCAAACTGTGAAAAGAGTGTATGAGCTTGCAGAACTAGCTTACCACAGTATGGGCCCTGAGTAAAGACTAACAAGGTCCTCACCAAAACAAGGATTATGCAACATTTTAATAATTACTTAATGAGGATTTATCCATTATGGCATTCATTCCTTTATCTCTGGAAAGTCAAGCTTTCAACAATTTTGTTTTGTTTTGACAATGCAATATCCTGAAAATTATTAATGTTTAATAGTTGATCTAAAATCGTTCTTATCCCCCCCCCCCCCCTTTACAATTTCATTCATAAAATTTGATGACCTGAATCTGTTGGTGTCATTGAATATTCTGGATTATGACCCACTTCCATACATCTCCATTGAGAGCAATTGATCCTGTTTTTTTATCTAATGTAATTTCTCCCAGGAGTCCTGCAGCCAATTTATCATGACACACTTCATCACATCATTCTTATATCATCCACTGAAAACCAGAGGAGCATTAACTTTAGATCTAAAAGTATTAGTTCATGACATCTATTAAATGGGTCCCAACAGACAATAATCCTCACACATAACATAACACTAAATCACCTGGGATCAGGTTTTATAGGGTGACAGTAAATTTATAGAAACTTGGGTGCAATAAAACTAAATGACAGTATCAAATACATGAAAACTTCATTTCCATTTTTGCATATATATGTGAGATAAAATCATCAATTGGCATCAAAACCTGCATATTCTCTTACATTTCTTATTAACCAGTTTATTTTTTCTGTTCACAAAATAGCTTAGAGACTTCGGTGGTAAGTGCTTTATAAGCACTGTTTTTATTATTAAAATGAATACACCTGGGCACTGCTTCATAAATCATGTTCAATTATGAGCTACATATGCAACAATCCCTAGATTTGATTACCAGTAGATACATGTATGATCCAGTTTAAAGGTTGTTTTCGTCATATTTGAGTTGTACAGAGCTGGGCCAATTGCATGTGTACAGGGAGTCAAAGCTCAATGCAGTGAGGATTCAATTCTTAAAATTAATGATGCTGCCCTCTTTGAAAATTTACAAGAGAGGGAATCTGATATGGATGAGCACAAAACCTCTTCACAAGCTAGCACAGTGAGTGCCTGAATTCACAATAGTGCTGTATCGATTCACAAAGACATTTAAAGGACATATTTCACATAAGTCACCTAAGACAATCACTCTCATGAACAGCATGTCTGCTACAGAAACTTTCATTTGTTGGAGTAATTTAAGGGTAGTTTAAAGCTTCTACCAACCTTAAAACTTAGTAGGCATGCCTGATATCATCAACACAACTGGTTGCATGGGACACAAACATGATAACATTTCTCGCTAATAATTCAAGCATGACTATGGTTGCAATAGTAGCAAATCTTGAAACAAACATTGCCTACAAAATAGCCATGGAATCAAAAGTTTCGACCCAGTAAAGCCAAAAACCAAAGACATTGTTTTAAAGATGTTGTTGAAATTGCACGGTGTATAAGGTGTATACATGTAGGTTTCACTGTAGCAAGATACAGAAATACAAAGCACACTACGCCTACATGTACAACCTGGGAGTGTTTCACAAAGACTAAGATCGACTTTAAGTGCCACATGCCTCTGGTTGCTCTCACCAATATGGTCTTTAGATAATATTTTTTACTTAAATAATCAACAGAGGTCAATTCTATAAATTGTGACTGTGATTTGTTTGTCCCTTGAGAGACCAATGCCAGTAAATGGTGAGAGAAAACAGTGGCATGAACGGCCTGCCATAGTTATTTCCAACTTAAAGTCGATCTTAGTGTTTGTGAAACACTCCCAAGGTGTATTACATTTTATTTTGCCATGGCCATTCTTAGGTGGTTTACACCATCTTATAAATGAGGTTCAAGAGAACTTACCTGCTTTCTTTCATGAGGTGAAGGATATCATCTCTGAAGGTGTCCCTGTTCTTCTCTAGGAAGCCTGTCGTTGTGTAGAACACCTCGCCTGCGTAGTGCCGGATCCCAAACCGTTTGTCCGTAACTCGAGGCTTCACATAGAACACGTTTTTCTAGAATAAGAAAAGTACAAAGTTCAAGATTTTAAGTTTGCTTGTCCGTAATATGATACAGAAATGTTATTTCACTGGTGTAACATTCAATGTAAGTGTAAATAAAACATGGTCTTTATAACAAGAAAAAACATTGAGAATAAATTTCTGAGTCCCTTAATCATGAATGCGTTCAGATATACGCTGTAGCTAAAATAGAGATTAATTTAAATGGCACAAAATATACATGGAAGTATCAAACAAATGGAAAACTACCCCCGGGGCAGCTATCCTAGGGGTAGTTGTCTGGGGTTAGTTGTCCGGGGGGAAGTTGTCCAGGGGGTAGTCATCCTAGGGGGTAGTTATCCGGGGGGTAGTTGTCCTAGTGGGTAGTTGTCCTAGGGAGTAGTTGTCTGGGGGGTAGTTGTCTGGGGGGTAGTTGTCTGGGGGTAGTTGTTCTGGGGGGTAGTTGTTCTGGGGGGTAGTTGTCCTAGAAGGTGGTTGCCCTAGGGGGTAGTTGTCCTAGAGTTGACTGGGGGTGGTTATCCAGGGGGTGGTTGCCAGGGGGTAGGTGTCGGGATACTGGAAATAACACAATCTTATTTCTTGTTTTACAATTGGCAGTCATACATACTTTTACGAAATTTGTTTTGCAGATATTATATATTACATTATATGTGACAATGAGAGATATTAGTAAGGAGAAATATTATCAACGTTGATTTAGTTATGATAAAGTGTATTTTGTAATAGTAGGTATGTAGGAGAATTCGATCAAGATAACCTTTTATTTCTCGATAAGCTGTCAATATCATTCCATAAACAGAGTCCTTACATTATTAACAAGAGAAAATGTTAAAATCATGATGGTTATCTTACATTGTGTGTGTCGTGGAGTTTCTCAAGCATGGTCACATCTGTGCCTTTCGGGAAGCGACTCTCTTCATCGATCAAGGACAAGATGCCAAGTTTCTGGAAAGAGAAAGACGATCAACAAATTAATCATACTGTATGTTTTAGGGCATATTTGCAATAGCTGACAGTGCATTATTACCCTGGTCATGTTTGCTTAAATACATGAGCTGAAATGCTCCCCAGGGAGCCAAGAATGTGCACACATTGTGTGCAGGTAAGCTTGAATCCAATGACCGGGGTGATAATATATCTGTAAAGCGCTTAGAGACATTGTCGGTGTATAAAGCATTCTATAAAAGCTAAATATTATTATTATTATGTATACATTTTTCAGTTTATAGTGTACACTCTTTTAGCATAGAGGCATCAGGACTAAGGCGAGGCGTCAAAAATAAATATACCAGCCAGCGGCAGCTAACTGCACTTGTGCGTCCTGGCTGCATTTTTTAAATTAGCTCAGCCGGCTACCGCTGGCGGTAGGAAATTCAAAAGCATGCGCCGGCTGCCGCCTTTCGAATGGAAACCGAGCCTCAGATCCCAGCCTGGCGCAAGCCGGCTGGGCTAATAAGAGAAAAATAATTGCCCCAGCCAGGCTTCGGCGGTAATTGCAGCCTCGATGCGCCAATACGTGAGGCGGCAGCCTGCTGGTATCGATATTTTTGACGCCTCGCCTAAAGACCATTGTACAATTTAGTGGACATGGATGTGTAAGTATATATATGTGTTGTATGCATGTGTATAATTATGTAAACATACATGTATGTATGTATAGGCCTATGTTGTATAATTGCATGTACTTGTAACTAGGTATAAATATATATATGTATACATATGCAGTCAAATATTTCAACATTTAACTTGCGATTGATAAGAGGACTTGCGATTGATTTGGATCAATTGCAACTCTTTATAAGACAGGGCCCTGGCTAGCGAGAAGCAATGTACAATGCTTTTGTCATTGAAGGACATGCTCTGTAAGAGAAGAAGGAAACTTTATGCCAGCACTTGCCCTGGTAATCCATGGCACAGTGTACTTACAACAAAATCCATAAAATTTTAGGAAGTACCTTAATATAACATAGATCTTACTGTAAACTCTGAAATATTTTGGAGAAGACAATTTTGTGACTTGTTATTAACAGTCACTTCTCCTGCAAGAACCTTTCAAGAATCACAAAATTTTAGTCCGGTGATCCATGTAGTTCTCTGCATAAAACTGTGGGGAATCTGGGCCCAGTTTCGTAAAACTGGTAATCAATATTAAACAAGTCTTACATTTCTATAACACATTTGCTCATAGCCAATCAAATGCAAAGATTTTAAGACCTCATAACAATTTTTTATAGAGTTGTTACTAATGATAAATTTCATGAAACAGGGCCTAGGACCAATTGCAAAAGTTTCTGCAAATGATTTTTTTATTTTTATGGCATCTTTCTCAATCTGTCCTTAAGTTCTTACCTTCTCCACCAGGTCTAGACACTCCCCATTGTCCTGGTAAGCAATGTCGACCCACTCTAGACCCTCTGCAGCGTATTCATGTTGCTCTAGAGAGAAGATGTGCTTGTTGAAGTACTCCTGAAGCTTCTCATTGGCATAGTTGATGTTGAACTGCTCAAACCGATTCACCTACAGAAAAGAAAGGCATGGATAACAATAAGAGTACTCTGCTACATTCTAATATATACTCCAAAGTTTTTGAATCAAAAGACTTAAAATACACCCTTGCAGAAGACTTCATCATCATCCAGTTATTGTTATTTTTTGTCTTTCTTTTTTTTCCATCATATTTTGCAAAATACCTCACATCTCTCAAATCCAATCAATTTTCCATCCCTCATACATACCTCAAAGTTCTTGAAACACAAAGAGTGAAAACATTTTTAAAGCAGAAGTATCAGTAGTAGCAGTAGACCTTATTATGAGCCTGAAACTGACACATATATATGTTTGATCAAATTTTACAAAGTTACACCTATGCCTGCAAGTTCTCAAATTCAAAGATATCATGAACACCAATGTAACAGTAGACCTTATTATCAGCCGATTCATTTTTCAGTTTATTTTTCAATCATTTTTTGTTGTTCTTTATAGTAACCTCAAAAAATAGATATGATACCAAAAATATTGAGAACACCAAAATATCAGTAACCTCTCTATAAGTATATCATTATTTTACTTTCAGATCAAATTTTAAAAGGTTACCTCAAATCCAAAGATATTAAGGACACCGATGGAGCAGTAGACATCCTTATCAGCCAGTTATTGTTTCATTTTATTTCTAATAATTAAATTTTGTTTACTTACCTCAAAGTTCTCAAATCCAAAGATATCGAGGACGCCAATGGAGCAGTATGTTCCGAAGCCTTTGATGCGGTTGTTGATCTTCTGAATGATCCATTTGAAGCACTGTGCATAGAGCTTCATGGCCAGAGAATCCCTAGAATCAGCAGCCTATTAAAAGGGTCAAAATGTTAAAGGTCACAGGTCAAAGATGACATGATATGATGCTCGTCTTACCCATCTACAGTATAGATAGTATTGATAGGACAATTTTCGAGTATATTTCTTTTGGTGAATTAATTTTCCTGCCTTGTTGATTACATATTAGTCGTCCTCAGTAATTCAATACTGTACATATATCTCAGACAATTTAATATGCACTGTCTGTTTTGTGAAAATATGATCATTTCCATCTCATCTGAAAGACAAAAACAATGTGGAGAAAATCATTAAGAAAATGAATTTAAAAGTATGATGTAACATTTCTTGATTATGAGATACATAAACAGGTACATGTAAGTATTTCATGATCTGTTCTCCATTATTCAGTATCATAGTTTTGAAGAGATGCATGTACTTTTGTTGTTATTCACGAATATAAGTAAATTTTAATGGCTATTCCTAGAGCCATAAAATAAACAACAGGCTATCATAGAATGAACTGCTTCTCCTCACAGTTCGAGAGGTACACTATTTCAAAGATGATGGTACCCAGCAAATGAACAATTTATATTTATATTTGTCTGTGTATTCTAGCGACTAGACAATAATGATATGGCAATGGAAAGTTACATATATGTACATCTCAAACATGTATGTGTGTAGGATGGCCTGTTAAGTTGTAGATCATGTTTACTGTGCTCTAAAATTTGGGAATTCATCATTAGACTAATCAGTGACTTCCATTTCTCTCCTAAGCAAATTTTCTTGGATCTGATCATGGCTGCATGAACTCATAAAACTTACCCCTGATGGTAACTTTGCCATCAATGTTAACTACCATCATGGCAACATCACTCAACAGCCAATCAAATCAAGGTTTCCATGGAACTAACCATTAATGGTAAATTTATCACCAATGCTTTATGCAACAGGTCCCTGACCTGAACTAAAGTTTCAATATGAAACCTAATGACGTTACCTGGTCAAGATAAAGAGGTGTTTTTATATATTTATTTAAGTCACATCCTTTTGCAGAGTAGCTTGTTCGCTCATGACTTTTCCCCTCAAGGTTTTGGTCTTCTGCATGAGCAGAACCATCTGAACTGGATCTATCTATGCTCAACTAAACTCAACAGACCTGTACTGAATACGTGCCTTCACGGTTGTTTGATCGCAAAGCATGCCGGGACATATTACTAGTACGGAAGTAGATTTTCAGCTTCGAATAGATAGCAGATCCTGTTCAAGATTATGATGTTGATTCGACAGGATAAAATCCTGTTGATGGCAATGGAACAGCTGATCGCGGCAAAGGTGAAAATCTACTTCCGTACTAAAAATATGTCCCGGCATGCTTTTGTGATGAAACAACCGTGAAGGCACGTATTAAACTGAACTGAACTTCCAGACCTGTACTGAATTGAACTGAACATTGAAGGTGATATCTTCAAGACCTTACCTGATCAAGGTCCAGAGGTGTACTGATGACTTCTCCTCTCAGGGTTCTGCATGTCTTCTGCATGAGCAGAACTATTTTGAACTGGACCTATCCTCAACTAAACTTAACAGACCTGTCCTGCCCTGGACTGAACTGAACTGGACATATGCTTAACTAAACTGTAGATCTGTACTGAACTGAACTAAACTCAGTGGAACTGAACCGAACCTTCCAGAATAGTCCTGACCTGAACTGAACTTTGAAGACGATCTTACCTGATCAAGATCCAGAGGTGTACTGATGACTTCTCCTCTCAGGGTTCTAGTCTTCTGTGTCAGCGCATCCATCAGCTGATATTCATCAACGTGGAGCAGAGACGCTGCGATCTCCAAGGCTGTGGAATACATCAAGAAACACATTTTCATTTTTCACATCCGGCCCACATAATATTACTATATCATTGACTGAAGTACAGTGCATTTAAAGCTGATAGTCATCAACAGTAAGCAGAAGTGTTGCTTACTCCAAGGTTGTGAATAATTTTTCTCTCCATTTCATGTTTTTAATTTGCTTAAAATTCAAAAGCACATATGAAAAAAATCAAGCTTACAAAATCAACTATCACCAACCATGCCACTGCGTATGACCAAGAAAACACACATATTTACTAATATCCTGCCCAACTACTATCTAATCTGTAATAAAGTACATTGTAATTGCAGTTGCAAAGCAATGTACATGTTTAATTTGCTCCATTAGTATATGGAACACTTAACTGAATGGTTAAGTGACCCAAATACAAATAGAGCAATGACCCTTATGCTATTGATTATATGTAAGTTGCAAGGTACAGAAATATGAAAGGCACTACTCTTATCCCAACAACAACATCCAATGAAAACACAACTTTATATCAATGAAAAGCTGATTAAACTTAGAATCTGACGGGATCTTTAATATTTACCATTCATATTCTCTACTTGAGCTCCACCGGCTGTGATAAACTTGACGTTGCCAATGTGCAGAATGGCTCCTAGTATATGGAAGACGTCGTGGACATTCTCATCTGTGAATTCCATCACCTTCATGGCATCCTAACATATTATAGAGATGGTGAAAGACAAAATAAACCTCAATTATTGAGAGTCTTGAGCTCTGATACTAGAACCTAATTTCAAGAAAAAAATGGCTAAGGGTCATCTTTGAATTGTGTATCAGCAGTAAATGTAAATATGTTGTTTAAAACTAAAATAATATATACATGGAAAATGTCATTGAATATATTTCTAATTATCCCACTATTCCTGACTACTACCATAATTTCCTGATCTATGTAGGTTCACTAATCAGTTATAGTACATTTTCCGCTCCGTTCATTAGGATAATAAATTTTATACAACACCTACGTGGATCCCTGTCATTTGATTGGAGGATTGTTGGTCACATGATATTCAATAGATGGTATATTGCACGGTCGTGCATTTTTGGTTATATGCGCCATGCATTTTTGGTTATATGCAGACTGTGTACCTCTCTGCCGTGCGCGCGCGTATCCCTGCGTGTATCTGACGCGAAGGCAATCTGAATGTAATCGAGAAGGCTTGAATCCAACTTGAATTTATCTTTAATATAAGGAGTAAAGCATAATTTGTTGATTAACGTTCTATTACATCTTCTTCGATGTTGTATAAAACAAATAATGAATGTTTTTCATTCGTTCAATGGTGCGAATATTTTTATTCGTTGAAAGATTAACATTAATTCTATTCAACTCGGCTGACGCCTCGTTGAATAGAATGTTAATCTTTCAACTGTTGTATAAAACAAATAATGAATGTTTTTCATTCGTTCAATGGTGCGAACATAAGGTTTGTAGCCAAGCTTATGGAAAGAGTCGTCTCATCACAGTTAGCCAACTACTTGGAAGACAACAGCCTTGGTGATCCTAAACAGTCTGCATATAGGAAAAATCACAGTACTGAGACTGCATTGGTGAGTCTTCAGAATGATATCCTATGTGCTCTGGATGATCGGAAATGCGTCATTCTACTGTCGCTAGATATGTCATCTGCATTTGACACTCTTGACCACACGATCTTGCTGACAAGGCTTCGGGATGAATATGGTGTCTCTGGCACAGCACTGCACTGGTTTAGATCATACCTGAGCAACCGACTATCACATGTGTGAATCAAAGGAGTGAAATCACTAGACACCAGGTTGGAGCTCGGTGTCCCGCAAGGATCGGTGATGGGCCCGCTGCTCTTTACGCTCTACTCGAAACCTGTATCTGATATCCTTTACAGTCATGGCATAGGCTATCATGTATACGCCGACGATATACAGGTGTATATACAATGCGACCCTTCTAGCCAGGACTCTGTTGATCATGCTGCATGCAGACTACGGGATGCAATGAGAGATGTCTACAGGTGGATGACATCCAACAAATTGAAACTTAATCAAGACAAAACTGAGTTAGTAGTCTTTGCTTCGAAAGTCCATCAACGATTGCTCCAGAACTTCACTCTTACTCTTCATGATGGGACTGTGATTAAACCGTCAAAGAAGCTGCGTATTCTTGGCGTCGTCTTTGACAACCTCATGCTGCCAGATGTTCACGTCTCAAATGTAGTCAGGACTGTCAAATATCATATCCGGAACTTATGCAGGATTAGAAAATATCTTGACGAAAGTACCACTCATGCTGCAGTCCGTGCCTTAGTTTTATCTCGTCTTGATTATTGTAACAGTTTGTTGAGTGGCACAACAGCAAAGAACATTCACCGTCTTCAGCTTCTCCAGAACCAGTCTGCACGCCTCATCTTCAAACAACCAAAGAGCACACACACCACGCCCTTGTTGAACTCTCTGCATTGGCTTCCTATTCAACAGCGAGTGCTCTTCAAGACCTCCACCCTTGTCTTTAAGTCGTTACACAATCTCTCTCCCTCATATCTTACTGATCTCGTTCATGTTAGGCACTCCAGTTACAACCTAAGATCCAACACTCGTACAGTTTTAGATACCCCAAGGTGTCGAACCAATGCTGGTAAGCGGGCATTCATAGCCACTGCTCCAAAATCATGGAACAATCTCCCCAATTTTGTACAAACTGCTGATTCTCTAATGACTTTCAAAAAACACCTCAAAACACACCTGTTTAACTAATGCCCGCTTACCAGCACTTGTTCTTGCTCTTCTATTACCTGTCTTACCCTTTATTTTGTTCATTCCTATATTGTTACATATATGTCTGTTGTTAAGCATCTTTCTATTTTGTTAATTGTTCATTGTATATGTTAATTAAGCGCTTTGTATCTACTTGTAGAAAAGGCGCTATACAAATGTTCATTATTATTATTATTTCAACTCATGAAAATATTCGCACTATTGAACTCATAACCATTCATTATTTGTATACTATTTTGAATCTTGAACATTCAAAGAAAATATTGTTGGATTTTATGACTTTAAAAAAGAAAGAAAAGTCTGAAGAGGACTATACTTCATTGCTTCACACATACGATTTGAATGACATTTCGATCTGCTCAAAGCAAAATGCTGACTCGCTATACACCAAGAAATTACCTTCGAGAGTTAATAATTCCTTTTATCATCTACATGTACCGTATCATTAAATGTATAACCATATTGGGTAATATACTTGCTGACATTAACATTCATCTTTCAATTTAATCATGTTCATGTATAACATATAACCTCTGTTGGGAGCCAGACGAGGACTAACTCATAAACTTTTATCTCATAAGTCATAAACTTTAACGTAATGACTATAATAATTAGATCAATTTATAAAGTACAGCTACGTTATAAATATACTCTACTGTGCTGTGATAAAGAAAAAAACTCCTAACAGTGCTACTTTACAAATACACAATACAAATATTTGAAAAAACTATTAAAAAGCTCCTCAAAACAAGTGTGTCTTCACTCTTCAACAAAACTTTGTAGACAGCATCAGATGAGGCTTTTCTTATGTCAAGTGGTAGGTGTATTCCAAAGCTTTGGAGCGGCGCAACTGAAATCACAATCTCCAAGAGTTACTTTTGATTTTTATGTGAGGTAGCTTTAGAAGCTAGACCTCATACATTTAGAGTGAACACCCTTTTGGCTCCAGCAAATGATACCTGCATCATAAAATCTGCCTTGCTCTCAATACTGTACCGCTAATAATAATGTACCTTGATAAGTTGGTAGTTCCCTCTATCATCCAGAGTATCATCCCATGTACAACCGCTCTGGTTTAGGTAGTGATACTTGCTGATGTCTCCTAGACGAAGTTCTCCTGCAAAGATACAAACAAAAACAGTACTCATTAAAATAAAAATAAAAAGCTTTAACTCCCAGTAATAAACATTAGCTGGAATATCTGCATTTTAATGCAAATGAAATGAGGGAGTAGAAAGAGTTGGACACAGAGTAAGACTGACAAAGAAACAACAATGACAGCGAGAGAAGAAGAAAGAAAGAAGGATATAGAAAAGAAAAGAAAGAGAGAGATAAATAGAGAGGGGGAATAGGGGGAATAAGCAAGGGGAAATATTGAAAGTAGTAAAACAAAAATCATCAATAGACAAAGTGAAACTGAGACAGACAGAAACAAAAATATATGAGACAGATGGATAAGGACTGGAGAGAGAGAGATATATATATATATATATATATAGAGGCAGTAGAAAGAGAAAGAGAGAGAGAGAGAGAGAGAGGAGGGCAGACAGAGAGAGGAGAAAGACGAAGGAAGGAGACATTCTGAAATAGAACAAAGGAAAGAGAGAGAGAGAGAGAGAGAAAAGGAATACACAAAAGAGGCAGATAAAATGAAAAGAGAGACAAAGACGGGAATAAAACCAAAACAAAGGCACATCTTCCAATCCCATTTCATGCTTCTAAAATTCACAGCAACATCAATCTAATTTGCATGGATGATTTCCAGTGACATAATACCAAATCAATTACATGATTCCCAGGGGCCTAATCCCCTTATATGCAGTAACCTTCATCTGTACTATCGGCTAAGCCATGCTTCTCATCCCTACCCCTTCCCCGCCATCCCCATCAGTGAGCGATACTTAAGGTCCCTCATTATAACACCATTGTACTAAGCTACATGTAACATAAACATCTGTCTCCATTAGACATCCATTTAAAGTCTTATATTTATAAACACACTGATGGAGTTCTATATGATCCACAATCTGTAAACGATAGCTACGTTTCAAGCAAATTCTATCTTAAATACTGGACCTACTATTAAACCTGATCCAAACCCTAAACCTACCATCAAATCCTTTTAAAATAAATGAAATTATGCTCAATTTTAAAAGCCAAAAATAGTACTTTATACATCAAATCAGCAGAGGTGGGTTTTAAAATCATTGTACCCTAATTCTCATATCTTCTTCCATTTCATCATGCTTTGTTAACAGAAAGGCACATAAATCTATTAAAACACTACCAAAGGATCAAGATACATATCTAAACTTTGGTTCATTGTACTTTTGCAATAACAAATATGTTATTTTCCCATATCCCAGATAATGTCAATTAATGTTCTGTAACACTGTTTAAGTGTGAAATTGGCAATCACCACCTCTCTATGGTTCTCTGCACACATCGATAAGCTAGAATTGGGTTTCTTATGAATGAGAGATAAATGCCATTGAAAAAGTATAATAAATTGTAAAACCACACAGCAATAATGAGACAGGACTCCCAAATGGTTGTTACATGTTTTTGTTTTTGTGTTTTTTGGTAGACATTTGATGGCAGTAAAAAGTTCCCCTTTCCCTGACTATCCCAGGAGGATTAGCTATCCATGAAATTGTTATAAAAATAGCAAATATTTTGATAAAAAAATACATTACAGGTGCATGGATCAACTGCCAATTTTAGACAAATTATAATATGACTCAACCAGCCTTTAAAAAAATAAAAATGTGAGATGTGTTCTCATCTTTAAAAATATCAAGAAAATATATATATTCTTTTTAAAAACAATAAATAAAAACTAGACATATAATACTTGTTTGGAACAAGTGTAGGTGGGCTGGTCAACTAAAATTTGACACAAAATAGAGCAAAAATAAGCGAGATACTGCTAAAAAACAATGTCATGTAGATTAATGATGTGAAGGAAATTCACCTTCCATAGGCATAACACGCAACTTAAGAAATTTCTGATATGTTCCCTTTAATCGTAATTTTCACTATGATGACGTCATCAAAATGAAAAATGATGGCAACTGAGCTTGTAGAGAATTGTCTAAGCTACAACATATCGAAATTTTGAAGAAAATCGATCAATATTTACAGAGATACAATCAATTTTACATAAATATTCTGACGTCATAATATGCAAATTCGTATTTTGAGTTCCAAGGCCATTGTGATGATGTCACGATACACTTAATGGCCGAATGAGACATAGAATCATATTTCCGACTCATACTCTATCTAAATATGAACAAAAATTGAGGATCCTGGTGCATTCCAAAGAGCTATAACGGATTTTGTATAGGCATGTTTTTGCCCATATATGCTATGTATTAAAAGAGCTTGCGCGCACTGACATTTATCTTGAATTTACGCTCATCTTGTTAATAATGGTCATAAAGAGATAAACATGGTATCAAATTCCTTGAAAAAATATGAGAAATATCATGAAAGAAAAAAAAATGGCGATGCTATGTTTTGTAATGGTGTAACGCGCGAAAACGCGCGCGCATGCTCGTACGCTCGATTTTTTATAAAATGCTTAAAATGACCTGAAACGTATGCAAAATAAATTTGAGACGATTTTGAGCATTTAAAAATTTTGCGCGCGCGCTAACGCGCGGACGTACGCATGCGCGCGCGTTTTTTGACATAAAATTGACCGGACGGATAATTACCTTGATCATGATAAATATGAATGAGAAATGACTTTCCGTTATGAAGATATGATCATAAGTTATTTTTCACAAAATGGCGCCTAGATGACGTCATCAGTCAAGGTCAAGGTTGAAAACGTTATTTTGATTTTTCTATATGCCTATACATATGTGTGCCAAATTTCAAGTTATTTGATTGATCCATTTTCAAATCTTGCTAACAAAAAAGTGGTAAGAATTAAGAAAAATAAATAAATAAATAATAAATAATAAAGGCAATTTTAACAAAATTATAAGGTGGTCTGTATTAGATACAGCCCACCTGACTATTGCCAATGGATATGGTTTCTTTAAAATGGCTATATTCAGCACTCATCAATTTTCAGTCTCATTTTTATCACCAAAATCAACTATTATGACAAACTGTATATATTTAACCATTTAATCACTGTTTCTCCAATCAACAATTACAACTGCTCACAGACCTAATATCACAAAACAGAGATTTATTCAAACTACTCTCAGTCTGTCCCTTTAAAACACAGTTACAGACGAAAATAAATGTAATAACCCCTAAAAGTTTGAATTAGATGCGTTGATTTATTCAGCCATGGCATGAGTCATTGGAAGGGAATCCCGCAAGATGAATGGCCTAAAGTGGCAAGGGGGAATACTGACGCACCACAACTCAACAAGATTGAATCATTTTGACACGTGCCGTGCATTTTACGCCACTACGAATAACACACAACGCACTTTGCTGCATTTGGGAATGCCACGTTTGTTTGGTAGAGTGAAATAATTCATTACCCGGCGTTACACTGTTCGTTTAATAAGAAGTGACACTGACTTGGGTAACAGCGATGTATTTTAAATGAAGAGATGTAGGGGGGGGGGGGCGTCTGCGTAATAAAATGCACCTGTTTTAAGCTTTAAATGCAATGTACTGGTAGGCTTATTCTGTAAGATAAAGGTTTGTTCATTACTTATCTAAAACCAAAATAGTGACAAACATATTATAGAAAAAATATGTAAACAATCAAATGCTTGGAGAGTCTGTGGTAATGATATAATTGCCTGATCCTTGTGAGATAGAAACAATTTTTTTAACAAATACATGAAGATGTTCAATATGTATATAATTCCTCTAAGTGCATTTTTGGGGTAATTCTCAAAAAGTTAACCTTATCAAAATACAATAACATTAACAGATTTGATGATTTTGTTGCAAACTATAAACAAACCTTTTATCTAGATTTCCCACAGGAAGGGAATGGACACACAATCTCTAATAACACGCTCCCTCATGTTGGAAATTTACATGATTATTACCATAAAACGGACAAATTGAACTACTTGTCCTCAAGCTTTATCTCTTTCAATACAGGCTTCACTCTGAATTGCTCTCCTCTATTTGATGTGTTAAGGAAAGAATCATTGTGATAATAAATTCAAGCTGGTGTTCAAATTTTGTTTCTCCCTCCCTCCCTCCCTCCCTCCCTCCCCCCCCCCCCCTCCCCCTCCTCCTCCTCCTCCTCCTCCTCCTCCTCCTCCTCCTCCTCCTCCTCCTCCTCCTCCTCCTCCTCCTCCTCCTCCTCCTCCTCCTCCTCCTCCTCCTCCTCCTCCTCCTCCTCCTCCTCCTCCTCCTCCTCCTCCTCCTCCTCCTCCTCCTCCTCCTCCTCCTCCTCCTCCTCCTTCCATATTTTACTTTCCTGTGTATTTTCGATATTTTCTTTGTTTTTCTGCATTTTGTTCTGCATTACATATTTATTTTGTTCAATCTTCTCCATCTACCTCTTCTTCCTCTATCTTGTCATCCTCCTTTACTTCTCCATCTATCTCTATGTTTTATTCCTCTTTCACTTACATGTATTTACAACTTCCTCCATTGACTGTTATTCAGTTTAATTTAATTAATTACACCTCCAGATGATGACCACAAAGTGCCTAACTACAACTGAAACCAAGAATAATCTCCTTTTTTCTAAAGGTTATTTTTTCCAGCTCTGCATTTATTGTCTAAAAGTATTATGTCCCCTATAGTTACTAAACCACCCCATATCGCAAAAAGCACCTAAATCATACACTAAGTGTAACATTACATCAACAATAGATTCTTTGATAATTTTAATGTAAAGCGCTGTGAAACGACAGTTAGTTTATAAGAGCGATATAGAAATAACTTTATTGTATTGTAACATGTATGTAATTTTTTATTTCATGGGATATACAATCACACCATTAAATGAGAAATTATGGTAACTGAATAGTAGGAGTAGTATTCATTAATCATTCAATTAATTCAATTAATTACCTACTTGTAATGCTAGTTTTAATCACATAATGCACAATGTAAATCTCAGTTTCGCCTTTCAAGATTCTCATAATCGTGTCAATCAACCCTACATCTAAATCATTAAGGGACATCAACTTCCTTTAACAATATGGGGAATGCTCCCCAGGGAGTGGAGAATGTGCATACATTGTGTGCGGGTAAGCCTGAATCCGATGACATGAAAGATTAGGGTAAACATGTATATTATATGCATCTTATTTTTACCTTTCATTTTCGGATCGGCCCCTGCAAGTAGGCAGTAGAAGATGTGATAATTTCTCTCTTGGGGATTCTGTCCGACGACGCGATTCTGAGGTAATAAGAGGAAAGAGAGAGAGAAATAATAATCTTGATATATATAGCACTAATGCAAGATAATCATATTGGGTAACATGCTGATAACAAACATATAAATAACAGGCTTCATAATATTACATTTAAAAAAAGCATCATTAAAACTGGTCATAAATATTATAATTCTTGATAACTAATTTTACCCATTTACACTACATTTACACTTCAATGAAAGAGTAAGAAAAGTACTGCATAGAGATTCAACAGGGGAGACTTGTGTACAATAAAGGATAAGAGAAAAGAGTAATACAAATTCTACAAGTAGTACAGAACAATAATATTTCAGGAAGAGATAGGCACACAGAGAGGAAGAAGAAAGAGAATGCGAGGAAGAGAGAGAGAGAGAAAGAGAAAGAGAGAGAAAGAGAGGGAGGGAAAAAAGAAGAGAGAAAGGGATAAATGTTAGACATTGATAAATAACTACTCACCTTTTCAAGAAGGTCTGTCAATTATGAGTCAAGGATCGCAAGATTAGAAAATAAAATGGAACAAAACTTTTACGTATATTTTTTAAATAGAGAGGTTATTTTCAGTGTACCACCACATAAAAGTATAATAATATAACATTGATCACATGAGCCCTTGAATTTTTCATATGGCTGGAAACTGCATGAATGTGCAATGAAATGTTTCAATGGCTAAAATAGAAGAGCCATTTCAACTATTGCTTGATCAACAACTAAAAGAAAGAGATACCTACTGAATAATTGGTTGAAACTAAAACTGGCTTTCGTTTTGATCATGAAACAGAAATAGGTATGCTAAGTTTGAGATTTATAACTATATTTCCATGTGATGTACCATACTTTAAACCTCATTAAAAAAATTGAAATATATATTACAGGCATCTGTAAAAGTTTAACATTTGGAAATTCAAATAAAAAATGATCCAAAACTAGATGGCACAGATAAATAAATGTTCCTTGATGAAAAAGCCTGATTTGAAAGGATACAGTCTCGGATCTTTCCTCCACATATAGAACCGGATTGGGTGAACTGGAGTTGAATGAACTTTCCAAATCTGCTGGAGTTGTTGTTATACACCGTCTTGGCATTGCCGAAAGCTTCCATGATGGGGCTGGGTTGGGAAGAGAGGAAATGAGATAATCATACACGACAATCAAATTGGCAAGAGTTGTCAAATTCGTGAATTTCAAGGAGGATAAGTACGCTGAATGCTGGGTAGATGTAAGCAAAGAGGCATGATGATGTGAAGAATGATTAAAGTGAGATTTTTCCTGGATCATAAGGACACCAGCAATCATGAAATTACATAAAGAGGGGGAGGGGGGGGGGGCATGGAGAGAAAGAGAAATGGAGCTAGAGGGGAAAAGAGAGAGTGACCCCGGATTGAGAAACAGGGGGAAAAGGAGGGAATAGATGAAAGAGAACACAGAGAACATGGAGCATAAAGAACAGAGATATCAGGACTGGAGGAAAGAGAGGAGAACAAGATTAAAAGAACAAGATATAAGAGAATGGGCTAAGACTGAGACACAAATGTTTTCATACTATACCCATACATATCAATGCTAACTATTATTTTAGCCATATTTTCATGTAACAGGCAGCTTAAACACAGTCTCGTGATCACTGTGAATTCACTTATTAGGTATACCTGTTGGTCTGAAACAATGAGCCTGAAATGAGACTCAAGATATAAGGAGCCCATTATTCTCTTTCAATATAAAGTCTTGAAGAGCCTGAAACAAACTCAGGTGGAAGGGAGGTTGAAATCAAGCAACAAATATTAAAATCTGACACTCCTGAATCATACATTTGTGAACTTCCCTATGTTAAAAACTCGAGATGATTACAATTTCAATTATCTCTCTATTTCACTTACTTCATACATAATACCTAACATGATTTAAACTCATTTCCTCATTCCCATTACATGTACAAGTTAGCCACTGTTGATATACACCCTTTAACCTGTATATACAGAAGGTTTCAATCTACCAAGCGGTCTAGCAGAAGCCCGTTTTCCTTTTCCGTTGGATTACAATCTTTTCAAGTAGGAAGTGTTGGGAGGAAACATAGTTGCTTCCGATATGTTCGATATGTTCGACATGATATTGGACACAGAAGAAAAACAAAGCACAATTTTATACCAAACAGATCAAGCACACATGTCCATCCATCATCAAAAACACATTGCAGTTGAGTATTCACTATGATGTTATTAATGGGAGTAGATATAAACATTACTCTATATAAAAGGACTGAATATTATTGATATTGCCATTATCATCATTATTAGTCAATATATACTAAATTGAAATTGGTATCTCTTTGCAATACCGTACATGCCTAATACTTTGTGTTGTGTCTACCGGTATATGTTTGAAAGTTGTAAATATTTATATCAATAGTACACTGCCCTTGAATGTTAACGATTAAACAGAAAGTCGTTTTCTTGGAAAGGTGAATAATTATTTTCTGAGCTTTCTCTTTCTTTGTAGTCCTATACATGTATGTTAAAGGGATTGGGTATCTTTGCCTCAGATTCTAAACAAAATCCTGGATTTAGCTCATGCAGCAATCATAATTTTAAACCTTTAGGTCAGTCAGGAATCCCAGAACTTTTACAAGCCAATCGCCTGTCTGATTATCAAGACATTTATGATTGGAATTAGAAAATGTCAAAAACTATTTGCCAAACCTTTTTTAACAGTTTGTTATAACACTACAGTCTATCGGGGGAAATGAGTATGGTAAAACCGGTAACTTTTTTGAAGCACTTAATCATCATTTTGAAGTGCAATTTTTAAGGGCTTCAATATTTCACCACATCACAGACATTGATAACAAGTTGGGCCTAACATCTTAGATTTGTAAAACTGGAAACATTATTAAACAATGCCTTTAAAGGATATAAGTAGCTATGTCACATGAATAGATTAGTCTTGAAATGCAAATAGTTTGATTCAATTTGGACCACTAGAATACTTTCTGCTATGGTTTACAAACAAAAGGAAAACTAAGTCCAATCAATATGAAACTGGGTTCTATTTTAAATATTGGAAGTGAAATAAAGATTGAAGAAAGAGAATGTCTCATTAGCTTGACAGTAATGATGTATATATAATATATAAATGAAAAGGAAACTCTTCAATCAATATGAAACTAGTCATCTTCCTTGTATTTTATACAATGGAAGTGAAATAAAAGATTAAGAAAGGGAATGTCTAAATAGTCTGACAGTTATCGTATACATCCCCTTAAGCAACAAAGAGATAGAAACAAACAACTTATCAATTTTTCTGATAATATCTTTACATGTATGTCTGAGCATTATTAGTGCACTATCTATTTCACTTGTTTGTAGTACCATAGAGATATCGATTGAACAAACAATTAAAGCGTTTCATACAATGGAAGTGAAATAAAAGATTAAGAAAGGTAAAGGTATACATCCCCTTGAAATACAAAGAGATAGAAACAAAAAACTTATTAATTGTTCTGATAATATCTTTACATGTATGTCTAAGCATTATTAGTGCAATATCTATTTCACTTGTTTGTAGTACCATAGAGATATCGATTGAACAAACAATCAAAGCGTTTCATACAATGGAAGTGAAATAAAAGATTAAGAAAGGTAATGGTATACATCCCCTTGAAATACAAAGAGATAGAAACTAAAAAAGTTATCAATTGTTCTAATAATATCTATTTAGGTACATAAGCATTATTAGTGCAATATTGATTTCACTTTACTCTAGTACCATACATATATCTACTGGATAAAAGTGTCATAAAATAACAATTGAACCAACAAGCGAAGCAAAGGCGGATCCATGATTACTAGTAGGAGAAAGGAGCATAATGCCCCAAACCAGTTTTTCTCATTGTATGAAAAGTAAATCACAAGATTGTTAATTTGG
The DNA here is from genome assembly GCA_035222895.1 of Strongylocentrotus droebachiensis. Lineage (NCBI taxonomy): Eukaryota > Metazoa > Echinodermata > Echinoidea > Camarodonta > Strongylocentrotidae > Strongylocentrotus > Strongylocentrotus droebachiensis. The sequence continues at coordinate 231,913 of JAVYIG010001050.1, forward strand.
AAGAGTGTCAAAGGGGGTCTTCTCTTCAAATCCCTTCCCTCTATCAATTTTTCTTTGTTTTTATCTTTTTACAATATTTCATCTCTTCTTTTCTTTGTCCTTTTCCCCCCATTTGATTGATGGGCATGCCCCCTCCCCTTCCCCTTGTGCCCCTAGCAACTATGCTACTACCCACAAATGCAATAGTATTTTGTTTAAACTTTCACTGAGTGACAGAGATCACTAAAAGACTAACCTGCTCTGTAAAATGGCATCTTCAACTCTGACCCCTGACCTGACCTCTTGCTCTCTTCCTATCATTGCAAACTGGCTGAGTTCAGAGAGATAGTTGAGGATGAACTTTGTGCTCTCTGTCTTACCGGCTCCACTTTCACCACTGCAAATGGAAAAAAACAAAAATAACAATCTTTATTTTGTTAATGTTTTTTTTTATTCCTGACAATTTTAATTATGAAAATATGTATTTTTTTCAAATTGAGCTAAAAAGCAAAAAACTGTCAGATATTCTGCAGTCTATTAAGGAATAGTACTGTACATCAAAATAATCTACACAAAAATGTATGAAAATATTACAAACGACACATATATTAAGTTACCATGACCACCTTGGAGAAGTGAAATGCTTACAATAATGAAATGTATTGAATACCGAAAATGGAAGAAATTATTACTTTTATATGTAACATATTTGATTTCATCTAAAGTGATGATGATCTGCTTTTTCCATTTATCCTGAAAACTTGTTGTTCAAGATTAATTTTGTCATAAAATAGTCAGTTATAATCACTATCTACATTAAAACGGCACAAAATTGGCAACACCCACCTGATGAGTACACATTGATTCTCTCCTTTCTTCCACATGGAATAGTAGCAGTCGTTAGCAATGGCGAAGATGTGAGGTGGACACTCCCCGATGTGTTTCTTGTTGTAGGCTTGCATGACATCATCCCCGTATATACCAGGGATGGTCTTGTAAGGGTTAATGGCGCAGAGGATGGAGCCAATGTAGGTCTGGAATGGCATATAGAGAAGGAAAGATCACAATGTAATATTTTCATACCACATTGATGTTAATGGTGATTACTTCATGACCGAGAGACTGAGGGCTAATAGACTTTAAAAAAAAAGGAAATGAAATTATATAATACTATGGAAATCGGCTACACTAGAATTACACTTGAAAATTATTTTCGACTTGCTGATATAATATTAAAGGTAAAGACCAGTAATGGTCATGCGATTGCATTGTGAAAGAAACGTTGTGGAATCGATCAGAAAAGGTTGATCATCTAGCATCTAGCATCTGCAAGGTTCTGGAATCATCAAAATGATAAGAAATTTGGCCCATTCTTCGTAAAGTTACAAGCACTATACACAGAAAGATGTATATGGGACTACCCTATATCTCTCACACGACCATGAGAGAAACAAATTTACCAAATATATGAATTAGTAGGCGGTTTCCCGGCAAATTTTTTATCATCATGTATTAGTCAAAACATATTCTTTCACATGATTGGTAATGAGAGCTTCCATTTCATTTTTAGAAATTGGGGCGTTGCCAATACTGGTCTTTACCTTTGAACAACCAACAACAAAACACCCAGAGATTTACAACAACAACAAAAACAAAGAAACGCATAGGCCATATATGTAAAGGCCTAAATCTTTCAATCCTCCTGTATGAGAGCAGAACTTACTTTACCTTGTCTTTTCAGAAAACAAGATTACTTGGTCAAAAGAACAACAAGTAAGACTTTCATGTAATGCTGTAGGTCCTATATATCTGAATGAGAATTTTAATAGAAATGAAAGGCATTATAAATACTTTACTTTGCTTTGAACCCTGGGCCTACTAGCTGGCCCAGAATGAAAACCCTTACCACTGAGCTAGTGTACCTCTAACTGTTTCTTTCTTCTTCTTTTTGTTATACGTGTAGTCCTACTCGATAGTCTGTTTCTTGTTACTTATTCAAACCTACATCACAAGGTTATCTCTATGGTCAATACCACATTTACAAAGTGTGAACAAGAAGAAATCTTATAGGTTTGAATGCTAATACTCACATAAATCCTGTCTTTTTCATAGCGCTGCTTGATATTGTCCAGTATACTGCCCTCGTGCAGATCCTGCAGCTTAGCCATGTCCTCATACCCCACCCCATCTTGCAAGAAGGCCGTCGCCATGGTCACCGTCTCCAACGAGCCACGCCCAGCCCTCAAGTTACCCAGAGATAACTCTGGCTTCCTTTCTTGTTTTCCCTGTTAGAGGACTCAGCGAGGATCCTCCTAGTAGCTAATTCATCCACCCGCCCAGTTGTCTGTACCGGCAGCAATCGCTCATCAAATATTGACTCTGTGCCGCACAACGGGAACCTCGATGCTGAAGTTGTTTTCTTGCTGCTAGTCCAGTTGAAATTCCAGATGCATTTTCCTTAGATCCTGGAGGTTAAGAAAATAAAAGGAAAACAAGAGGATGATAGCGAGGAAAACAATGTTGGAGGCTGACGGTTTCATGTGACACGAAGAAAAACAAGGTGGTGACAAGTTTGTTTGGCAAAGCTCTAACCTCTGGTGTAGTTTTACATCAGGTGTTGATAATTAAGAATTTATTACAAATATTACCCTATACCAACCATGATCATGATGATGAAACCATACTTCCTTAAAAAAGGAAATTGATATAAAGAAAATGATCATCCATGCAGTTGTGTATAAGCAAACATATTTGATGAGCTACACGAAGAAAAAAAACACGAGAACCCTATATCTCTGGTCTCGTACAATAACTGTACACCAGGGCATTGGTTATTCAAAACAAGTGACTAATATTCTTCTCAAATTAAAATGAAGATGGAAGCGTACCCTGAAAGAGTAATAGGTATTTAATTGGTACATTGAACTGTAAAGGTCTGTATATGATACCCCTTCCAAAGAGGTCTGCTGGCTCGAGAAAATGGAGCTCACTATTTTATTCAAAGGTCAAACCATAAACATCATGATTTTACAAACATTGCAATAAAGATAGTATATTTGTAAAGCGCTTAGAGACATTTGTATTAAAGCGCTATATAAAAATTAAATATTATTATAATTATTATTATTTGAAATTAGAGGTTTAATAAATCTTAATATTATCCTGTTGTTTTCAAAAACTTCAAAGCATTATGCTCTTAGTTACAGCTGTTATTGGAATAACTTTCATCACATGGAAGCAAAAGGGGATCTCCCCAGCGTCATAGGGTTCACCCCAGCCAATTAACAGAGATAATCAGTCATGTTGATGAGATCATTTCTTGTAACGATACCGATACCCCTTGATGTACTAATAACTCCCTTCCTGTGGAGGTGTGGGGAGATGTTATACGAGAGGGAATAGGATGCTTCGAGGGCGCAATAACATAACAACACCGTTCTAACATCATTAACGGAAGTAGGAATAGATACCCGCTGTGAGAGTGCAGGATGAAAAATATGTTACAGGTAATCTTGAATTCTAATGAAAAAACTGCACTGGCAGGTAAAGTGATAGGACTTCATTAGGGGCTAGTCAAACCTGATCGAGTGATACCGTTAATGATAAACTATAATGATCAATTGCCCCAAATCGCTACCCCTCTTGTTCGTGGGTTAAGGGGTATTTAAAATCCATGTTGTATCTCAGACCAGGGTACAATGTATCTTTGCCTCAGATTCTAAAAAGAAATCCTGGATTTAGCTCATGCTGCAATCATATATAAACCTTTAGGTCAGTCAGGAATCCAATGACTTTTACAAGTCGATCACCCGTCTGATTATCAAGATATTTATGATTGGAAATCAAAATGTCAAAAACCATTTTCATAATAGTTTTTATAACACTACAGTCTATTGGGGAAAATGAGTATGGTAAAAAACGGTCACTCAAAGATTTTTACTTTTTTGAGGCACTTCATCATCATTTTGAAGCGCAATTTTTGTAGGGCTTCAATATTACACCATATCACAGACACTGATTATAACACATAGGGCTGTGCATCTCAGATTTAACATTGTTAAACGATGCCCGTAAGGGGTATTTAATATCTATGTTGTAGGTCAGACCTCAACGATACATGCTTTAACATGGATTGAATGCCCTTGTGGCTCCAAACAGGTCCCTGTTTCATAAAACTCATTATCAATAACAACTGCTAAATTTCTATGACAAATATATATAATATTATAACAGTTATTGTAACTTGTTATTGATAACAAGTTTCATGAAACAGGACCCAGGTTTAGTTTAGTATGGTTCATATCATTTTGAAGAGCACATAGAGAAATTGTAAAAATAATGTAGAATGCATTTCTTTTCAGGAGTTTTTGCTTGGGTAAATGGAATGGAGCATGGGACCTTTTGTTTGTTCAAGTGAAACCGCAAGGAAACCTTATTTTCCATTGCCTAGCTTCTTCATTTAACAAACAAAATCTGCAATTGTACTACAGTCCTATAAACAATTTTAACATTCAAGGGAGAGCAAAAGGTTTTGAATTCAATAATGTTGAGAAACAATGTCTCAATTAAGCTCTGAATATAAATGTATGCAAAAAGAACTGATAGCTGTTTTTATTTTTTTGCAAGCTTGCTTATAATATATTTAAAATGCGGTATAATACAAAAATTCTGTTTTATCAATAAAAGCAGTGAATCATCATAATCTCATCCGCACCTTGAAATACGGCATGCTCAATTGCCCATACTTGAAACAGTAGTTTAGAACGTCATTAACAATTCACATGCTCTTATAACCCGATACTAAAACACGTGACATTAGCTCCATAACTTGTTCCAGGCGGCCTGTCTGAAAATGATACATTAGCCTCTTTTCCTGAGACGATGTTTCATTAATGTGCAACTTTATGACCTATGCGGATGGATAAAAGCTCTGCAATCACCCCATTAATTAAGACGCCATCTTCACAGCAAATTGATGACACATCATAACCTCATCTTGCAAGATTGTGCGATAGAAAGGGGCTCTCACCACCCCCACCCCCCCCCCCCTCCTTCTGTTTTTCTGCTGCTGGGTATGCATGCATTTCCTAAGAGGTTTTGTTAACCCCTCTCATGCAGAAGGAATCAACCCCCCCCCCCCCCCCTCCCCCCAGGCAACATGAGCATTGAACAATATAATATTGACTCTGAAAGGCTACAATTTTCTTCCTCCAACACAAACACGTATCTTTATTGTTATATCCATGGAATATTTCATTTCCATTTTAACATTTAATTTATTATTGGGTATTGTATAGTACTGCCATATCCACCTCTTGAAGTTATTAATGACAAGTGTTCAAAAACCTAGTGGCACAGAAAAGAATAAGACATTTTCTGAAAGTCATTTAAAATGGTTGATCATTGAGTAATGATGAGGATTTTTTATATCTTAGAATACCAAATAGAAACGTATTCGAAAGAGCTGAAGTCAAACAATTTTAGTTACCGTAGTAATTCTATCCATTGCCCCAAATTTGATTATGCAGTGGCTCCGTTTTCATGAGGAGTTCATCTCAAGAGTTTAAGGGTTAATTTGCTCAATGTTAAATGACTTCATGCCCTCTTATTATTGACAAAAATATCCAAAAGATGCAATTCAACCATTACATTTCTATGTTGGCAGAAAAAGGTTCAATTTCATGAGAAACGAATGATGATATATAGATAGAAGTGATGAGGTCATCAGAATGAGTTGATCTTTCGGCGTCGTCCGTAGTAACATGAGAGATTAACGCAACACCTTCCTAGTGATGGGATCTCATTGAACAGCAGGGGGATTGAGGGTAATGTTACACTCTTCAATTTGAACTTGACATAGATAGCTCCATGAGTGGAGTCTTGATTTTAACTAGTCTCCAATCTCAGACCCATTTCAGATTTTAGAGATTGATGTGGGCCCTGTTTCACAAAAATTGTCATCAAAGACAAGTTACAATCACTGTCATAAGATACTAAAATTGTAGCATTTGATTGGCTAAGCACGAATTTGTCATAGAAATTTAGCATTTCTTATTAATAAAAGGTTTTATGAAACAGGGCCCTAGATTGATTACAAGTCCTCTAATCAATCACAAAACTTTAGAATTGAGTTGTGATTGATATTGATTTAGGACTTTTAGGTTCAACTTTTTGATCAATCACAAAACTTTGTAATGAAATTATATGGCTAGAAGTCTTTAGCACCAACATTCATGGCCTATATGATTCTCACTTAGAAAACTGATAGTATTTGTGTTCTAAAACTGTCATATGGCTTTAAAAAGTGCTTGTCAAAATTAAGTACCGGTATATGTCATTGTGTGCTCGTGTAGAGAAGAAAGTATTGACCATTCTCTAAGTCCACACATTTGGCCAACACAGTGTCAAATTATTGTGAGCTGTGATATCTAATTACTTAAACAAGCAAAAACTAACACACGGTTTGGTTTGAAGACTGATGACAATAAAACTAACCTCAGATTCAGTTCAGTATGATTCTATTGATTTTTCTCTTTTGACTCTGAAGTTTAGAGCCATATCAGGTCAAATCAATACAATACGACCATGGCAAAGTGGGTTAACTAGAAACAAGCTGTATGAATGCAAACTCACACATGCTTTATGCTTCTGAATATATAACTTATTGATATAAAGATGATATAAAGCTTTGCATGAATAGCACTACAAACAATGGTCATATTTATACAGCTGATAAAATGATCATGGGAGGTGCTTTTTAAACAAAAATAATGAGGGCCTACAGTACTCATATTGAAACAAGCTATAGCCATGTTTACCTCTAAAAACGATGCTAAATGTATGCTACCATGAATACATAAATACATGAATTAATGCCCTGCTGGTCCTCAGCATAATAAAAATATGGGGTCAAACAAACTTTTTTTACAAGGGCTCCACCCCCCCCCCCCCCCCCTTCTTTGATGACTACTTGTACATTACAGTTTTACAACTTTCACCTTTGGAGGAGGCGTGTAAGAAACAGTTCATAATACAGGCTGTGTTTTACCTGTTTGCCTTATTTCAGCCATAGATACATTTGTACGTACAATGACCCAGGGTGGATTACGAATTCTGTAAAGGAAAGGGGAAGGGGGCAACATTTCAGGAAAATCCCAGTCAAGCGAAAATAAAGGGGCACTTTGTTTTTTGTTTGTGTGTGTGTGTGCACGTGTGTGCGTGTGTGTGCGTGGGTGTGTATTTTATTTGCCTTTGTTTATATGTATGTGTGTATTTACATGTAGGATGTACGGCATATGTCAGAGTGGGTATATTAAAAAGGGGGTAAGTGCCCCTGTCCCCCTCCCAACCCAAGCCGCTACTGCAGTGACCTTGTTTATACAATGTGAGTCAGTCAGGGTAGATTGTCTGAAGCTTGAATCAAGCTATTAAAGAACACACATGGAAAACTCATCAACCCTGTCTATATTCACCCGATCCTGCTGTTGATGCACAAGTAAAGGGCAATTCTACTTTCTAGGGTATAATTTGAATGGAGCCATAATAAGCAGGCCTAGTTATTCTCTTTCATCAATGCGGATAATTTTCACCAAGAGACTTGACCATTATCTGTTTGTCATGTGATGTGGTTTTTTCAATTTTGTCTGGTACCGGTAATAATATTATGATGAATTGAACAGAAGACATTTCTATGTCATTACCCTATTAAGCAGAAACGCTATTTATAACGTTATCAACAAACAATGGTCAATATTTTACAGGATAGCTATTCAAATCCACTAAGAATGTAGGTGTTTTCTCTTAATATTACAATTCCCTGGCATTGAGTTGTCCATATCATTCGCAACAAGCAGATGACTCATAGAAACCCATTACTGATATATACATGTGGGTCTATAAAACTATTCATATATTCATATAGTTATAAACATATATCAAACCGTTGTGGCTAAGAAGAATGAATACCATTTAAAACCACACTTTCCAATCATCAGAGCTTTGCGTTAGAAAGTCATGGAAGAACTAAAGGCCAATTCTGACAGTCGTAGTTGATCTTCTCAACGCAATCAGACCGTGAAATTGTTAGGATTCGATGCTCGGTATGGTGAAATTGACTATTCATATTCCCATTTCCATGAACAATGTTATTATCATAAAAAATTGTAACAGCACTTATGAATTGATAAACAACAATAAAGACAAGGTGCTAATGATTTATGCCTAGATGGGCCATTCTGTCAATGTCCAACAATATGTACCATGTACAATAATTATATGTCTTTTTTTCCACATCATCAAAAAATGAAGAAACTCTGGAAAACTATTGACAAATTGTGCTTTCTGGTATCAGTACTATTACTAGTAGTTGTATCAAGAAATGTTGTAGTCATGGAAGAAATTAAGGAAAACATTGCAAGGAAACATGTAACCAAACAAGAAAATTTGCAGACACTGTAAATTATACTACAGAAAATCAATTAAACAATTGTCCTTCTATCGAGATAGACGTCAAGAAAACAAAAAAATTGATGTATTTCAAGGTAAACCGACTATCACTGCTGACTATCGTACTGAATTTGACATACTACAGCCTGATCTTGACATACTACAGACTGTGAAGCAATATTCCCTTTCACAAAAAAAAATGTATGATGCATGGAAGTCAACTGCGCGGTAAAGCTTGCATAAGCCTTGATTCAAATTAATGGAAAGCAATTTTGTAGCAAGTCCTTTTTTTCTCTCCACATTTTACTGACAGCCATATAATAGACCTTGTTATGATGACTCATACTGTGCTTTCATAGCTGTAACAGATATTCTTTTTCTTCTTCAGGACTGATGTGATACAGTTGTTGCTATGGAAACACGGGTATACAATGTAAGCTTGTGTGTGTTTACCTTGACAATGCATGAGGCTACTGGTCCTTTTTATTAAGAGTAAAAAACACTTTTCATTATTGAATGTGGAGTTTTGTGAAAGTGATTGTCTTGGGTGTTGCATTTAGTTTCTTCAAGCAAGTAATTTTTTAGCAAAACTGATAAGATTTGATGAAATTGTAATGGATTTTGATCACAGATGCATTGATTTAACAAAAACTTAATCCTTATTGTCTGTTAAAAGCCAGAAGGCTATTAGCTTAAATACTCTTTACAAAGAGCTATAATGCCCTTCTGGTTTAACAGAAAATTAATGTATTATGTGGAAGTAAAAGTCTTTCTATATTTGAGAGTTTTCTTTGGTTTTAATCTTCTAACGTTATCAACCCGCTTTTAGACAACTTATCATCTATAGAGCTAGGCTAATCTTTCCTAAGCAGGTCAATTAAGATGACATATTCACAAGTTAGTCTCTCTTTTAGTATAGTAACTACCACTGTATGGCCTCCTTTTCAATATTTTTGTAAAACTAAAATGATATTAATGACAAGCTTTAAGCACCCAAGTCCAGTTTAATCCCTGTTTCAGGGATGATGCCATTAATTAAACTTTATCTTGATTGATGGATTGGATTATCAATTCTAATACACCAGTCAGGTTTCATCTATTATCAATTATTGGTGAATTTTGGCCTGATCAGTTTTTTGGGGGGAAATGGGATATTATTTTCATCTTCTATTTCCTCAATGAAATTTAAGTACGAAACTTATCTTCCATAAAGAGGATGTAAACTTATAATTTTTCAAGTGTGTATCACTTTCGATCCTCCAACTATCATTTTCCTTCTTTTCTTCTCCTCTATCTAACATGATCCCGATTAGAAATTCTGAGAAAATGGGCCTTGCGCTTTTTCATGTATAACAAGCAGGTGAAACTGGTATGGCTATAAATATGTCTCGGACTGTTCATTAATTTGGTTGACAATGTGGGGGAAAACAGTGTAGGTTCGACAAAAAAAATCTTGCTTTCAGAAACCTGTCTGACTGATTATCAAGTTTTAACACATACTTTCAAAAGTTGTTTAGGAAAAAAGTTATAACATTTATTTCCTAGAAAATAACAACTATTTTACAAATCACTGGGAAATTGAAAGTAACAACTTAACTTGAGTTCATTGCAATGACGACCTTCGTCATTGCCTTGTTTTCGTTCACATTCTGCCCCATTAATATTCTCCTTTTCCTTTTCCTTTTCCTTTTCCTTATCCTTATCCTTATCGTCCAGAAATCCCATTCGTTTTGCACGTAGTGCTTGTTATTCCTAGTTAGGTACTTTCCTCAAGTCCTTTTCCTTTCAAATTTCGTAGGCATCATCTCTAGCATCTCATCCAGGTCACTACATTCTTTGATTTTCGAAATCACTCATGCATGACCGTCCAGGCGCCATTTTGTCCGTTTCTGGTCCATTTGAAGGCCTTTCTATCTTCCTTCCTATCTCCACTATCCTAGATCCTGAAAATTTCTAACAAAGTCCTCTAGATAGTCTGAGAGATGTTCTTTCATCTGCGACGTATGACTTGACCTTTAAATGCCATCTTCGTACTCAAAATTCAAATCTGAAACCGACTCCGTCAAAAATCTTTAAAATTCTTGAAAAATGGACCCCTACAAATCTAAAAATTGCCATAACTTTCTTTTACCAATTCCGTTTCGTCTCATCTTTTTGCAGTATCTTTATCTCATAATTGCACATAGCCACGGTAAATTTCATGCTCCAATGGCTATGCAAAACATAAATAGCGCCCTCTAAAGTTCTGGGAATTGGCTTTCTTTCTGTGGCCGTATCTCCATTATGGCTTGGCAGACCCGTACCCTTTTCTGGATTTAGATACTTGAACATATGCCCTTTCCAGCCATATACAAAATTATATACCCTAACACTGACCGACTTTGCGAAAAATGCCCTCCAAATATGCAGTTTTCAAGAAAATTGAGAAATAACTTCAACTTGCTCTAAAATAGCGATCTTTATACGTACGTCAGTGAAACTTGGCAGACACATGTATCCATATACGTGACAACTGTCTGCCACGTTTGGTAAATTTTCATAACGTCAGCGCAAAGTTATCGCCAAAAATGATGAATTTGCTATGCATTACGTAATAGCGCCTTTTATGCGTGCAGTACATTGCGCGCAGATGACAATGGTGTCAAACTGACCGCAATGAAGTGCCCTTTCGAATGATACCAAGTATGGTATATGTTCACACAGAAAATGTTGAGTAAATCATATTTGAACAAGGGTCACTATCCGATTTCCGCCGAGTTTCCACCCAATTATAACACGTATCGGCTAAAACGTCATTTTTTCAGACTGCTTTTCGCCCCTTAAACGTCCTTTTTTTTTCTTGAAAATTTGCAGTGACATGCCGAGTTGCAATACGCAGGGCACCTCGTGGCCGGATTTTTGAAATTGGTCAAGCGGGCCACTTAAGATGCAATTTTGTCCTATAAATCTATTTTACATCACGTGTTTCGATAGGATTATCATAGAAAAAAAGAAAGTGGTTTACAATAACAACCATGAAATTCTCTTTCTAATGATACCAAATACGGCCCATAAAGAGACATAAAGAGAGAGAGAAAAAACAATTTAACTCCGGTCATGATACAGATCCTGTACGTTTTCCGCCCATGCATTACACGCATTGTCTATGGGGCATATCGGGTTCACGCTAGCTTTTGGCACACAGAACGATCTTGATTGCAATGACGAACATGCACCAAATCCCCTTGGTTTTTGCACGCAGTGCTTGCGAGCCCTTTCTAGGTTCTTTCCCCTATCCCAATTTCTTTCAAACTTCGTAGGCATAGTCACTACCATCCCATCAAGGTCACTGTTGAGGCCTTTCTTTCGCCTTACCTATCTCCAATATCACAGAAGCTACAGACTTCGTACAAATTGCTCTGGATATAGTCCGAGAGAAGCTCTTTCGTTTGACACATAGAAACATGGCGTCATTGCACGCACATCGTTGTGACACGATTGCATTTCTAGTTTTTAATTGTTTCTTTATTCAATTCTCGCTTACATGTATTTAGGAACATTATTCAGGTACATGTATACACAAAAAGCACCCTTGTATTCATTGCTCTACTGAACATATCTGACTTATCTATGACCTTTCAGCAGGCAGAGATATGGACTCTCTCTCCTTGCTTCTTACAAACGAACGAACGAACGAAAGCACTGGCTTAGAACTCTTAATATCCAACTGTCAGTACCTGGCAATTACGTTCCTTTCATTGCCAGCACCTGGCTATATCTTGATATATCCAATCAGGGAGCTATGTATATCAGTTTCCTTTTTTTTTAAAGCATTCACTCTGGAAGACTGGAGGTCGATGACTATGGGCATAGCGTTTGTTTACTAGTTCTAATTTTGTTTATTAGTTCTGACGTAATATGTAACCTCTTAACCCCCCCCCCCCCCCCCCCAAAAAAAAAAAAAAAAAAAAAGAAGAAAAAAAAATGGGGAAAAAATGAAGACACATGCACAAAGAGGCATGTGTTTCATTCTGGCCTTCTTTTGAGAAAACTGCAGTAAATATTTTTAATAATTATTGTTTTCTAAACCTTTATGACATCTCACTAACAATCACATGTAAGTTCCATTTAAACAAAGAATCAAGTTGATAGCTTTCTTCTTGTTAAAAAATCAATCAAGTATATCTGTGTTACTTTTATATCTCTAAATAAAGAATAAACAAGATATATGTAGAGTTCAAATAAATTAAGTGGTAAAAGACATGTATATATCTAGAAATTGAGTATGATCAATAAAGACGGCTACAACCAATACTGTTATTTACAAATTTTGCCATGTGCATTTGAAGAGAATCACATTTTTATAATCATTGTCATTCTTGTGATTTGTTAAATATCCCATAAGATTGTGATTAAATGCTAAAATGGAAATTCTAACCTAAATTACAGAAGTGATTGCCTTCATGCTCTGTGATGTGTGGATATACAAATTATAATAAATGAGGAAATATGGGTCATCATGTCTATATGAGTGGCCTCAGTAGTATAACCTAATTAGCTACCACTAATGAGTATCACTAATTAGATAATGCAGGGAGGGGAGACTATGCATATAGACTAGAGTCAGCTATGTCACATAGTATTAGCTTGATTTTTCAATGTTTTGTTACATTTTTATGTGTTCTATGTGCATTGTAATTGTAAAATGATTGTACCTTGTAACAACGATAATGGAAACAGAATTTCTATGCATTTAATACATGGATCAATAAAGATGAAATGAAATGAAATGAATTTACAATTTTAAAATACTTAATTTGGAAGTGATTTTTCTGATCACCTTAATGGGCCTTGAGTAAAGCACATGGACAATAAGGTTTTTTCATTGACAGTACAGGTATTTAAAAAAAAAAAAAACAGCTCCTACATTTGTCCACTTTCTAAAGGCATCTATTGTTCCAAATTTGGTAGAATTGTCTAGAGTTACAAATTAAAAAACAGGCACATTTGAACTGGCAATGTAGCCTTGTTTAATCATAATACACACAAGAAACAGGGAAAATGTCAGTACACAATATTGGCTCATAAAGTGTTCAATGTCAAATTTATATACTAATACCAGGAACCTTTTTCATGAAACTTGTTATCAATAACAAGTGCCATACAGAGTGAGTCACAAAAAAGTTTACACCTAGAAAATTGCTAATTATTTAAAAAATCATCGATGAACATTAAACTGTTATATGTCTTATGAAAGAGTGTTTTATCCCAAATCATTTGGTACTATTTTTGTGTGGTATGTGTTCACGCTTGGATGAACAGGAGACATTGTCTGCGAGAGTGCAAAAATCGAATTGCACCAAAGTTGCCTATGTGATGTTTGAATAAAACAATTGGGTTTTGGGTATTAATTCGGTATTTGCAGATCCAAATAACAGCCCTAACAAAATTAATCATGCCACACATATCAAATATCGAATATCAAATATCAACGAACATTTGTGCGCGTGTGTGTGGGTGTATGTGACTTTGCCCTTTGCAAAAAACATATGCAATGCAATTAATTTGATACATTCAATCCATTCTCTCACTCCGCTAATCCCAACATAATACATACTGAAGGCATCACTTTGGCGCAAGTCGATTTTTGCACTCTCGCAAACAATGCCACCTGTTCATCCAAGCGTGAACACATACCACACAAAAATGGTACCAAATGATTTGGGATAAAACACTCTTTCATAAGATGTATAATAATTTACTGTTCATAGATGATTTTTAAAATAATTAGCAATTTTCTAGGTGTAAACTTTTTTTTGACTCACACGGTATTTCTATAACAAATTTGCTCTCAGCCAATCAAATGCAATGATTTCAGTAGCTTATAACAGTTAGGCAACTTGTTATTGATAACAACATTAATTTCATCTGTGAGAAATTGTCTGATTTTACGGTAACATTACCAAATTTTCTGGGAAATTTCATTAGAAATATTACTTTATCATCACAATACCCTAAATGCCACTTTCAGGCCCCAACAACATGGAATTGAAACCACAAACACATTTTAATCAGCATGCCCATCAGGGTTCTAGTATTCTCAGAGCATGTAATCAAGGACCCGTGATTGAAAGTGGGGAGGGAGAGAGTCATAAAGCTCACATAAAAACACTGCGTGGCCAATTTGAGCTCTGAACGCAGAGAATAGAGCGATAAGTACCATTAGTATGGCTCTTTCGCACTGCCTGTTTGATTGTGTGTGACATGGAGGGGGGGGGGGGGGGGGTGTACCGAGTATTATTGATGAGCGTATATATTCCACTATTGTACTTCATAAATTGAGTCATAGAAACTGAAATTAAATGATTGACAAGGTATGTTCGTGTTCATACAAAAGAATAATGTCCTGGTACTTTTTGCAAACAATGCCAGTTCCATACTGTACATCTAGAATAATAGGCATACATGCAAAAGTATATTGGCAAGTTGTCAATAGCAACTTTATATAGTACAGGAAGCAGGAAGTGAGAATAGTGTTAGTATACGAATATACACTGTCTTGAGAAGTTCTGGTTAAAACTATAGGCAAGAAGGGTCACCAATAGTATTATTGGAACCACCGAGGGTCCGAGGCCCATAATTTTAACCAGTACCTCAAAAAGAAGGCAGGGCTATTTTGTTTTAAATCCTGCATCCAAAATTAACAAATTTAATAATTTAAGAATTTAAAAAAATTAATAAAAAATTTAAAATTAAAAAATTAATTACCGGTACCCATAATTTGTTTTCATTTCCCAAATATTACTCTCAAATAGTACTCCCAAATAGTACTCCAAAATAGTACTCCAAAATAGTACTCCCAAATAGTACTCCCAAATAGTACTCTTTCATAGCAACCTTAAAATGGTTAAAATATTTCTGGTCACGTGAAGAGCTCTCAACCAATCAAATACCAATACATTTTTGATGCAGGATACAATAAGAGTTTTTATTTTGTATAGGTACATGTATTTGCCAACTAGTTCTCTAGGGAGCACACAAATGTACAAAATTATGTACACAACACACATATCATTTATCAAGGGGGGAAAGGTGTTAAATATGTGTTAATGTTTGTGACTTCATGCTCATTTGGCTACAAACAGACAACATCATATATTGACGGCTAAAAGGGCATCAACTCTGTGTTGAGTCCTGTAACTTAATGCCCTCTTGGCTGCAAACAGAAGGGAGTTAACTCTCAGTTTAGGTACATGTACAATTGACTTAAAGATAAAGTTGAGTTGTGGTCATGCGATTGCATTGTCAAAGAAACGTTGTAGAATCGATCAAAAAAGGTTGATCATCTAGCATATAAGTATTGGTGTGTACTGCAAGGTTCTGAAATCCTCAAAATGATAAGAAATTTGGTCCAGGCTTGGTAAAGTTACAAGTACTGTGGCATAATGTGGCATAAAAATCCGTCCTGATTTTTATGATGTTACATGCCATAGTTAGAAAATCAAGGCATTTGAAGAGCCATGCTTTTCAGGGTACATTTTTTATCTGATGTTCTTCCACACTTGCATAATACAATGATAACGCTCACAAATTATTTTCCACCTCTTCCCACAACTCAACCCTCTCTTTAACCCTTTTGGCACTGCGCCCACAGCCAGTAAACATGTACACACATATGTATACCACTGAGTGACCTACAATGGGCAGTGTGAACAGACCTCACGACCATACTGATTATCTGCTGCTAATGACTAATTCTAATCACAAGACTTTAAGATGGCTGAGCAAGAGAAGGTGCTATCTTGTGGGGTACCTCATCAACTCTAGAGGGGTGATATCTTTTTGTAGGTCAGACTCTCCATACCACTTCTTTCTCTCCTTTTCAATCAAAATGTTCTTACAGCAAAATATGGTTCTGTAGATGCCCTATTAATTTTGAGGGCAAATGAAAAAAATTCTATGTAATGATATTACAATCTAAATAAGATGTGGACACAGTGACATGCCATTTTCCACCAAAAATGTTCAATACTCGATAATAATAATAGCTAGTTCTTATATAGCGCTTTTCAGGACCGAAGGTCCTCTCAAAGCACTTTACAGAGATATATATTATTACCCCGGTCATCTGATTCAGGCGTTACAGCACACAATGTATGCACATTCTCCACTCCCTGGGGAGCATTCCAGCCAGGGGTCATTTTTTACAAGGGCACACTTGCTAATCTAACCACATTAGCTTTCGCATCCTACCGGGTACCCATTTAACACCTGGGTGGAGAGTGGCTAATGTAGATCAATGTCTTGCCAAAGGACATTAGTGCCGCAGTGGGACTTGAACCGCGGACCTTGTGATCCACAGTCCGGTGACATATCCATTCGTTCACGACACCTCTACATAGCACCAGATATCTTAGTATGATCTGAAAACAGTATGTGTACACAGAATATACATACAGTCATGTATGGTTAACATAAAAGAAAGGAGAAAAGTCTGTATCAAACCAAATCAAGAGTCATGCCCTAACCAAATTCATATGTTGAATAGCTTAATCCTTGTATCGATTGATTGTCAATCGACAAGAAGGTCATTTTTCAAATAATATTCAAATCATAAATTGTTTAAACAATATGTTTATAAACAGAAAGGGCATCCAAAATATTCTCTCCCACTCAATTTCCTCCAGAAGCGTATTCTTCATTAATACTACTTCCACATCTAACCCGGATAGTCCCCAAGGCAAAGAATGATGGAACACATCAATATCCTAGCCTAGCCTAGCCAGGAAAAAAGTCATGGTGTCCTCCACTTAATAATCGGGGAGGAAATTCAGCCAGGCAAATCATTTCCAAGGACCCCCAGGGCCATTGAGAAAGGGGATGCAAAGTGACTTGAGTGACAAACGTGTTTGTGAATCAGGTTTGTTGCCTTGGTTTTATATATCTCTCTTCATCCGTTGTTCTTCATAATCTGTGCAAATAGGAAGCGGCATTCATGACCGGTTTGTTTCCATTCGTGATGGATTAGGAGAGCTGGCTAAACACAGTTCACTCATCTGTGTATCACATGATTAAAGGGTGTCATGAAGAAAGATTACAGAAATACATGTAACTGTGGCACTTAATTGTCACAATAGTAGAATCCCTTGGTAAAAGATATTTGAAAAGGTGTCATGAAGAAAGATTACAGAAATACATGTGATTGTGGCACTTAATTGACTCAATAGTAGAATCTCTTGGCAAAAGGATATTTGAAAAAAGCATCCTAATCAGAAAATAAATCTTCTTGTGATCAAGTCTTAAACCTCAGTCACACCACCAAACTGAGTACAAACCAACACCATTATAAACAGATCAATTCTTGGTCATTCAATGTACATGTAATGGTCAACTTGGTCTGTCGTTGGTCGTGCTGTTAAGTGTGACTTGGGTATAATATTATAAAGATGATGTATGGAGTTGAGAGCTAAAATATAAATACACACTTCAAAAATATCTACAGTCAAAAAAAGAAATATCAAGAAAATCCAGTATGAATTCTTGCATACTGCATGGACAGTTTACATCAATACTTTTTTATCCTGTGGTTTAATTACCAATGTAAACAACAACTCCTTAAAGATGACAAGCATTCATGAAGAATTTCTGGAATCAACAAAACTGGAATACTTTCGACGAAACAACCTTTGCCTAGAAAAGACATACTCAGAGCATGCAAGATGCATTAACGTTGATGGATGTGAACACCACCTTCTTATAAATGATAGTGAGCATTTATAAAGCTCTCTGGAATCAATCAACATAACACACATGTATAACCATACTTTCAAACCTTGTTTTGAAAACACAATTTTGTACAATTGTTCATCCATGGGAACAGCACCGATTTGAAGATGTGGAGCATTCACTAAGAACTTAAGAAGTTATAGAATCAACATTCCGTACGTATACACACCGTACATGTTTGACTGTCTTTTTAAACCTCATGCAAACAACTAAAAATTGCCTTCAGAATAAGAATAACCTCATTTTAAGCAAGATGCATCAATGTTGATGACTGTGAATATCACCTCCTGGAGGATGCCTGGCATTCTCCAAGAATCTCTGATATCACCATAACATAATTTGAATATGACCAAGTAAGTTTGGGAAAGCTTGTTCGAACAACATTATATTAACCATGAAAATACACATTACCGCAATGTACAAGATGCATTAAAGTTGATTAATGTGAACAACACCAAACCTCCTTCAGGATGACGGGCATCCTCCTGGAACCTCTGGAATCAACTTCCTACACAACCAACGAGATGAAACTCCACCACTTGATTACCAACGGATGATGACAGATGCGGTCCGCATTCCTTGAGTCACCAATCCCCTCCATCTACCGGGCGAGGGCTGAAACAAAATTCGCTACGATCGACTGATAGAAGACACGCTCAGGAAAGAAATCCCATCGTCATGGTAACTAATCTGGTGGGGAGTTCATATCGCTCCTTCATTAGATCAGAGTATCATTTTCCCTTTTATCACCTTCTCTCCATCACAAGATTCTGTTACCAGAACCAACTAGGCTCTCTTCCTGTTTCATTTCCTGCCATTCATTCAGAAGGAAGTTCAACCAAAACACATCCACTGCTTTTCTAGACTACCTTCTTTTCCTCTGTCTTTTACTTCCTTCAATGCTTAAAACTGTTTTCTTTCAGTTCTACCCTGTCAGCTTTCTTCATTATAACAATCTTCTTTTTCTACATGTATGTTACATCATTGTTTTCTTGTCAAGGTTAAGTTTTTACATGGTCTTCTTCATCTCTCTTCTCCAAATCCTGTTTTTTCCAAAATAGTTATTGACTCTCATCTACAGTGTCTCTTTCTTACTTTTTCTCTTTCTCACTCATTCTTCCTTATCCAAATCCCCCTCCCCCTCTCTCTCTCTCTCTCTCTCTCCCCATATTTCTCTTTTACTCTTTCTTTCTTGATCTACATAATTGATCTGGTATAATTGATGTGTATTTGAAAACTTATGATATTATTTGTCTCTCGGAAACGTTAACTGATTCTATTGATCTGTCTAACTCCTTTTTACATGATTTTGAGTATTACTGTTTGTCTAGAAGAAGTGAACAGAGATTAGGAGGGTTTCATGGCATGTGTATATTAATGAAAAAACATATTTTTGCGTATTCAGAAAGGTTATGTGATACCATTTCCCCTTCAATTATTTGGGTCAAGATTCAAAGAGAAATCTTAGGTTTTGAGTTTATATTGGGTGCAGTATATCTACCCTGCGAAGGCTCAATTTATCACAACTATGAGGTCTTTGATTGTTTGGTACAGGATATTATTAACATTAAAAGTAAATTTAATGTTCCATTTTGTTTAGTTGGGGATTTCAATGCTCGCACAGGGTTACTTGCTGATTATTTAGATATTGATGATAATGCTGTATCTGACCTACTTGGTTTGAACTTTTGTGATGATTCCAGTCTGTCACCTAGTACATGTATGGATAAGTCATATATGCCCATCAGGCGTAAAAATATGGATGTTAAAGTAAATAACAATGGTAGTCATGTAATTGACATATGTAAAACTTTAGGTCTTGCTATCGTCAATGGACGGCTCGGTGATGATAATGGTATTGGAAATTTCACATGTTTTAATAAGAATGGGGGTTGTAGCACAATTGATTATGCTATTGTTTCTCATGAATTGTTTTATAACATACAAAACTTCCAGGTTGACTTATTTGATAAGTGTTTATCGGACGTTCATTGTCCTATTGTTATGACTTTGCAATCAAATCATACACACAACCAAGAAATTCATGATGTTAATACCATTTATGACTCGTCTAAGCCCAGGTACATGTCTTTTAAGTGGGATCGTGAAAATGCAAATGAATACTCTGATAGGCTGCACAGATTAACCTTACAATTGTCAGGAATTATGGAAAATATTCATGGAAATGTAAGTCAGGAATTGGTAGATCATTGCTACTCTGAGATCTGTAACTCTTTTTTACAGGCTGCACAAGATATTGGTGTGTGTAAGTGGAAACAGTCAAATACAGCAAGGAGTCATAAAGAACAACATAATGTGAATTCGCCATCACAATTATGGTTTGATGCCGATTGTGAAGCTGCCCGTAAAGAGTATCTTAATTTAAGGAATAGGCTAAGCAGGAAAATTCAGCTAGGTAGAAGATTAGATGTTCAAGTAACAGATATTGATGTTTTACAAAGTGACTTTCTTTTGGCAAGTAAGAAATATAAAAAATTGCTAAGGTACAAAAGGAGGAAGTATGGTAAAGACTTTAGTGCCTCTTTACGGTCCTTGAAAAAACAAGGAAACCCTAGAGCCTTTTGGGATTTATTAAACAGTAATGGTCGTCGAACTAAAAGTGCAGTTAATGTTTCTTTGGGCGATCTTGTACAGCATTTTAAATCTCTAGGAAATGTATGTAAATCAGAGGATAATTTAGAGGAAAGTATTCCTTTGTATGCTGATAATGTGACGATACAAAATGATGGTTTGAATGAACCTATCACATTAGAAGAGCTTGAATTAATGGTTAATAAATTGAAAAATGCCAAAGCTTGCGGTAAAGATTTGATCAGAAATGAATTTTTGAAAAGTTGCCCCTTAGAAATGCGTAGGGTTATTGTTGATTTGTTCAATATTGTTTTAGATAGTGGAATCGTTCCCTCTGAATGGTGTATAGGAGTGATTATCCCAATTTTTAAGAATAAGGGTGAAAACACAAATCCAGATAATTATCGTGGAATTACCTTGTTAAGTTGCCTTGGTAAACTGTTTACCTCAGTCTTGAATAAAAGAATTTCTAGCTTTCTTGATAGAAATCGTATGTTAGGTGAGGAACAAGCTGGGTTTCGTTCAACATATTCAACCATTGATCATGTGTTTGTTTTGAAGACTATTGTCGATTTTTACCTACAGAAAAGGAAACGCTTATATTGTGCTTTTATAGATTATAAAAAAGCGTTTGATTTAATTGATAGAAAGTTTTTGTGGTTTAAATTGTTAAAAATAGGTGTAAATGGCAAAGTCCTAAATGTTGTTAAAAGCTTGTACAAATGTGCGAAGTCCTGTATTTCTGTCAACGGCGCAATGTCTGAATTTTTCTCGTGTAACATAGGAGTTAGGCAAGGTGAAAACCTTTCGCCATTGCTGTTTGCTGTTTATTTAAATGACTTTCAAGAGCATATTGCCAAAATTTATCCTGGCTTGAAAATGTTAAATGAAGAAATACAAAATACCTTACAGGGTGACGAATTAGAGCTTTTTTCAAAGTTGTCTTGTTTATTGTACGCTGATGACACGATCATTTTGGCAGAAAGCCCTGACGAATTACAAGTAGCGCTGAATGCAGTACAAGGATATTGTAATACATGGCACCTAACAGTCAATGCGAGTAAAACTAAAATAATGATTTTTTCCAGAGGGAAAGTTAGGAAGTTACCAAATTTTACGTATGGTCATGCAAAAATAGATGTGGTATATGATTTTGCTTATCTCGGAGTACAGTTTAATTATAATGGTACTTTCAAAAAGGCAATGGCAAAGCAGATAGTGCAGGCTAGAAAAGCGTTATACAGTATGTTGACTAAAGCGAAGAAATTGCAGTTGTCAGTTGATATTCAATGTCATTTATTTGACCATTTGATTTTGCCTATATTATTGTATGGTAGTGAAGTCTGGGGACATGAAGATATAAAGCAGATTGAAGTTTTCCATAGGAAATTCCTCAGAACGTTATTATCTGTAGGTTCATATACTCCAGACTGTATGGTTTATGGAGAAACTGGACGAGGTTTGATTTTGAATCATGTGAAGGGTAGAATGGTTAATTTTTGGTCAAGAATTTTGAGAGGTAAAGATAGCAAATATTCATATGTCCTTTTAAAATTCATTTCTGCCATTCATAAAGATGAACATTTGGAATTTACTTCCTCATGGTTAAAATTTATTGAAGACACATTTAATCAAGCTGGTCTATCCAATATTTGGCTAGGCCAAAATAGTGGATTTGGCTTAAATATTAATTCTTTGCTAAAACTGAGACTAAATGATATTTTTGGTCAGGAATGGAAAGATGCAGTATGGTCAAATCGCATTTGCACAAATTATAGGATATTTAAAGGCAACCATATATTTGAAAGCTATTTACTCACCCTAAATAAAACTGATGCTTTTACTCTCTGTAAGTTTCGGTGTAGATCACATAAATTACCTGTAAACAAAGGTCGGTTTGATGCGAACACACCACATTGTGATATGCAGTGCACACTCTGCCTGTCTACTGATATAGGAGATGAATTTCACTATATTTTTGTTTGTCCGTTTTTTCAAAGAGAGAGATGTTTATATTTATCAAAAAAGTGTTGTAAGTCTAAGCTCCCAAGTGCTATGCACATGGCAGAACTTTTTAATACTAGAAGCACTTCTCAGTTGAAGAATTTAGCGAGATTTACCCGCCTTATTATGTTGAAATTTAATCAAAAAACAGAGAAAGAAGATAGTTCAAGCATTTCAAGAAGTACAACTAGAGCTGAACCTACACGTACTCGTAGCGGTAGGATAGTGAAAAAGCCTACTTTGTTTACTATTTAGCTTGTAAATAGACTGCATTATAGTTATCCTTTTATTATTATTGTCAGTTTGTCACTATCTACATTCATTGTACATGTACATGTACATGTAGATTTCTATATATAATTTGTGTTTACTAGTTGGTTCATTGTTCATGTTTGTACTTTCATACACTATATACCTATTATCGTTTTTTATCTTTGTGTCATTATCTATGTATAATGTATGTGAATTGTATTCATAAGTCATGCATTTTTATTTATACTTTTATGTTTGTTTGTACTCTCATACCCCGAGAGGGGGTCAAAGAGTCAATAAAATTCTACAAATTCTACAAATTCTACATCTTTCTTTTTCTCTCCTTCTATTATCTGTCATTCTCTCTCTCTCTCTTTCTCTCTTTTCCCCTCCTCCTCCTTCCTTTCCTACCTCCCTCCCTCTCACTCCCCACATCTCTCTCTCTCTCTCTCTCTCTCGTTTCTAAGTATATTTTCCCCATCAATATTTTTGTTGTTCCCTCTCCTCTTTTCTGCAAGTCAGTCCAATATTTCACAAGCTTTTTCCATGTTGTGTTCATAATTTATGGATCATTGCTTCAATGCACTGATGCATGCCAAGATTCTCTCTTCAATGCTACCATATTAGACTCTGTTCAAGACACATTATTATATTGTGTAACCTTTCACTTTGTTTTACTAGATTATCAATCATTTAACTGATTCATTCCTCTTTTAATGTACAAGGATGCACTAATTAGGTTACAAAAAGAAATGCAAAAGCAGTGGAGAATACTTTTCAATAACTTATAAGTGGTAAAAATGGGGATCATTTAAACTACAATTAATCTTTGTCTGAAAGCAAGACTTGAAACACTTCAGCATGTCTCCTGCATGGGTGGAAAAGGGAATGGATTTCAACGTGGGCTTAATCACCCATTAGCAGCGTAATGCCTTTCATTTCATGACAAATCACTTTCTAAGTTTTCTTAATACAGAAACTAAGAAGATACAATGTAGATGCATGTGAATGATAGGGGCATAATAAAGGTATTCCAAAAAGGCAGACTACCCCCCCCCCCCCTGCAAAAATATCTTTAGAAGGCATAAAATCATCTCCAGTAACAATGGGAGACACACAAAATGATCATGATATATGAGCATAAAAGTAAAATTATTTTAGAGAAACTTCATGAAGGCCCTAGTGGAAATAAACATAAAGTTAACTTCCTTGTATGCCAAATAAATTGACTAGTCCACCCTCAAGACATTTAACCTTTATTTAAGATGGCAATTTACCATTTCCTTCAAAAGAAATAATTACAAAGGGACACCCTCATGCACTTCAGCACTTATACATGTAGATCTAACATGGATTATATTTTTGCACTATTTCAATAAATGCACCTAGGAGGTGCAATACTTGTGAGGAGGGCATGAGCCCCCAATGACACGTCCCTACCCTTTTGGCTGTGCCCCTGCTCATACTGTACAGACCAAATGAACCAAAAAACGAATAGGTAAAGAATTACATGGAAGTATGGTGTAAGGACAATACAACATTACGACCAAAAAATGTGTTTAAATGTTCATCACACCCCCTGAAGAAAACAATAATGATTCTGCTGTCACCGCTGCAATAAACAAGAATGTCTTTAATGAAAATTAGATTACATCAATTTCCCGTCTCCACGGTAATATTGATTCCCCATAATGAGAACTCACGCAACAGAATGAGCTAAACATGTAAACAACCTCTAGAGTGTTGAGAGACGGGTACATGCCATTGTGCAACAACACATTGTTTTCCAGATGTGGGACTAGAGCTCTGTAGTTTTGTTTTTAAAATACTGTTTAAAACATTACATTAAAAAGTATTAATATTCACATACATTGAAGGAATATGAGTTGATTCTTGCCCATTTGGTCAGGATTATGAGTGGGGATACTAATTTGGCGCTTTCTTTGCATGCAGAATGCATCTGACCATAATGTCGTACCACAATCATAACAACAGGCGGTTAGCAAAATCTTCATAAAATAATACCACTTACATGTACTTGAGATGAAACGATATTCTTGTTTAATGGTACAAAATCATGACAGTTTTACAGCAACTATAAAGTAACAGTTGATGAGTTATGCAAATAAATATGTTGATCAAAACATACTGCACATACAAAAGTGAAAGGGGATGTTAAATCACTTCCAGACTCTCAGTTTCATATCTATTAAAATATAGCAAGGAGTATTTTTTTACTGTTCTTTGATCTGTTTCTCATAATTGCTCAGCTTTTATTTTATTCATTCATTTATTCATTTTTTATCAATATTATCATTACCATTATTATAAATGTTTTGTATATTAATTTATTGTAATATGATTATTGTTTGCTGTTGTTGTTGGTTGGTTTTTTTTTTTTTTTTTTTTTGGAGGGGGGCTTTTAAGAGATTATTTTCAACCTGCTAGGGTAGACTTCCCTTTAAAGATGAAGTCTCTTCCAACCTACAGCTTAGGGTTCTTTGAACAGTATTGACTGATGAAGATGGACATGACGCAGTCACGCATGTATGGGACTGGGAAAGATATCAATTGCAGATGAATTAATTGAACAGACAGACAAGTGATGTGGTGTACATGCAGTAATGCCATCTCGCTGTCGTCCTTGAGTCACGAGACAGCCTCCCATTCATAAACTTAGAAGACATCACTAGCATGTAGGCACTACATTGAATAATGTTCTACTTTCAATTTCAATACTACTTCAGTCACACAAACTCAATATCATGGTGGGAATTTTGGTCTTATATTTATATTTCTTTCCTGACAGTAATGGATCAAGATTCTTTCATGCAAGATTGGGGTAGAGGCACTGATCTTTTTAAAAAACTCCTTAGAAGCAAAATTTAAAATTAAAAAAAATATATATACCGTAATTCTCATATTTTTCAAGTATAACTTGGGTCCCCCATGGTACATGTATGTATGTATAACAAGTATAGCAGGTGAGGTGGGGAGGGGGGCAAAGGATCCTACAGCCCCATGCCCCCCTCCCCCGTTACTTGGATAACTTGATATTAATGATTTAATATTAGGGCAACTGCTCCTACATGTACATGCAGCTCCCACCCCCTTGATATGTCACTGTATTGGATAACATTATTAATTTAGTCATTATCATTGACAGACAGTTGGGAAGTTCGGCCTACATGTTGGAAAAATCAAACTTGGGATAGATTAATGCAATCTGTATATGTTCCTACTCATTACTCAATAAATTGGAATTGGAAAAAATAGCAATAAACCTTTGTGGACGTAGCCTGGGTAAGATCATACAATGAACTCTGAAGAACACCACAGATATCAGCAGTGAGGTGAGGAATCATTATATCGGTGTTTGCAGAATGAGAATGAACATACAGAGAGTGAGTGTGCTTTCAATTCTTCAACAATGAATGGATTATTTGAGAAGTATATGAGACATTCTTTGAACATGAGATCATTTCCTACCCCATTATTCATGAAAATATAAGGCTGGGTCTGTGAAAATCACACATTTACATGTAGTGCCTTATGAGAAAAGATTCATTTTGACAATTGCCAGCATTACAACTTGTCTATTCAAAGAGAGGAGGGTGTGAACTTATATCTCTTAACACAGAGTTAAAGCTTGTCTGGCTCCAAGCAGACTATTACATCAAACAAATAACTGATGGGTGAAAAATTAGTATGTGATCTTTGAAGGTTCCCAATGCATACAATGTAGGCATGTTTCATAGTTTATAAATGTATATTTGAATTAATCTATCCCATAAAATCAGTAAAAACCAAACGTGAGATCAAATTATCCCTAAAGATGCACCAAAATGAGAATGCAGAAAATAAGGCATACATTGTAAATCACTTCTTTTTTCATCATTTTTTTTCTTCCAGGGAGCTTTACAAAGTAATCTTAATTTATTTTGTCAAGGAACTGCTTCCCTAAAGTGGTCTGGTAGTAGGTATCTGGATCTTGTCACCTACAATGTACATGTATACACCCCTTAATATTGTAGATTACCACAGCAGTTCAAGAAATCTACTGGGAAAGCTTTAAAAAGCGCCCCTTTTTTAGGGCTACAGTTCTACAGTCATGTTTGTGAGTACATGAATATCACACATAGCATATAGACACCCCTTACTCTAGATGTCAATGTCGATGGCCTTAAAAAGTACCCCATTTCTTGAGATTTAAAAACAGTCATGCCTGCACATTTTAATGTTGAGTGAGCATCCCACGTTCTTCTCTCTTCTTTACCATTCGTACATCATCATCATCAGATATATCACGCCCCATTCAACTGACTACACACTTCATCTTACACTACGTTCTCATTATCCGATCGGCTGACGGGGCAGGGTATGCTGGGATACTGAATTTTTGGCATGTTTATTCCATTAAGTCCACTGGACTGATTGAAGCGTTCAAGGGCAACATCGTCTTGTCTATGCACAGGTATAACATGGAGGAGTGATGTAGGTCGATAAGAGAAAGTTAGACTGGTTTCAAGCCTGGGAGATGTTTCATGCCATCTCAGTGGAGATGACTTTAACAGAGTCTGAAAGATGTAGACTTCATAATGTATATTGAACTTGTAGAAGAAAAAAAATTGCATACAAAAATTTATATTTGTTTTCAATGAAGACTAGTTCACAATATTTAGAACAAACATTTTCTCATCTTCAATATAAAGGTATTTCATCCCTATACCCTCTTAATTTGTTTTTTCTTCAAAATATTTTATGAGGTTTTGCTTTGGACTACTGTACTTTCATCATATTTATAGTTCAAACAGGTTCCTTGAGACATTTAAAAAAAAGAATAGACCAGTCTGTAAATTAATTAGCATGGGTACAATTGACCCTGAATATCCACTGATTTTTTAAACCTGGAGAAGTCCCACTTTGAGATTTTAGAATATAATCACTGCCAAAGTCATGGACGTACTTCAAGAATACCTTTTGTTTGCCATCTTGAGAAGACGACTTCCACCTGTGTTTTATTGGATGTACCATGAAAAATAAATACAAAATGATTACATAACTTTTATTCATGAGCACGTATCTGGTATTATTCGGTGGGTTTTAAAATAATGTACAAATATCTGCTAAAGTGCCGATTGTATCTACAAACTAGAGCCTACACTGTATCGATCAGTTCACTTTCTCCATATCATTGTCCTGGTATTGATGAAAAGGTATCATAATGACTAATCAATGCGTAACTGTTCTGAGGCCACCTTTAATATAATTAACACTCCCATTGTACGTCACACAATAGTTACGCAAACCACAGATGTCCTTGCGCGTTACACCTGTGTCTGCGATCAAAGACTAACTAATGCATGAGTAACAGATGACCGACAGCTCCGCGTAAACGGAGAGCAGAGAAAGTGGTGTTCCTTGCTTTAAACTCCAGTTCAGTGCTCCTTGCACCAGTAAATGCGTGCAGTAGGGACATGATTCATGCCCCAATCATCTGCTTAACTCAGGGTCGAAGCGTCAATCTGTTTTTTCTTGTTTTTTCATCTTTACGAAAGGGGCATTTCTAGGAAATGACCTGTAATGATATTTGTGGGGGAAAGGATTTGGGCAGCTGGGTTGAATATAGGTCACTGGTCAACTGCACGGGGAAGCACAGAGATAGGGAGGAAGATGAATTTTAAAGAAAGGACATTTTTGTCAAATAACATTTTGTGTGGAGTTAAAAGTATAGTGTTACCAACAAAAGCAAAAATCATATTTGGAAATATGTCTTTTATGTAAACTAGCAGACCTGTAAACTAGTGTCTAAAACTCTAGAAAATAACAATTCTATAAAGTTTAACCTTAACAGGTATATATCAAACCAAAAAGTTAAGTGCATAAAATGCATAGATCAGTGTTTGTACTTAAGATTTTCAGTCAGATTTTGTTTTAATTTTTTTTAATTTTTTTTTAAATCATGACTTTTGCTTTAAACAATAAAATAATGATATACCTGTATGAATATAGCATTGTTTCTCATGAATCCCCTCATAAATATTCCTTTGAATAAAAAACAATAACTTTTCTAGTTTAAAATTGCAATTTCTCATCCCTTGGGCCTCCTGATATTACCTGAGAAAATTGCTGACTACTCTCCTACGTGGCAAGGATGGGTGTGTATAGCGCCCTTGATGAATTTGACAAATGTTGACCAAATTAGATTGAACTTTTAGGATTACCCTTTATCTCTTGCTCTTTCATCAATTTAAAGGGATCTGATTGAAAATAAAGTAAACCACATTAGACTTAATTTGAGTCTGTTGGCCTACAGGTCAACAAATTTAAAGACCTGAATATTGTTTTACATTCATTAGATGGCCTGTTTACTTGAAGTTCACAGCTTTTATTATCTTTAGTCATCAAATTGAGAAAAACAGGGCCTTTATACATGTACAAGTATGCAAAATCTTTTCTTAATTCATCTTGGTATAATAAACATTTTGTATTAAATTAAGATTTCCACTTTTGAATATAGAGCAAAATACACGATAATAAGAAATGAAGATTTCAATAGAGATTTTCATGTTTGATTTTTCCTTGTACATCTGTAAGTTGTATCAGAATATGTAACGCATGCAATTGTATGTGTTAATGATTTTCAAGAAAAAAGAAACCATTTTAACAAGAAAACTATGAATAAATAGTGACATCACCATACGTGTTATGATGTCAGAAATGCATTTGTATATAATTTTCTGATGTTCCAATTTAGACTAAAATTCACATAGGAAGAATAACTGCAATACACAGGACAGTCAGTCAATAAGCAATTGTATTACTCAGACACTGTCAAATTAAAATGCAAATATTCCCCTTTGTGGCCCTTCTCCAAGCCAGCCAGCCAGCCAGCCAGCCAGCCCTGATGTACATTACCTCTCAAGGACCTATACACAACGAATTAGAGCAGGGGCGTAGCCAGGGCAAAGTGATCATTAGAAAAAAAGGGGGGGGGGGGGGGGGGAGGTAATTGCATTTTGATTCTCTGAAGATGAGTATGACTGATGAGTAAACTTTGGCAGGGAAACGTATAGCAAGGACGTAGCCAGGGCAAGGTGAGCGTTGGAAGGGGAGGGGGATAAATGTCCCTCCAATGCTTGAATGATCTCTGAGTACACATGTACATGATAGCAGAGCAATGGCACGTAGCTTGGGCAAGGTGATAATTGGAAAGGGGAAGGGGTAGATATATGTTTCCAGCCTCCAATCTCTCTGACAATCATTACATTTTTTTAAAATCATACATTATTATTAGTTTACATATAACTCATAAAAACAAAAACATGTTCTCACATTGGCAGTCTAATTTGTCATTATATCAGTATTTTTTTCTTCTCTACAAGCACCTAAACTATAAATAGTAAATACATCTACAAAATGTGTGCACATTTTTTACGTGTTACGTATTTAACATATTACGTATGCTAGCTGTTGTTTGGCAGGGGGGGGGGGGGGGAGGGTTTGTGTGCCCTACATGTATGGATTCGCCATTGTAAAAGGGAGCTCCACTTTCCCAGTGTACCACTCTACTGTATATCTACAAGGGTGTTATATACGTCCGAATGACTGGAGGCGCTCTCTGGTCAGAAGAGGATCAGAGAAGAAATATTTAGTATTCAACAACGTCTTACGGTTGCTCTCTACTTGTATGGTAAAACATGACTTTGCGTTATTACTGGCATACTGGTTGTGCCACCCCCAACCTTCTTCCCAATCCCCTAGGGTAAAAATAATGAAATTATTCATATGGGCTACTTATCAGTGAATATTTCATGTTAAAGATGTTTTATGCACTGTGACCCACTGATATAAATATCATAGTGGCCATATGTTAAAATAGATTTTAGTAAGCATAATCTGGTAAGTCCCTGTCTATTTAATTTTACTGCCCAACCTCATAATATGATATTTTGTAATGCAAAGTAGTTGCACAATATGAATGGGTGTACTATCATTTTGATTGAATATGGATTAGTTTAGAATTTGTTCATTTCATTCATTTACTCGATTCCAAGTCAGCATTAAAAACAATATAACATGATCTTCAAAATACAAATATATACAAATAAACCATTGGCTGTCCCGCAAAAAGGTCATGAGCTAAACATGTACAGTATGTACCATCAATGGCAGAAACTACTTGCAGGCCGCCTATGAAATTAGATCTTAAAGTGTCAAAAATATATGCCACTATAGGGAATATTCTCCCCGTATATTCACACATATTAATAGAATAAAGTGTTTTTGCTGTTTTGTTTGTTGATAGCACCACCTATTTTGAGCAACATCCTCCATATTGTACATGTACTCAGATTGAATATCAATTGCAAATAAAAATGTCAAATTAGATGGATCAGGATGTTAGGATCTATTACAGGAACTCTGAAAAACTAAAAAACATTAAGGTCACTTCAAAAAATCTTGAGTTTTGTAGAATCTTAAAGGGATCCGGTAACTTTGTCTCAGATTCTGAAACAAAATTCTGGATTTAGCTCATGATGCAATGATAATTATAAACCTTTAGGTCAGTCAGGAACCCCATGAATTTTACAAGCCGATCGCCTGTCTGATTATCAAGATATTTATGATTGGAATTACAAATTTTGAAAACCGTTCGACTGACGGTTTTCATAACACTACCATCTATTGGGGTAAACGAGTATGGTAAAACCGGTCACTCAAAAAAAGATTTTTACTTTTTTGAGGCAATTCTTGATCATTTTGAAGCACAATTTTTTTAGGGCTTCAATATTACACCATATCACAGACACTGATAACACGTAGGGCCGTGTATCTCAGATTTAACATTGTTAAACGATCCCTTTAAACTAGGAGTTGCATTGTTCATACCCTTTTCAAATTTTTTAATTTGCTAAGTACAGTATGTGAAACATTAATTTGTCCTGATTTGTGTTTCTCGATAATGTGACATATTAAAGCTTACATCTAACAGTATTCAACAAAGGACGTAATGTAATTAGTCCACCTTTTATTCTCCAGTTTATATGAAACACACACAAATCCTCAAATTTAAAAGGGGTATGAATAATTTAGTTGTTTATACTGTTTTTGTCACCTGCTGAAACCTAGAAGGGTGTTCACTCATTTTACACAGCTACTTGTATACACGTCTTTCAGCATATGATATGCAGAGCTCACTCCGATACTTCAGGAAGTTAATATACATACATGAGGGGCAGTTACACTGTCATCCAAACACGCCAAAAAATGCCAAACCGGAGCCTGGCCGCGATGTTACCAAGGGCAACTACGCTTTACCGGCAGACATGCCAAGCCCCAAACATTCCAAAACGAAGTGTGATCTTTTGGCGTGTTTTGGCGTGTTTTGGCGTGTTTGGCAAGTATAACCGCTCGCAGTTGTAACATCGCGATGTTAGGCACGTGACTTCCGGCACTTCCGGATTGTTACCCGCGCTCTTTTAAACCACGTTCTTCCCGTGTGATATTTATAGCATTTCCATCGTCGCGCGTGTTATCCGTTCATTCAGCTCCGTTTGTTCCAATTCCGTTAACTCATCCTTTATTCAATCTTCGTTATTCCCGTCTGGCCATATCTTTCTAGTAGTTGTATTTGAGTGTTTTGTTAGATTAATTAATATCACCATGGAAGTGAACAATTCCCATTGGACTGATGATGAGATGAAGTTCTTGATTTCGATGTGGAGGCAGGGAGAGCTCCTCCACCAGACTTCCAAGCGTCCCTGCAAACGTGGGGAAAAAACAACGATGATTTTCTTAACCTTCCCATATCGTTTTTACTACTAGATTTCGATTGAATTTGGGAAAACTGAATCAGCAGCCGTAGTCCGTACTTCGTAACTTATCCACTCTTGCCTCAAATACTACAGGCGAGATAAACAAAACATATCGCATGCATGCGCATGGGATGTATCGCTATTTAGCTAGCTATAGCGCTAGCTGGAAATTGCGCGCGCTAAAAATCTTATAGCAGGCCGGGGTCAAAGGTCGGGAAGACTGCACATGCGCATTACCAACCGAAACACGCCAAAACATCGCTGAACAGCTCCGTCGGTGATGTTTCAGCACAAGTGTAACCGGGTGCACGAAACATCGCGACTTTTCAAAATGAGGTATTTGACAGTATAAATGCGCCTATGTATACACTTTACAGTGTACAGACTCTGTATGTTTTGGTTTCTACCACCAAACAGACTCCGTATGTTTTGGTTTCCACCACCTTCATAAAGCTTTCAGTAAACCTACTGTAGATCATGTCATCTAAATATTGGAAACGTTTTTAAAGTTTAGTTTCACTGGAGATTGTTTTTGTTGTTGTTGTCGATTCAATTTTGACGGTGATTGTTATTCAATTTTGAGTATTCAATTTCGAGTATTCCTGTCAAATCTGTGCTAATGTTGAAAACATTTTTTATGATAATTTTTGTTATGATGTCATCATAATCATTCCATCAGTCTTACCTCTTGGAAACTTCTTTCATCCATCTAAAAAAGCAGAACCCTACTTTATACATAACCCAGAGTTACTAGATAATTCATAGTTTCCAGACTGAAACCCCTGTCAGTCGTTATGCAAAACAGTGTCTTCAACTGAGACTACAATAAGCTCCGAAAATAGCCATAAACTGACAGATTTAGGCTCTGCTCAATGCTTCAAGAATTGTTGTTTTAAGTGTCAAGTAAGAGTCTGTGCTTGCAGACTAGGTAATTCACTGCATACATTGTAGCCCACTAAAAATTGGCCAGATACTATTGAAGTAAATTGTACACCAAGGGTGCGTTTATGCTTAATTTTGAAGACAGAATGAGCGATTTGAAACGCTCATTGTAAACGCTCATCGTAATCGCAGTTCCACGGTGTACTGTTTATGCTCACTTCTCTGGCTCCTCCAGGCAATTCTCCTTGGGTGGCCTTAATTGGTCTTCCAGCTGGATTCGCAAACCTTCACTGTGCATGCTACGTAGACCCACTAGAGGTCAGTGCGTTGACCCCATTTAAACGCGTTTACAAATTGTAAACGCATCTTTTTGTGAGTTTACGATCGGCGATTTCGGTGATTCTACAAAAGTGAGCATGGACGCAACCGTGTTTTAAACTAAACGCGTAACAGATGCCCGATTATGGCCAGAAAAAGTGAAGCATAAACACACCCCAAGATGACTTGGGGTGATATCTTACAGGTTAAGTGGTATCCTCATTGCCTAATTTAATCATTCACTATTACACAGTCAATAGTCATATCAAAACTTCAGAAAACATTTGGATGAAATAAATGGATGGGGCTCTAAAGACACATGGGCATGCAGCACAGATTTGCGTTGAAGGTATTTTGAAAACTTGGGCCGAACACCCCTAAACGTGTAGTCAAAATGGATGTAGGCTGGAAAGTAGGCTAAACAAGGATGTTTTCTGGTATGAGTTATGTCAAGTGAAGCAGCCAGCCAGCCAGCAGTCAATGAAGCACTGTCTAGATAGTACTCTAGCTCTATCCAGGAAGTATAAACATACAAATCATAAATCATCTTCAATTTATTGCTTCATTAATGTGTCAAAGTTCAGGGCCTTGATGGCCCATGAAATAGTCTTTATTTCTAAACAATTTTCATGATTACATTTCAGGGAAATACTGTAATAATAAAGTCTAAAGGTCAAGGAAAACACTTTGTTAAATGCATAGGGCCAAATAACAAAAATAACATGTTTCTTGTCCAGAATTTAAAAACCAGGAGAAGGCAGGGCATTACTATTAACTATTTTGCAATGACATATAAGGACCCCTCCCCCTGAACAAAATAATGTCAGAGGTCAACACTAATATTTGTCAAATACAGTTAACAACAAAATTATTCATACCCTTACCAAGTGTTCTACTTGTTTAAGTATGTGAACATTGATTTTTCCAGACTTATGTTTCTTGAAATTGTGACTAATTATATTTTGTAGAGGTAACATCTAAAAGTATTAAACAAAGGCCCCAATTCAACCCGTCCACCTATTATTCTTGAGTTACAAAAACAGGAAAAACTAGCCATGAGGATTGAAAGTGTTATTTCGCAATGTTTTAGGCAGTATTTCGAAACATCATTCATCCATGAATTCTGTTTCCACCTAACCACCTCTAGGCATGTTCAGGCACAGTATGCTGAATCTAATTGAATGAAGCGATGGGGATGATGGAAATTAAGCTGATCATAATTTCCCTGAGGCACAATGATTGAGAGTGTTTTGTCCCATAAATGATTAACCTCCAAACAATGTCACATCGTGTCCATGCCATTTGCAACTTAATCCAATCCATTTTCAATGCTTTCTATTCACAATGAAAACTAAGCCCCCTGAATCTATCAATTATCCCATCGGTTTCGAAGACCTTATAATTCATAGAACCTCTTAGGGGAAGAATGGACGACCAGGCCAATATTCATTGTCATTTTTCAATAGAGATATGATATTGGTGATACACCAGTAGTCATGAGTCATAACGCTATCACTGTTTTGAAGGGATAGTCTGCTACACAGGCACAACACAAAAAGAGAATGCCTTTTCATGAAGAACACAGAATATTGTTTATTAATTACGTAGTTTGTATATTTATGTGTCTGTTTTGATATGGCAACCCCACCACAAGCCTCATGCTTTTAGAGAATTTCACCTCCTTCCTACATGTACATAACATTGTAAATATATATTGCATGATATAGTACCCTTTCACTACTTGTTTCTATTATTACCACTCCAACTTTAATGTCCTTTCTCTTCTTTCCATTTATCTGTTCCACTTTCCATCTTTCCTCTATAAATAAATTTCATTCCTAGCTTCTTTTACTTTTCTAAAGTCCATTCTTTCAATTTCAGCTTTCAGTCATTCTCTTTCCACCCCCCCCCCCTCCCTCTCTCAAACTTTCCCTGACTATATTAAATATCTTTCTTGATGCTGCTCACTGAGACTCCCTCTACATGTTTCTCTTTTTTATGAATTCACAGATTCATGATAATATTAAGCCAGTTTCAATGGGTTCTCTATCAAATAATTAATGCTTTCACATTAAAATCCCATGCCAAAATATAAATCAAACTTGTCAAATGCATTCATAGGCCCATTTACCCAGCCCAAAAACCTCTTTTGAAAAAATATCATTTTTGGGGTTCTGCCAAAGTATACACTATTCGAAAAGCTCGTAAAAATTGTTGGTGTTTGTTCATTTTGTTTTGAGATTGATCATTTACTCTGCAAAAGCCAGTGAAATTTCTGCCGGCATTAAAAAAAAAACACCAAAATGTGAGCAAAATTGATGAATTTTGCTTGCATTGTAAATGCAGCTCATATGAAAATATAACACCTCCTATCAAGGATACCATCAATTTGCATCTAGCAATAATAAAATATGCTGTTCGTATACATGAAAACAAACACTCCTTTTCTAATCCAAACACCCAAATATTTGAAGGGCAGATGCAAGACAAGACTATCCGAGAAATGTCAGCAAAGAGCGCACTTCGACTACAGTACAAATTGGTTTTATTACAGCCATTCATATTACCGGCTAATACAATGACATATTTGTGCGCAAACCAAGAAAATCAATTATACATGATGGAGTTTTCATCTGGAGAAAAAGGGTCCGGGGGAAATTCAATTTGTCAAGGTTAGTCATCCAAGAACACATTACAGCAGGAAAGTAAAGAATTGCACATTCGTCATACGTGTAGGATATATGCACCGAGCAAATACCCTAAAGCGTGTTTGCATACCAAACAAGGGCAGTTCTAATTGTACTATATACAGACAGGGCTGTTTAATGCATGTTGCTAGTTTATCCATGTTTAATGGTAGTTTTGATTTGCTAATCTTTCAAGCATTTAATGATCATGGGATTATATCCTGTCTTTAAGTACAACTAGACAAGGCTGTCATGAAGTGAATCACAGCAGGAAGTAATACAAAGTTGAGTAAAGTAAACACATATATCTCAAGTACATGTACAAATATAGATAAAGGCACTAGCTTATTTGCAAAAATAGCAGATTTGTAGTTTCTTTTTCTAAAAATAAACCCAAGATCAAAGAAATTGAATGTCTTCAACATGATCCAGTGTAGTATAACACCTAACAACATTTCCTACATGCATGTGTAGGCCTAATTAATGTCACGTGTATCTTTCCAGTTTCCATGTATTTTTACATTGGTAACAGTATCCCTGTTTTGACTACAATTCCACAATATGCTGGACTGTCTGAAAGTCACATTCATTGTGTATATCTTCACAAATGTCAAATGATTTACGGCTGATTTGTAACGGTAGCTCACGAATGGAAAAGTTTTCTAGCTTAGAGTTCACAGATCATATAAAAATGTATTTCTTGTTTTATGTTACAAGTGTCTATACAATAACAAATAACAATTTTTCCAAGGAACCTGTTATATTCCAATGAGAAAACAGAGCTTTCTTCCCTGTCCAAACACATAACCTTGACCTGTGTTCAGTGTTGTCTTTTTTCAGCTTCCACAGTCAATAGGCCTGTCTCCACTATCTTGAGATTGCCAAATATCCAGCTATTTGAACTATCCCGATCCGCAAACTATCCAGCTAATTTGTGTCTTCGTCAGACCGAAGTAGCAATTAGCGGGATATTTGGTCGGGATTGTCATCACAAGATATCTTGGGATAGTTTGCAAAATATCCCACTATTTGGCAAAATATCCAGCTATCTGTCCTTTGAGTCTTCACTAGACCAAAGACTCGCCCTATGCGCTAACACTGAGCAAAATACCTCTAGCTAATTTCTCAAGGTCGAGTTTCAAGTTTCGAGGTCGAATCTCGAGCTGATGAAGACGCGATTTGTAACTTAGGGATTATTTCCCAAATCAGAAATAGCGGGCTATTTGGGAATCTTGAGATGATGGAGCCGCGCCTAATATGGAATTTTTTTTTCCACATTGGTCAAAGACTAACAACATTTTGATGATTAGTTAAACAACTTCACCCTAACCAACAAAAAACCTTTTTCATGGATTTCTTCAAGTGGCATATCGATACTTACAATAGGTCAATTTAACTCTGTACATCATTGTATTCATTCATTCATTACAACCATGGAATGGATGCCATACAGAGAAAGTTTCCTTCCTTCTTCCTGATCTAACACTGCAGTTTTAGCTTTCAGTTTACCGGAAATGAATACAAACGGATGGTGCTTTCAGGAAAGCTGTGGAAGTAAGATTGGGTCAAATGTAAACCTCAGTACTTATATATGTCAACCTACTGTTTTGTTTCTTCATGTTTGTTTCAATGTTCTTTGAAAGTTTACATTTTCGTATCTGGAAAAATTTTCCTTGAAAATTACACAACTGAGTGAAAATCGACCTCTGTTACAAGCAATCTTCAGGAAAATTCAGTTCTCAGGCAACTACCCCCGAAAAGGACAGCAAAATTTACGTAGGGAAGCGACATCAGCATCATGCTGTTCTTCCTGGGGGCCCTGCAATTTCTTGCCCTAGGATATTAGTGCCAGGTTGAGATTTGAACCCTTAACCCTCAACCCTTAGATTGACAGTCAAAAGCGAATGACACTTCCACACAACAATTGTTCCACATGATAAATAGCCCTGGTCAACTACAAGTATCTCCTATCTTTTTAACAATTATACAACAGAGAAAGAAAGAAATTGTAAAATCACTTGACTCAAATAGATAGAAATTATCAATCACTCTATTTAAAATCTCTTTTTTTCTTCAATTCACCATTCTCATAGTTTCACTGACACCTTTCTCCCATTCTTCAGCTTTCTTCAACTAACTGCATGTCAAGATGTACTTCCCCTTTAAAGAGGACTTCTCAATAGTGTGATGTGTCACTGTTCTGATATTCCCATCACGTCTATTTACACCCGGTTGACGAGTGCATTCGGCCGGGGAAATCACGCTCTCGGGGGACCACGTTTTTTAGAGCACGCACATGCCGTCACGAAGCAAACGGGAGTCCTCCCCCTAAAGAGCTTCACTGTTTACATTCCCACTTTGTTGCTAAAAACTTTTCCACACCTCAATTCTGTACTCTCATCCATCTTAAGATGTGGGACAGAGAGGGACTGATATGGAATAGTAAATGGACTGGCTTTGGCTTCCCTTTGGGGAGCAAGAGTGGGGTTTATTTCAGGTGATTCAAACTCAAATATACTCAAACTACAATCAATACACACATGTCAATTACACTGTATCAAAGAGCAAGCAGCATGTGACAAGCCTATATTGCAGGGCTCAACGGCACATGGGCTACAATATTTGAACTCCATGATTTCAAAATTTAAACAGGGGCTCACGAAACTAAACATTTCAGATACAGATCAGATCATCTGTGAAATGCTAGGACTCTAGGAGAGGAACCATGCCTAAATACTAGAAGGAATACCATGTACAGTCAAAATAAAAGTGTATATCTTGAAATGCTTCTACAGTTGTACATGTAACTGGATGTTGAGTGACTTGTCCTAAAAGGTAAAGACCAGTTTTGGAAACGCCCCCCTCTCTCAAAAATGAAATGGAAGCTCTTATTACCAATCATGTGAAAGAATATGTTTTGACTATTAAATACGTGATGATACAAATTTTGCTGAGAAACCGCCTACTAATTGATATATTTGGTAAATTATTATATCTATTTGGACCCGATAGATATTGCGCACGTGTCACGCAGGTGTCGCGTAGTCCCATATACACCATTCTGTATACAGTGATTGTAACTTTACCAAGACTGGGCCGAATTTCTTGTCATTTTGATGATTCCAGAACCTTGCAGTACACACCAATATATATGCTAGATGATCAACCTTTTCTGATTGATTCCACAACGTTTCTTTTACAATGCAATCGCATGACCATAACTGGTCTTTATCTTTAATATGGTGGCAGCAGTGGGATTGAAATGAGTTACACGTAGTAAAGGCTCTGAATCCTGGTACACTATACATGTAGATTCCCATGATATATATTTTCTTTGTGCTGTCAGTGTACTTGGTTTCAAAAATATGAAACCAGTTTTACATGTAGTATTAAACCGTCAAACTGAACGATGCTCCTACTTCACATAAACACACCCTGTGATTCACACCCTCACCATATCAGTTCACCAGTACCAATGACACATGAATTGAAGATGTACAAGTATAGACAGTCCCAAGAGGGCTACGTCCATCAGGGCTAGAAGTCATCTCTAAAACATAGAGTTCAAATTTGCAACTACCATCTGTTTCTATCATACAAACTCATACATGCAGTGAGAGATCATTTCAAACCCTTTTCCCAGTTTTTAAGCTGTTTTTACCAAACGGTAGGATAGTATGTAATCCATCTTGTTTGAGGTCAAAGATATGGGATTTTCATTTATTCTTTCTTTTATTTTTAGAGGTTTCTACATTTTCATATTTTTCTGCGTGGGAAAAATAATGAGAATAGGCGTAACCAGGGGGCACAAGTGGGCCATGCCCCCCCCCCCCCTTCATCTGCACAAAGGTCATCCACAGAACCTACATGTTGAGGTCAAGACCTTAACCCTGGCTCTGTCATTTTGTGTGCCCCCCCCCCCCTTGCTATCCAGTTTTTATCTTAAATAGTCTGTCTCACCATATAGCTAACCCTTTTTAGGCCATGTTTGTTGGAATTCATCTGTAGACACATCATTCATGTGCAATGGCTTTTTCAAATGTAATTTTCCTCTAGGCCCCTCTGGTAATTTGCTCAATAACACATGACAATAACACTTGATGAATGCATTAAGTGTGATTGTAAAATCATCAACAAATAAATAAAGCACATTTCAAAATGCCAAAGTGCAAAAACAGCTTCGGAAGGTGATAAACATTATCACATGAACTCTATGTAGCTGTTATTATCTCATTTGGTTATCGCATAAACAAATATCCATGTGTTTACATTCACATAATATCAATCATGTTTGAACGGAAGTAGTTTCCTCAAAGATAGGCTCCATAAAACCTTACATTAGTAGCACTACACTCACAATTAGTAATACAGTACAAGATTCATGATGAGCAGAAAAGACAACTTCTCGAGAACATCATACTGAAATAAAGATGTATAATACCATTACATGTACCTGGGGATCAAAGAATCTCCATCTAGTATTTCAGGGAAATTGAATATTTCCTGTTTATGAATACAGTGCATCCTTTATTGATAAATTTCATAACTTTTCAGTGCTCCCTTTTAGGAACCAATATGACATTGTTTCAATGTTACAGAGTATTAATTGTAATGAATATTTGTAAAGCCCACAACTGCTTTTGAAGATCTGCAGAAATCTGTGTTGATTATTTCTAAAAGATTGAATTGAAGGATGCATGATGCAATTGTGGACATGACAAATATTTCTGTAACCCCATACATGTATACTTTCTGTAGTTGTACAGGTAATGCAGTTTTCAGAGGCCCTTTTGGCAGTAATTGAAATCCCACCACTGCCACCATTTTAGGAGCTTCCAATACCTTGGCCCCAGCACAGTTCTGTTGACAATACTGTATCTTTGACTTACATTCTGTCAATACAATTAATACAACCAGAAGAAAATTGGCCAAGTGTACCAGACCTACAGGCATCATATCGTCGCTGTTTTCACGAAGTGACGGTAGTGGAAAAAAAATTGCATTCACTTTGCGTTACGATTTTACTCACTACCGTCACTTCGTGAAATTAGGGACGATATAAGGGAGAAAGATAAAATATTTCTACAAAAACTTGAATTCTAAATAATCCAAACACTTGGTTATAGTGATAAGTAATTTTCCATAATTTTCCATAATCATCAATATTTCCATGCATAATTGGGCTAGAGGTTAGGACTTATTATAAAGTGTTAAATGCTACATGGACCTATAATTACCCCCTTTGTCTCTGGAAATTGACAACAAGGAAGCCTGAGTCTGGCTCTCTCATTACCACCAGACCAAAAACACTGCTTTACAGCTCAGGCTTCAGCAAGCATTCATCTTATTTGCATACAACAGGATGAGCATTGTAATTGCCTTGTTAAGTCATTGTAAGTCTGTTTTGTGAAGTAATTGATTGCCTGGAGTAGAATGTAAGGTTGATTCAGGCTCTGAGTACTCCAGCAGGAAGGGGCTCATCAAGAGCAATCAAGGGGCTAGCATGGGATGACTCTATTGAGATCTCCTGTATCTAATGACTCTAGTCTCTTGGGCCAGAGCCCCAAATTTGCCAAAAATTTGATGGCAAAATTTAACTCAAATTGTATCATAATGTGAAAGAGGGTGTCATTTAAGACACACTTCTGCAAAGATTTCCCCCACAAAATGTATTTGAAGACAAATATTGATAAAAGTATACATATTTTTCTGTTGTATGCAGAAAACCCAAACTTTGCATTCTTTCATCAATATCCGACTTCAAACACATTTTTTTGAAAATCCTAGCAGAAATGTGTCTCAAAGGACATCCTCTTTCATATTATGATACAATTTAAGTGAAATTTTGCCATCAAATTTTTGGGGCTCGATCCCAACACTTTATCATATAAATAATATGATGTTGGGTTTATCTTTTAGACCATGGAGTATCTCTTTGTTTAGACCTAACAAAACTGTATGCAACATACAGTACATACATCAAACCTTATTATGTAGGCTACATGCAACAGATGTGACCTAAAAACTACATGTATATTTAAAAAGTACATTGTATGGCTCGATATGATCCATAAGACCTTAACTATTAGACCACAGATCTGTCTATAAACTTAAATATCTTGAAACATAATACTCTTGTCCGGGCAAAACAAAGTGCAGAGAACTTTTAAGCATGTATTTAAAGCGAACATGAAGTCATAAACTCTTCAAATTATACTTGAATAGTGTTATGAAATAGCAATACAGTGTATCATTAAGATAAACGACATGACAGACTTGTGATCTTATACTACTGCACATCAGAAGGCTTAATTTGCTAAAAAGAATATGAAAAACTTCAATTCATTTGCCATATCTGCACAACAGCATGCATACGCATTAATGTTCCTCTGGAACAATAAAAAAGTGAGTACTTTAAAGGGTGCTTATATCAACATTCAATGCCCTTCTGGTCGGATGTGTAAAACTTATGAACTTGAACTTTGATTATTGACAGACTCATTCAACCAGGAGTTCCTCTCATACCAGCCCCTCGATCATAAATCCATTCAGGATCAGTCAACTGAACACATAATAGAGGCATTCACACTGCAAGCAAAAACCAACAGTTTTTCTCACATTTTCAGAGTATTGTCACAAGTTGCTAGGCAACTATCCATAACCATGACAAAAATCCTGAATTAAAAAAAAAATCCCACCTCTGGATTGTGTTTTTTTGAAACACCAGCCGAAACTGGGTTATCGCAGTGTACATTGTAGCTGCTCTTTCTCAAAACACCAGTCAATTATTATGGTTTTTGGTCGTGTGACTCTCCTTGCTTCTGTGTTATCACATGCAGAGCAGTGAGAAGAGGCCCATGGACACAACTCACAATAACAACAAAAATAGAATTAGCAAATACTGATGTTTCTTATAGGTCTTTCCAGGAATGTAAAATGTAAATTGTAGTTCATAAAACTGATGATTTTTCAAATGATTTGTTCTGTAATGTAAAGAGGCCTCATTACCAGTCAACAGAAGCACAATGACAGATAAAAGAAACGTCCTTGGTAGGGAAGAGCCACTTGCCAAGGCACAAAACCATTTCAGCATTACGTGATTAGGCGAGTACATAAAAATAGCTAAGTTTGGAATTTGGAAGGGGGCCATGATTTGCCAATTTTGTTCTCAGTAAATTTGGAGAATTACGTGCTACAAGGATGGTTAATTAATAGAAAAAGTTGCATGAGACATTGAAGCATATACTATTCTGCTCAAACTTCTCAGGGGCTTGATAGACCAACATAACTGTTCCTTCAAAACTACTCAAATGAATCCCGAACCTTGCTATAAATAACTTCCATAATATCCACCTTTAGTGATCCTTTGGTATATTGGCAATAAACTTCTCGGGGGGAAATATTGGGGGGAAAAAAGTATATAATTCAGGGTTAGGTGATGAGAGCCAGAATGGAATTAACACATTCCTTTTTAGTAAAGCGTTTTAAGTACGGTGCTAACACCCTTCTGGCTCTCAACAGACAATTTGTTACATCATGCTATTAGAATGTATAGATGCTTTCCATGTGGAACATCGCATAAGTTGGCAAATGATGGAGACAGGTACGTATCATGCACGTAACAAAGCTAGCGCCTTTCTAGCTCTATATTAGCAAAAAATTGTTACATCATGTGCTATAAATTGCTAATGATGTTTCCATTTCAACACCACACAAACTTGGCAAATGATGCATCCATTACAGTACGTCAGGCAACAACGGAGCTAATACCCTTATGGCTCTCATCAGATGATTTGTTACGTCATCCTTACAAATGTTTTTCCATTTTAACATCACATAAGTTGGTAAATGATTGAGACAGGTGCAATCAATAAAGCGAATAGAATTAGGTCAATTTAATTTTTCCACTAATGC
The DNA here is from genome assembly GCA_035222895.1 of Strongylocentrotus droebachiensis. Classification (NCBI taxonomy): domain Eukaryota; kingdom Metazoa; phylum Echinodermata; class Echinoidea; order Camarodonta; family Strongylocentrotidae; genus Strongylocentrotus; species Strongylocentrotus droebachiensis. Next base: position 276,569 of record JAVYIG010001050.1, read on the forward strand.
ATTTAAGTGATCAGGCCATGGCTGGCTAATTCCATCACTGAACATATACCAGGCATGTGTGTACAGTAACTCATGTGGAAAATGGAAGTCGAGCCTCGTCATATACAGGGTCGTTCTTAATTGCTTGATTAAACCTCCAGTTGTATGCATATATGCAGAGTAACTGATGTAGAAAACGGTAGACCAGTCGAACATGTACATTTAGTACAATATAATAATTATTCATATCCTAATTGCTTGACTGTATCAGTTAATCTAGCAGAACAAGTTTTAAAGTAGATATTCATTAAATTTAATAACTAATTTTATGTTCATTTTTGCAAAGTTGCAACTTTGATTCGACAAGGTTATCAAAATTCAATGCTTGGAAACATTCGAAGTAATGATTATTATAAATTACACAACGCTTAAATACAGCCCCGGCATAGCACTTGAAGAGCTCTCCGAACGCTGCTGAGATTGTGTGAGATCACAGTATGGACATGATTTGCACAAGCAGACGATGTCCCATGACATCTCACGCATTTTCAGTGCCTGTGTTTTCATCTTTTCTTGAGTTCTTTCTCTTACTTCACTACCGTCAGGCTAAATGTATAATCTATTGCCTCTCTCTAAACCCCGCGCATGGTTTTCTTTTGATGACAAATGCAGCGATACAAAAATAAAGGAATTTGTCGCTTGTAAACAAAATAAGACGCCATTATTCAGCTGCACACACCGCGGTATGTTCGGCGTTCCAAGAGGGAACAAATGCCGTCCTTAGTATCATTCCGGGGGGTTTTCAATTTGAAAGTCTGGTTTCTTTGATTGTTAATTAACCCCTATCCTGTGTATTTACAAGCAAAAGATTTGCTACATTAGTTGACATTTTTGTGATTTTCTTTGAATTTCACCTTTAAAGATTTACAGAATACCTTGGTTAGGTCATCAAAGATTGTGCTACTATCTGGATACATAAAGAATCTTGATTGAGGTACAGTAACTCCTTCACAAATGTAATGGCACCAAAAGTATGTCCAGAATGCAACTTCAATGCATAATATCTGTGAATTAAGTTTTGATTTGACATACACTGTAACTAAAATTCTGAATGACAGTTAAGGTGGAATTAAACCTATTCAATGTATTAAATGTATTTACTTATTTCATTTCTCGTTGGGGAGCAAGGGGAAACACAGTCCTACCTACATGTACATGTATATGCATTTAAATTTGTAAGTCAGTCATTATTATCCTAACGTTGGATTGGGTTCTACTAGTAACATGTAAAAAAGTGATGTAACATATATTTGTAATTATAACTTTCAACATTTTGAATTATATGACAACCCCAGCTAAATGTTAGTAATTCATAGTTGAAGATGTAACTTATTCTCCTTACCTTTTTTTAAACAACTGCAGCAAATCCCCTGACTAAATCCTTAACGACTTTGTGATTGTCACCTGTATAGTAAAATAAGAGACAAAAGAAAAGAATATGAGTGATCAGTATCGCAAAAAGATGTTGAAGCTTGGTTGGTTGGTTGGTTGGTTTTACCTGACTGCTAAGAAAGCATGTGCATGTTTGTATTACTACAAATGTTGAAAGTACAGGGGACCTAAGGCCTTACCGAAGGGCACTAGCGTATATATTTGGTTTTGAACCAGGGATCTCCGGGTTACGAGACCACTGCTCTACCACTGAGCCAACGCCCCTCACTCTATGTATTAAGTGTAGTGCTTCATGGAAAACACCACAAGGACTTCTTGCAAGCCTACACTGTACAAGTACATTGTATGTACAGTTTATTTAATGTACACGTAGATAACTGATCATAAATCAGTAGGTGATAAAACTTAACATGATCTGTTTGAACAAGGAAGTGAAAGCTACAGTTAAAGGCATAACAGGTAAAACATGCTAAAAATTGGAAGTGTGAATAATATTATCAAGAAACAGTGGCATAGAAACCAGTAAGTAAATACTATTATACCTGAATACCTGCATGATATAATAATAATAATGATCATAATAATAATGATAATAATACTAATAATAATACTATACAGTAGGTTTGCGGTTGCACCATGTGTGTGAGAGAGAGAGAGGTTTGAGGAGTCCTGAAAAGGACTCTGACTCGGTAATCTTTCTTGGAGGAGTGTAGTCCTGAAAAGGACTGTTTGTTATCTTTCTTGGTATATAGTTCTCAGGAGAATAATAATACTGATAACATTAATCTAGTGTACTACATGTACTGATGCTGATAATGATGGTGGTGATGATGATGATCATCAAAACAATAATGATAATAATAATAACAATAATCATGGTGGGGTCTTGTATCCTGGTGCTCAACAATTATATCCGGGTGTCATTATACCATTCAAGCAGTTCAATGAATACTTACAGATGTTTTCTAATAGAGAGGAGAACCTGAAAGGTATGAAAACTAACTGGCTGTATCATCTTTTTTTCACATGCCTTCGATCCGTATGCAATTGTGCCCCAACTGCATCATTCATTCACAATCACATACAAACATTACTTTTAAAGCACCTGAAAATTGTAAATAATTTATTCATCATTCAAAATCAAACACAAAGAAAACACATGCATGTACATGTAATAAATGTGTTAAGTGACCCATGTGAAGAATTCTATTCATTCTCAATCTAATGAAATATGTGCGAAGTGAAGAAGAATACAGTTCACACGTTCCGTCAGGGTCCCAAACATCGTTCTTTTAAACAAAAATTGTTCACAAAACTGGGTGGGGCTAATCACGAGCCAACTGTTATTTTGACTGACTTCGTTGAAATACGGTAAGCTCTTTATTTGAGGTTTTTTTATATGGTTGTATTCTAGTTTGTGCATTCCTTTTGTTATTCAATGATTCTTTACAAGACTTTTCTTTAAATCATATAAACTTTAGCATAGTCTGAAGTTCTGAAAAGGCTTCGTTCCAATCACATTTGAATCATTCAAGTTTCCATCATCTCTGTAAATCGCCTCCGGCAAGATATTTCTCACATCAGAGGAGAATTCAGGAGGATTAAAGTGGATTCCACTTCTGATTTCTGTCAGTACCAACCAAGGCCGAATTCATGAGATTGTGAAGACTTAACAACATTTATTAATGGCCTTCAATGGCTCTAGAAAATTGAAGAATGTGCAGGTTCATGTCTAAAGAGTTGTTATGATTTAGTTAGGAATGTGTATCTGAAATTAATCATAGTGTTCATAAGATTTTCATTAAGTCTGAATGCAATTTCATTACATTGCTTCAATATAACAAAAATAAAAGAAGTTTAATATTACAGTTATTGAGTATGGCATTAATTTTTTCCCTCTTTAATGATTGGTTTTAAAAGTAAGTCACATTTAGATTGTGTATTGTCTCAACATGAGCTCCATATATAGCATACACCTTACATGTAATGAATGTATATGTTTACGGATAGCTATAAAATCAAGATTGCATTGAGAAGAGTAATGAAAGTTGAAACCCTAATCCTAGCAAGAAGGTCACATTAATTTTTTGGTTTTAATTGTGTAATTCCATATCGTCTTTTTCTACAGAATCATTGATGCAAGGTCTAATGTAACTAAGCCATTTATAAAAAAATATATAAACAAAATATTAAATGCCTAAACTACACTGTAGGTTGGACAAAATCTTAAAAATACAACTCCAGATTACACAGGACAATCATGTGCCCACATTTGCTCTGAAGCTTTTTCTTTTCATTTCTGTTTCACTTAGTGTCGATTAAAGGCAACCCGTGCATTAATCACACACATTAAGTTGTGCATCCCATCAATTGTAACAATAAAAACTAAAATCTAGTTCTAAATCAAAACTGCTTGCTTCTTTCAATTTCGTAGTTTGACAACTCTATTTATGTTACTTTATAATAATAATAACAACTAAATGTAAATCAATCAAAATATACTTTACTGCGCTGTGATGAAAAACACAACTCCTATAACAGAATACTTTACAGGAATACAGACACATAATAAAAAGATAAAAATAAAAACTATTCATATATGAGACCCAATGACGTATTGGTTCTATCAAGGGAAACATATCCACTTTAAAAAGATAAGAAAAGTACATTGTACATGTATTTATAAGCAAGGAAACAGAAACCATAAATACAAAAAAATGAGAAAGTTCATGTACTGTGAGCTAATTACAGAATTTTCTCTGGAATTTGGGTACCGGTACTTACATGTAGATTCGCACGCCATTTTATAAGTTGCGTCTACATATGTATGTACAGTATATATCCAATTCAGGAGAAATTCATACGAACAAAACTTACTTTACAAAAGTTTGTGTATCACAGTGTATCTCACAAGTTTCTGAAAAATGATTCAACGAGAAGAGCTTCACATAAAAAATGTCTTGTGGCGCTCAGCGCATCCAAGGAATGAATCCTACCAGGTAGTTACCCACTTACTTCACCTGGGCTGAGTGTGGCAAATGTCTTGTCAAAGGATATTAGTGCCGCAGCAGGATTTGAACCCTGTACCTTGTGGTTCACAGTCCGGAGACTTATCCACTAGACCACAATACCTCAAGTCTTTCAGCGTGTCCACACACAAAACAATTTATCCCGAAACTCTATAACGAAACGTCGTATAAAGAATCATAGTATAAATTCCAAAGTGTCCACACACAAGAAACTTCATATAAATAATCATCGTATAAATTCAAGGATGTCCATAAACAGAAGAAAGTAATCCTGAAACTCTACAGTCTGGTCTCCTTTCGCTCGAGGTCACGTTAAGCCCCGCCCAGTTAGTTACACTAGTTACACTCCCCCTGTCCACACACAACATTTTCCGTGATTAGGCGTGATTAGGCGTGATTCTTTGTTGAGTTTCAGTTCGAAACGATGCCCAAACCTGCGTTTTGTTAGACTAGTTTCGTTATACGACGTATCGTTAGTGAGCATCCACATACACAATTTCATCGTAAAACTATCGCGAAACGGTATCACTATCGCGAAACGGTATAGCTAATCACGGAAAATGTTGTGTGTGGACAGGGGGTAACTCTCATCTCCTCGATGAGATACGTAGATGATAGACTACTTTCCACACGGAATCAAATATTCATAGCACTATAATTATCATTGGACTGTGGAGTCCAGACTCCAGAATGATATGGATGTACATGTATTAAACTGTAAGATATCAAAACTCGTAGTTACATTTTGTATATTCATTGATATTGAAGGGGAGTGATATTGAAGGGGAGTGATCAAGTTGAGGGCATGAAAGTTAAGTTAAGCTACCAGTACTCATACTCTTGAACATCAGAGAAGGAGATCTGAAAATAAAAGTGTGTAGTATGCAGACTACCTCCTTCAAATCCAAAAAGAGATGCAAAGGAAAGCGCATGATAACAAACATGATAGCTGCGGTCTGTGTTGTTCAATTGTAAAAACAAGACTCTGTTTGGTCTCCAAAGCTCAGAGCCCTCCCCTAAAAACATTGCTTGATGAATTTTTGTAATGATAGAGAGTAGAACATGTAGATAGAGATGAAATGGATTCCCAGAGCAGAGAGGGGATCAAGAAAATTACCAGCAACATTCAGTTTTAGGACAAGTGCTCCAGTGACAATTGCTCAGAGATTTGTTTCCTACACTTTTCAAATTCCTAACTTCAGCCTGAAATGAATACTAACACCTAACCCTAACCCTAACCCAAGACAATACCCAAACATCAACTAAAATGCAGTTGATTTCTGATCTTGATTTCACAGAACTGTGTTGGAATACACACCGGAAAGCAACAGGAAGAAAAATATGGTTGTTCCCCCAAACCACACCAATTCATATTTGATATATTTATCACAACTTTAAAACTTCATGTTGTTATCCTTTCTTTGATGGTCTGTTTCTCAAATTCTCTGCTATTTGGTACAGCCTACATGTACCACGTTAAACTCACCCTTCAATTTCATCAAACTAGTTTCAGAACCATGCTAGTAGTGTCTACTCTACATGTACATGTATGATGAAGGCTGCATTAAAATAGTAATCTGTCTTTTTCAGGCTTGTATACTACAGTATGCAGAATACCGGTATAGCAAAATTCAGAAATGGAGTTGATAAAAACTCTCTGTGGCCAATGTCAAACCTGTATACAAGCTACATGTACAGTATGTGCTTAAATGCTTTAATTTTATATTTTATTTCATTGTGGCCGGCTACGCAATTTTTGTGCAGTAGTATGAAAGTTGTATGCAACACTACGTACATGAAATGCAAGCTCCATGTATCACTCTTGATTATCTTGATGCATCCAAATTTCAGACACGATGGAATGCAAGTAATTTCATAAGGTAAGGACATTGATGATGCGCACACTTAGAAGTGAATGTGCAAGTAGTACTGCACACGTCCTTTATGTTGTGACGTGACGTCGTCCAATAAAGCAAATGCCAGCTCCAATGAATGTGCAACTCTTGGCTTTTCTAATAAGGTTTTTAATAAAATTCTCGATTTATACTCATATTGTAGACCTGTCTTATACAACGATAATACATGTTTTTAGCACGTGCATTCATGATGTGCACTGCGCTTGATTTTTTAGTCACAATGAAACGGACAATCAACTCGATTAGTCTCGTTCATTCTCCTATTGTGACTTAACCTGTGTAGAGTGTTTATGCACTAAATGCACTTGCTAGTTGCAAACCTGTATTTGTTTATCATCAAGCAGAGCACATTTAGGGTATTATACTTTAATCTACATGTATACCCTTAAAAATTGAGGCCAATTTATATAGTGCAGCTATTGTATACCAGTACTCTACTATGCTGTGATAAAAAACAGAACCTAAGTGCTACTTTACAGAAACACAATAAAAACTATTCTTTCTAAAATAATCTATTTCTAGAGTAAATAATTACACAGTGGGGGTAATGGACCCTGGTCTTTCTGTTTTCTGTTTGACCTGTGGGTAAGGTCATCATTCTGGAATTTCAAGTGGTTTGGTAAGTGTCAGAGAGAGAGAGAGAGAGGTGGGGGGGGGGGGGGGAGAGAAGAGAGAGATGATAAACAAAGAGTTAGAAAGACAAAGTATAAGTTGTAAAGTTTCAAGTCAAGTTCACAACTATGGAGTGCATGGGAAGAAAGAGTAGATGCAAGCCTACCAGTACCAGCACAACTATAAAGATCCAAGAACAAACATCTTAATTACCTTCCTGACACTTATAGACAGATTATATCCTACATTGCCTTCCTGGAATCATGTATGTACCCTGACCACTCATGCCCTCACAGAGTGACCTCATAAACTGTTTTGTATGGTACCAAACAAACATTTGTTGGTAAGTAATAATAATGATAAATAACAGTGCTTACACAGCGCTTACCACCTAAGTCTCTAAAAGCGCTATAACAAACAAAATACAATGATGAACAATTACATGTACATATTAAACAAAACAAAAAAATACAAATAAACCTACAAATCTAATACAATACATATGAAAATAAACATAATCGTCTTGACAAGAAATGAAATCTCCCCAATTTCATGGAATCGTATTTCATGTATTGTTAAGTTGGTTTTACTCGAATATAGAAGCAGAAAAATGAGAGGAACAGGTCAGTGAAAGTGATCAGTGTCACTCTCATAATTTATGGTCCCTAAAGAAACACTGCAAAAAAATATGTTCTGAATTTACTCTTATCAATCTAATAACAGAATTTCTCGGCTACTGGTATGTTCATTCAGCAAAAAGCCAATGCATCATTCTCAACCCTTTCAACTAAATTAGAATTTAGAAAGCTTTTTGACTGAAGCCATTCACAGCAGTAACAGCACTCCTCTGAAAGGGAAGAAAAGAAAAGCTTCTGACATTTACTCCAAGCCAAATGAATTATGTATTGGTATCATGAATGAAAAGGGCCTTAAGCCAGGGTTTTTCAATCAATTCAGCAAAACTGGTTTTCGTGTATCTAATGATAAATTGAACTACTGTAGACCACCAAGGAAGAGTGTGATGTATGAAAGAAAGGAAGGCGTTGTTGGATTGTTGCAGTTTCCTGTGGTTTCTTGGGCAACTCTACCACCACGGAACAAGGAAATGAACTGTGAAGTTGACAGATTAGTACAGATTACAATGGGAAACTATAATAATGATAATGATAAAAGAAAATAAAGAAATGAGACTATGATTAATAAACACATAAAAACAATTTGCTTACCTACATGTACATGTGTACATTAGTTTGCTATATATCGTATTTATTTATTTTCTTCATTGTCTTTTAACCAATAAATATTTCCCCCAACATTTTCTTTTGATCTAATCGTTATTAGTATTACACCTACATGTACATGCATCATTCCCAAGATTTTCCCACGCAAGTACTGTACCATTAACAACTGGTGGTATCGAGAAATCAACAGTGTGCCTGTACTTTTGGCTTCCGCCGTACATTCAAATTACATACATTGAATTATTGATAATGCACGCCTCCATGTACCAGCTTAATGAAATAGAATTTTATTAACAGGACTAGGAGGGATATTTTTAGGACAAACTCAATTTGGCTAGTACATGTACATGTATTTATATACTATTCAGTGATCTTCTGCACTTTACAACCCAAATGCCAGAAAGGGGTTTTAAGATGGCTCTTTTTCACTCCCAATATAACCCCCTTCACTTTTAGAGGGAAGGTGATGGGTCATCACGGGGAGGGGGGGGGGGGGGGGTGTCCTCCTCAGTCCTCAGTCAGCCTCTAGGAATTGTTAACCTTCTAACTATCCTATCAGTGTTTATTTGGGAACATCCATTAATTTTCACTGGCATGTTTTTTTTTTGTGTGTTTTTTTTATTCCCCATGTAAAATAAATGTTTACAGATTATAAAATTCAGTGTGTTACATCGGGATATAATATATAGTAGGAACAGTGCATAAACAAAATATGTTTGAAGCGCAACGTCCCGAAGATAACATAGCTGATAATTATTAGGTAGAGATAGAACATGGCTTAAAATAAGACATTTTGTCGTTAGAAAAAGAAAAAGAAAGTGCGAAATAAATGTTTAAATCAAAATCATGCCCCTTAATATATTTGAATAACAAGCTCACTTTGAGCTGCTTCCGACATGTTCTGCATTCAACTAAAAACACCTAATTTTCAGGGTAGACTAGCCATATGATTAAACTAGTTCTATCTTTAGATATTGTCTAAATACTGATTTACAGTGAACAATAATCAGCAGAGGAGGGTCAAGGTGAGGGTACATACACGTAGAACAAATATTCTTTAGATGAGTGATTGTATGATGAATCCAACAGATGCCTTAATTAGTCATGAGCTTGGGCCGAAGTTCCAATGCATGTACTTGGAGTGAAAGCATTCATCTTTGTAGAAGGCAGGGGCAGATCCAGGATTTTGTACAAGAGGGGGCACAATTCCTAAAATTCTCTGACCAATGAGAGAAAGGGGGGGTCTTAAATGGTTTTTGTTGCCTGTTGACATGTTCCTCTCTTCTCTGAGACAGTATGCGAAGAGAAGAAGAAGAAAAAGGAAGATCATCACCTCAAAAGTTGGGGGGGGGGGGGAGAGGGGGATACAGTTTGTAATTTAGAGTTTCAAAAGGGGTAGCATGGGGTGGTTGTGCCCCCTTAACCTGTTGACTATTGAAGTATCTCGTTCCAATACGCTTTAACACAGGGGCCATCTGGTTCACCTAGTTAACAGGTTAATATCCATGATTAAACTGATGTTAAGTACATGTAGAAGCTGCAGTTTGAGGCTTGCAGTCGAGTGAGAAGTTGACTAAGCTCAACAAATACAATTCAATTTATACAAATTCATACCCCCAAAATAATGAATTCCTTGTTTCCTCTCACCCTACACACATAGCGTAGCTTGGTAACAGTTGTCCAATATAAACATATTTCTAAACTTTAAAAAAAAATCTACAAGACAGTACAAGTTCAACAATCGTATTTCTATCGTCACAAAATAATATTATATACCGGTACATCAATATTTATTAGAGCTATATAAATAAAAATGTGTACCGGTAGGCCTATTACTAGGGCATTACTTTCTTTGGAATATTAAGTCAGTTGAGATAAATTGGTGACAAAAACAAACATCAAATACAAATGCAAATATATCAAAAATAATCAACAATCAAATACAATTGATGCCTGTTGTTCCTTTTGACCGTGACAAACCGATGATCTTCCTATTGTGTATGTTCATGACTCTATAGCAGAACCCGGAAGTGGGCCCCGGACGTTATAATCAAATGCGAAGTTTGGACTTTCTCCAAAAAATTAAATGACATCCATTACATCTCATTAATTCAAGAAATGATGATACAAAACGATTCTACACTTCCTTGAAGATAAACAACAATATAACCCTCTTAACTGCAAAATTAAATACATCAACAGCATAAATATATACCGATATATTGAGGATTTCCGATTGCAATTCATAAAGCACAGGTGCATTGCAACGAGGACAGAGTGTGCTGTGTCTCGACTCAGCGGGAGCTCCGATTAACTCCTCGCCGCAACCACTGGCGTGGTTTAAGCGTTATTCGTGGTCAATGACTCACACTCCCTATATGAATTGTTCCCGCACAAAAGGGGATAAATTCAAGAATGTTAAAATGTGATTTCAGATGACTGAAAATAGTGATAACTTACCAGAACAATATTCGATAATCCAGTTTTGGGTTCTCCCGGTCTTCCTCACTTTTAACGTAGATATGACAGTATTCCAAAACACGCAGCAGCCGGAGTAGAGTAGTGCAGTGCTTGTGTAGAGCGAAGATCCGTATTACCGTACCATGCAGTCAACTCTTGCTAGTATGTGGGCGTGACCGCAAAACTTCGCCAGCGGGGGACTGGTATAGATCTACATGATGAGTAACGATTTCAATGGTATAAGTGGAATACGTTCAATAGGGCACTCCTCAAAGGCGATCAAAATGATCATAATGATGACTATGGTTTTCATTGATTGGCGAATTTACTTTATCTTTTATGATAGGGGTGCTATGTCATAGTTTGAACGAAGCTAGTGGCAGATATCCCGAGGTAGGGGCGGCATAGAGAGTATCATCCCCCCTCATGAATGTTCATAGGTGCAGGGAGTTTGGATTGATGCCGTGCATCCATTTATTTTATTCCTCACACAGGGCGATGACCTGTCTGTCACAAAAGACTTCACCAGATATGTGGCTGCAGCCCTAAGATACTGTAGCCCCATAAATTTAGAAATAAATCACCAAAAAAATCACGAAATTCAAGATTCAAGATAATTTATTATCTGATTTAAAAAATATAGAAATTCGTCCTCCACTGGCGAGTGACATAGGCCTACATATAAAAACAATATTAACAATATATAAATACATTTGAGGATATAAAGAAAATACATCAATAATTTAATGGAATAACAAAACTGACATGTAAATTTGAAAACTTGCACTTAAAAAAAAATTGAATCTCAAAATTGCATAATGCATGAAATAAAAGTGCTCTGAATATCTTACTTACCAATAGCCCTAATTGATACACTTTTAAAATTACCAATATTAGGGCAAACGTCACTTAAAGTTCGGGCAAGTTAAACGATTTGGAAATGTCATATTTATAATTATTTTGATGACAAAATTGCACTTTTATCATAAAAAGCGGTGTCAATACTTCATCTCGCGAGCGAGCGAAGCGAATAGAAGAAGAAATGGAAAAGTTTACGATCCGAGCAAGAAACGTCACACTGGTTACATGAATGTTTTGAAGGGGCAAATTTTGCTATTTTAAAGGAAATTGCACCCTGATATTTATTTGTTTTTTAATTAGTGAAAGTTTTAGCGATATCCGATTAAAAATAATAAATGCATGACTTGTTGAAGTTGTCATCAGTGAAACACCAATTGGCAACATTGTGACGTTTCTAAACTTTCATTCTGTTAGTTATCGAAGACGGAATGAATCTGTTTCATACAGGTGTTGTGTAAAAAAAACATTTGCAATAATTATATTAATAAAAAATGAACATTTTTGAAGTTTTTTAGTACACGGAAAATGGGAGGGGACCTCGCAAGATACGTCACTTTGCCAATTTGTGTTGCATCGCACTTTCAAAAAATTATATATTTCTTATTTTTAATCAGGTTTTGCTCAAACTTTCACTGACCTGCTTCAGAATCTCTCCTTTTTTCTGCTTATACATCAAATCCATCTTGATATCAGGGTGGACTTTCCCTTTAAAGGAACGGTCCAATACGATAAGATTAGGCCTATTGGCTGCAATTATTGAATATTATGTGAATCGCGAGATTTGTGCTTCGGAGCGCCATATTAATTATTACAGTATCAATGTGGGGGGGGGGGGGGGGTGCATTCCATAAGCCTAATATACAATCGCCCCTGGTCAGGTTGTGCATTATTTATTAATTAGTCGTAGAGGCTTGTTTAAATTATGCATGCAGCAGGGTTAGGGTTAAGAAGTGTCGAAGTCGAATGGTTTAAGCCCTTGACTTGAAATGCAAAGGTCGTGGTTCGATCCCCGACACGGCACTAATGTCCGTTGTCGAGGCATTAATCTTCATTGCCACACTCGACCCAGGTGAGGTAAGTGGGTACCTGGCAGGAATTATTTCCTTGAAATGCTGGAGCGCTGTAATGTCAGCTAGACTAAAGCCGGGGTAATAATAAATGCGCCTCGGAATAGAATTTCTAGATAGACGGCGCTATACAAATGACACTATTATTATTGTTAAAGGGATATTTTTTTAACCACGCCCCTTCCAAAAAATCAAAATAAAAGAACTTATCAACACAAGGAAACATTATAATATATATATATAAAAACTACTCTCCACCAAGGTGTTAAATGTGTATCCGGTAGGATACGACCGTCATGGTTGGTCAAAGAAATGTTGAGCATCAAATAACGCCTGGCTAGAATGCTCCCCAGGGAGTGAAGATTGTGCACACAGTGTGTGTGCGGGCAAGCACTGAATCCAATGACCGGGGTAATAGTATATTTTGTAAAGCACTTAAACAAATTGTATTAAGCGCTATATAAAAGCTAAATATTATATTATTATCATTAAAAAGAAATAAGTAGAGAATTACAATGATATCATGGCAATTATAGACAATATGTCATAAATGGTGAGGTAATAGGTACCTGGCAGGAATTATTTCCTTGAAATGCTGGAGCGCTGCAGCTAGACTAAAGCCGGGGTAATAATAAATGCGCCTCGGAATAGAATTTCTAGATAGACGGCGCTATAGAAATGCCTATTATTATTATGAAAGGGTTAGTTTTTATATAAGAAACACGATTCTCCGACTTAAAGGGGAAGTCCACCCTGATATTAAGTTGGTTTAATAAAAGGAGAAAATGAGAGGAACATGTCAATAAAAGTATGAGCAAATTCCGATTAATAATGAGAAAGTTATGAATTTTTGAAGTTGCGATCAATCAAATACAACTTGGTAACTTTGTGACGTATCTTGCGATCTCCCCTCCAATTTACTCTGTTCATACAATTTCATAAACTTTAATTTTCTTTGTTATTGATGACGGAATATATTTTTTCCATACAGGGGTTATAAAGACATAATTATTTGCAATAATCATATTTTGGTGCATGCATGTATAATTATGATTTTTTTTAAAGGAAAAATTATGATTTCTAGGTGTTTTTTAAAGTATATACAGAGCGGTCTCCTGCGTTTTCTGTAATTTATCTTTTTTTCATTGAAAAATATTTGTGTTTGTATGCATCTTATTTAATGTACTTAACAAATTATAATTATGTAAAATGAAGAAATAATTGTTACTTTATGTATATGATTGTGTTCTATTTTGAAAACGCAGAAATAAAAACAAACAAAATGGTCTAACAGAAGCGAAGTTACTGATGAGGACAGTAGTGTGAGGCCGCTCTTCACGATTGGCCAAAGTGAGAATTTATCTCTGAGTCGGAGCGTATACTGTATAGGGGAAGCGGGGACAGAAAGATTTGTAAAGTGGCTGTGCAATGCAAGTTATGTCATTATATGCCTTCTACATGTGGTGGTGACGTTCAGAACAACTCTGACGATGGTGAGGGTAGGGGCGGATACCGAGGGGGGAGGGGAGGGGAGGGGGGCAATTTGTGAGAAAATATTTAGCGGTGCGTTCCGCGCATGAGCGGAAGGGGGAGTCTGAGGGGAGGTGCCCCCCTATGAAGCTGAAGAAAAATCGAAAAGTTTCCAGCATAAATTTATGACAAATTTATGACAAGGAGGTTCCCCTTTTTGTCTACTTGTTTACAATTTATTTACAATTTGATGAATTTAACAAAAAGTTTGCATAATTTCAAATGATTACTTTCTGTTTTCTATGACCCTCGGGTATAATGTTCTGTCTTGTTGCCATAAGGTAGGTGGTGGTCGTGATCGCTGGGTTATATAATCAAAACGAATCAAGAAATATTGGATTTTGTTGGGGAATATTATGATTTTCAACAAAATTAAGCAAACTGAGGAAGTTTTTAATAACTTCAGATGTCTGTTTGATTATGATTAAAATTTGAGTCATTTCAAGTAAGAAATAAGATCATTGCCATGGAAACGGAATGTTAAAGAAGTTGTTAATTTTTAACCAAAGGCACGCCCCCTCCGACAAATCTAGATAAATGAACCTAATCAACACAAGGAAACATTAGAATACATTAAAACAAAAATAGGAAAAAGAAACAAGTATATAGAGAATACAACGATATAGACAATATAGACAATAATGTCATAAATAATGTCTTTCCTCGAGTTTGGCTCGGGTATTTGGTACTGGAGCACTTACATTATCGCATTATCTAAGTTTTATTCATTATTTTATGATTCTAGTTCTAATGTTTTTTTTTTATTTTTATTTTTTATAAATCTTTTAAAACTTTTATTTATCAAGTAATTCGTACATACATCATGATAACAATAATCATAAAAATCACTGCACAATAATTACAAAAGGTAAGAACAGATGAAAAACGTCCAACAATACAGAAATAGTGGGTAACACTTTCTTTTCTACAGTATATATCATAGGATTAAAATCAAAAAAATTCTAATTTTGTGACCTCCTTTATACAATGCTATTTGAATGGGGAGATAAATCAAATGCTTATAGGCTTCCTGGGAGAAGTTTCAATTGTTGTTAAGAAATTTTAGTTTATTCCGTGCTGTTGATTCTATTTTCGGATTATTAAGCTGAGAAAGTTGACATTCTCATGACAAACGATCTTCCATTATTATTTTTATTATTTTGTTCATCGTCTTTACAATGCGATTTGAACAATATTTGATGACAATAAATGTATCGAGGGGGGGGGGGGATGTTTTGGGTGTTCAAACACCCCCTTGGCAAACTAGGGGTGTTTTAGGTTTTCAAACACCCCGCACCCTTGGCAAAAGGGGGTGTTCTTAGAATTTTAAAGACACCCTTTATCTGTGTTTTATTTATGCAAAAAAGAAAAGAAGTAATTGTTTTTTGCTCAATTGCGAGGGGGGAGGGGGAGGGGGAGGGGAGGGGAGGGGTGGATGATGAGGACAAAAACAGGAGCGTTCACTCCCCCTCCATTGAGCCCCTTCCCCCCCAAAAAAAAAAATTAGTGCTTAATAAAAAAATATTATAGTGTACCATACAGCAAAAATAACGTAGTATGGGGCAAAAGAAATTGTTACTTATTCATGATTCCAACACTTTTGGATATACACATAGGTGTGATCATTCCATGTTGAATTTTCATCAATTAGTACTCCCCAAAACAATAATGTCTTTTTTTGTTCGAATGTCATGTAGTGGCATGCCAAGTAATGAAAGGCAAGGGATAATCATTTTATTTTCTCATGACTTTTAATGGTGAGTTTTGTTGACGTAAACAAAACAAAAATTGTCAGAGCGTTTAAGCTTTTCCAGACAAATTTAACTAAAAGAATAAATTAATAAATAGATAATCCGTCTCGGGCTACGGTCGTCACTCATCTCGATCAACAAAATAATAGGGGGAAAAATATGGGGGAACCATCACAGAACTCTTAAATTAAGAGTTCTGTGGGAACCATACACAAATTAGGTAGTGTGCCCTCTCTCGACAGGTACACTCACGTACATTGCGTAACAAATTATTATGCGGCACCTCAAGCCAGGTGATCGAATCGGAGCCACAGAACTGTAAAATCACTGACCTTGACAGCGCCAGGTAAGGTGTGCTGCCGTCTTTCTGAAAACATTATATAATGTATCCTGGAGAGGTTTTATTTTACCTCCAATTTCCAATTTCTATGACTGCGTCTTTGAGTTTGACTGTGTGAGGTTTCATTAAAATTTGATTTTGAAGAGCCGAGTGAGTGAGTGCAGAGCGAACAGGGTCGGGTGAGCTGGAGGGCTAGGGGACGGGGTTCTTGCCTGCTTGGAGTTGACCTCGAACGTAGCCTTAAAACTTAAAAGGGCTTGGTGATTTATGAAATGCAATATTGATGTCACCAAGCCTTAAACTCAGCTTGCGATTGGCATTTGCCCGTGGCTGTGTGAAGAGCTATGCAATATGCATGTAACCAAAAGGGAAACAGGAAATAGCCAGGAATATTTTGAGGAAACAACCATTCAGTAATCCACTGTGCACATTACTTCAAAGCTTCAATCATTACGTCTCACGCATTGGTTTCTTCTTCCCCACTTCATACTACTAGTAATACTATTACCGGTAAGTAGCCTAGTAGATACGTAGTACAGGCTACACACAATGCGTTCAGATGAATCAGTGGTTTTCATGCATACATGTATGTAAATATGTGATTTATGAATGATTATTATCTAGAAAAAGGCAATTAATGATTAATTAAACATATGGCTCCATACTATTACCCTTGTCACCAATTCACCTTTGACATCTGCCCTGAACTTTAAAGTGTACAGAGTGGAATGTTGATATTAAACGTGCATTACATGCTTATCAATATATGTCATTGATATTGTTATTTCATTGCTGCAAAAGTCTGCTATTATGGAAAAGAAATGAATTTAAAAAAAGCAGAACCACTCCTTTATGCTTAAATACTTTTGCATCATTCAATACTCACATATGCCTGCTGCAAACAAATACCACATACTTGAGTTGATATCATGTTGCGCCAACTTAGTAGAGTACAAGTAGGCTACTACTGTATGATGGATTGCATTTCCTTTTTTTTTGTCATTTCAAGATTTATACTGGTCATATATGCTGTAGTATTTTCATGCTTTGCACATACATGTATATCTATCACCACTTTACATGGCAGTTTATTACACAGTAGCACTAGTGTTTTGGAGGTATATTTGGAGGAGGAGCAAGGGGCGATTTGAACCTGCCAGATTTCCAACGAAGAAAAATAAGGAGGCACATCTCGTGGTTTTAAGTTATCTGGGGAATACAATTGCTGTAGGATAGATTGATTGGGAATCTATTGCAAGTCAATAATTGTAAGATGGTTCTTGGAAACAATGAAATTCTACACTTTCTGAAAAACTCTAGTACAGTTGTACTTTCAAAACATTAGGGGGATCACCGTGAGTTCAAGGTGAGTTTTGCCCCTCCTAATTCAAAGGTCTGGATATGCCACCAAACAGTACTTAGCAAATTAGGTTTCTGCTGACTATAGGCCTACATGTATACATTTGTACGTTGTATTGTATAGATCTGGGCAGCGCTTCACAAAACCTTCATAAGTGCCAGTTTGGCTTCGCCAACAACCCACGCCAACAACCCATTGAAATGTATGTATTAAATTTAACATGCGTTTTAATGTGATGATCATGAACTTGTACAGTACTTATGACAGTTTTGTGAAACAGTGTCCTGATTCTCTTGTAAGTTGTTTTTAGGGAATGGATCATTATAGTAGGCAGTATTGCAGGGCTCTCTCTTTTTTTTAATTAAACAAAATTTAGTAGTATTAGTTAATGCACTGCCAAGAACCCATGGTGATTATATTGCTAATATAGAGATGCCATCATGTGGATATGTCAACGGACTGTGGATCACATTGTTAATGGTTCGAATCCCACTGCCGCACTAATGTTCATTGGCAAGACATTAATCTACATGTACATTTGCCACTCTCCACCCTGGTAATGTAAATGGGTGCCCGATATGAAGAAATTCTTCAAATGACAGCATCTTATCAGGGAACCTTGTCTAATTATGCTCTCAGAAACATCAGTTTTATGCGCTAACTTAATGTTACTGTTAATAATCTTAACAGTTTTTAACACTTTAAAAAAAAAAGTGGTTGGTCCTCTTTAAATCAATGATTTTATTCATTACTCTGGGCATGTATCTCATGTATGTTGTGCAGGGACTTCATTGCTCATTGTGGATGAAACCTGGCAGAATAAAACAACCAGTGGAGAGCTGAGGACGTACGTACGGCATGGAACATAATTACAAGGTTATTTACCAAAACTTACTCTAATTCAGTTCCAGAACCTTGCTTTGACAGTCAATATTTATAGACCTGCATATACACGTAAGGCCTAGTAGTATTTGTACAGCTATTTTGATCACATCTAAATTGGATGAGGGAATTCAACAGTTGGATTATTACTTATCTATGACGATGATGATGATGCATTATTTTTACAATTGACTGCCAAGAAAGCAAGCACAGTACTGCTACAGTATGTGATGTTAGCTAATCAGGGAGACCAATACTATCTGAGAGACATGGTTATTGAGGATGAATGCATTTTGAAGGGAACTACTGTATGTGTATAGTGCATCAACTTGGTTTTGAACCTAGGACCTCTTGGTTGTAATACTTGTAAGACGGTTGCTCTATACTAGTGCTGTAAGTCAGACGCTATGTTCGTGTTCGGTTCGGTTCGGCAGAGTTCGGCAATTTTTCACCCGAACTTGGTTCGGTTCGGTTCGGGGTTCTGTAATATAATAGCACGCAGCGTTATAGCCACGGCGGTCGGCACTGGGCGGGCTGGCCGGCCGGGCCCGACCAGCACGAAGGACTTCTGCCCACTCCTGCTGAAAAAACAGTGCTTCCGACCAGCACAAATTTCACATTAAAAAACTGCCCTAAACGTAATTATTTGTGAAGAAAAGTACTACTTACATCCGTATTTCCGTCTTCAATCGTGTTTTATTTTCAATTTTAAAAGAATCATGTTTTCAATTTGTCAATAAATGATATTTTTTCAAGATTTTCTGCGACGGTTGTTGTCTAATGTTAGAGTCATGAAAGCTGCCATCTTGAATAGCTATTCAGGCTCGTCAATAACTGTTTTTTATAAGTTTTTATTTTCAATAGGAAAAATATAAAATCACTATTTTCCTAAATAAATAAATACCATACTATAATATATATTTATTTCATTATTTATATTTTAAAATTTGTCCGATATTGTTACAATTAAAATATTGATTTTGTTGTTAAATGGGTTTGAGCTAAAGTTGTTTTGATCACGCACATGTTTTCTTGTTTATAGCTTGCGATCGCGACGTAGCGTGGTCAGGATTTGGGATTTAAACGGCGCCAGTGAAGTCGCGCCCACCACTGGATAGGCATAAATCACAAAGGCGGAAAATGGGAAAAAAGTAAATATAAAATGAGCAATCATGACATGAAAATTGGGTACAAAATGACAAGTTTATTGGCTTGCAAAAACGTTAACATTTTTCTGCCGACCATCCGAACCAGGCCTTTGCGTTCGGTTCGGTTCGGAAGTGCCATGTTCGGCGAACTTCCGTTCGGTTCGGCGGTTCGGCTACTCTATACCACTGTGGCATTTCACGTTTGGTGTTGAAAAGTAATTTGTTCTATAGACTAATCACTGCTTGATTGTATACTTAACCCTGTGTTAATATTTGCATGTGACAGTATTGATTAATTGAACTATAATAATAATAATAATATTTAGCTTTTACATAGGCTTAATACAAATGTCTCTAAGCGCTTTACAAATCTACTATAACTATTGAATACATGAACATTAAAGACCGTCAATACTACTGGGCCAAAAGGGATTAGACCACACAGCAAGGTCACTGACAGGTAGGTATCTCATTAAATCAGCTCTCAACTAACATAAGAAAAAGGGGATTATGGGGGACCAACAGGCACCAATTGGGAAAGTTTTCTATATAGAGGGAGCAAGTAGCTACAAGTAGGACAGTGGGGCTTTAATGCTTGCTTGCTGCATGTGTAGCTCATGCCTTTATTGTGTGTACCGTACATGTACCATATGTGTTTTTCATGCCTTGATTAAGCTACATGTACGACTGTTATTTCTTATTATGAATTAATCATCATTGATATTATTAATATTTTTAGTGTAGCATTGTCAATCCATATACACGTACACTGTACACTAGTCATCATGTATTTATGTAGTAAATATTGTAATTGAATTGCTCCAATGTGTCATACTCTACCAGCTATTATATTATTTATTTTCATGGTCATTATTGTTTTAAATGTTATGATTACATTATGATAATCATTGTCACTGCATGTACATGTACATGTACTCATCAACTTCTAGTTACCGGTACTTAACTAACCCCAATACTTATGATGTGAGATGAATTGCTGCGGTTTGTTGAAACTGTGCATGGTAAAAAAGCAATTTGTGTTTTACATTATGTGTTAGTTTAACCTTGTAAGTATTGTTAGGTGTATTATTGTGGTTCTACAGATTTGCACATTGTTTATTTGTTCTCCTACATACATGTTGTACATGTATTTGGTCGTGTGATTAACATTTTTTTTCCCTATTAGTTTTTCACGTACAGTAGTACTTTTTGTTGTAAATTGTGGGTCTACCTTAAAGATAAAGACCAGTTCTGGTCATGCAATTGCATTTGTGAAAGAAACGTTGTGGAATCGATCAGAAAAGGTCGATCATCTCGCATTTAAGTATTGGTGCGTACTGCAAGGTTCTGGAATCATCAAAATGATAAGAAATTTGGCCCAGTCTTCGTGTAGTTACAAGCACTGTACACAGAAAGATGTATATGGGACTACGCACACGTGCACGACACGTGCGTTTATCTCTCACATAACAATAGATAAACTAATTTACCAAATATATCAATTAGTAGGCGGTTTCCCGGCAATTTTTTTATCATCATGTATCAGTTAAAACATATCCTTTCACATGATTGGTAATAGGAGCTTCCATTTCATTTTTTGAAATTGGGGCATTTCCAATACTGGTCTTTACCTTTAATAGCATCTCATCATAATTTATGTCATTCAAAAAAGAAAGAAAAAAAAGGTCTGTTTTGCATGTTGACGGTGATGGAATTTTCCTCTAAATATTGTACTTGTATATCTTGAAAGACCACACCTCAGAATCAGATGTTTCATATGCAGGGAACAAAGGTCAATTCCATTGTTGTAGGGTGACATGCCATGAGTGTTGTTCATGTACATATTGCATTAAGCTACCATTTCCAACTTGATTCAGATAGTTGTTGTACATTTTAATTTGTTACGTTGATGCGCTAAACTAGACTACATTCGCACCTGTCTATTATTAAGACCACTGGCTACTGTAGACAGGTAGCCTTTCTAGACAGGTTCTACAACTCACTTCTTCCCAGAGAGAGAGAGAGAGAGAGAGAAAGAGAGAGAGAGAGAGAGACATGCAGTGTACAGTAGGTGACCACTATAGACATGTGGCGTTTATAGAGAGGTGACCACCAAAACAGTTTTGACAGTGACTATATCGTTTATTTGGACCTTGTACACATATATCAGGCCTGATAATTACCCGATTTAAATCGGTTTCCTGATTTTTTGATTTTTTCCCAATTTTTTTTTGAGGAAAAAAAACACCTATTTTTGTGTCACCCCCTGATATTCAATTCAATTCAATTCAAGAGTTCTTTATTCGCTTTAAAAAGCACATATAAAAAAATAAAAAAATATACAATATATTCTACAAATAGGCACATTCACAATATATGTAAAGACAAAAAAACAACATCAACAACAAAATACATGTATAACAGGGTAAGATCAGAGTGTGCATAAATACGAGATAATTTCCTCGCACTCCTCTCGGTTAAGGAAACCCTTACATAAATAATCATCTTCGAGTTGATCAATTCCTTTACTTGTTCAACTATGCGTATTGTCTCATCATTCACTTGGCATTGCACAGCCCACTGCTTTTGAATTTCATTGTTATCCATGAAGTACTTATCATTCAAGAATCTTAAGCCCCTTTCAGATTGAACCTCAAACAGTGGATGACGTCCGGACGTCATCCACTGTTCATCCACTGTTACCGGCGATCTGAAAGGACGCGGAAAAAGACACCCGGGTGTACACAGCACGAACAAAGGGTGAACACGAGGTAAAATACATCCTAGAGTTTCTAGGGTGTGTCTAGCACGACATCCGGAGGACACCTCGTGTTTTTGGCGATCTGAATCGCCTCGGCACGCACACGGCGTGTGTTCCGGAACCGGAAGTATCAGCTCTGTGTATCAGCATTCAGATTTGCGCGCGCTGTCGATGTCATTGCATCGTATCACTGCATGTTATGATAGTTTTAAATGTTCTAAACATAAATTTAAGTCTATAAATACCAAATATGTACCTAATTATTTTTTAGGTTAGGTTTTAATCGAAGAATGTGAAATAAGTAAAATAAATATTTCGGTATGAGAAACTGTTCTTGTACAAAATTCGAAAAGCGCGCGCCCGATTGGCGGCGTTGTCACGGAAACGTACCTCGAGATCACCCCAGACGGAAATGCACACCGAGTGCACCCCTTGTTTGAGTTGCAAACTGAAAGGGCGCCGTGACCTTACCTCGTGTTTTCATAAAGATTACACTCCGTGTTCGCACCAGACTGGGTCTGGGATGTCCTCCTGTGGACGTCCTGTGTTTGGCAGTCTAAAAAGGGCTTTATGTTACCTCCCAACACAGAATGAGCTCCATACCTGGCCATTCCAGCTATATGTGCCACTGTATAATTTTTGGAATTCATAGCTTTCACAACAAAAGATAAACATCTTTTTGCAAACCATAACTCTGGATCCATAACACCTGCTAAATAAGGCAAAAGATGACAGTGTGTCTGCCATGGAATTTTCCAAACCCTTCTTATTGCAACCCGCCATTGTCTACAAATATTATCAAAACATTTATCAAACAGAGGATATAACTGTGAGCCATAGAAACTCGAACAATATTTATGAAACAATATATTTCTTATGTGAGAGTTAGCATATTTGAAATTAAACAAAAACATATTACATTGTCGATTGAAATCTCCAACACACTTTGAGATATCAAAATCATTTATATTCTTAGAAATATCATTCCCTAGATGAGTTACTTTTGATGCAATATCAATATGTCTTCCATTTATCGTGATTCCTGGATCCATAACTGGTTTACCATTACAGCTGAAAACTATTAACTGACTCTTTTCAGGGTTAAACAGAATATCAAATTTAATGGCATAATCTAAACAAGTTTTAATCATTTCTTGAAGAGCAGTCACGCTAGGTGACAGCAGTGTCAAGTCATCTGCATAACCAAATACTCCTGCAAAAACATTGCCCATAAAGCACCCTATCCCATTGTCACATAACTCTTCTATCAGCCCATCTAGATACAAACAGAACATGCAAGGAGAGATAACTCCACCCTGTTTAACACCATTTTTAACTGTAAAATAATCAGAATATGCATTGTTCCATTTCAACCTTAGCCTTTGATTCTTATACATATTAAGCAATAGCCTGCATATCATTGGGCAGACCCCTTTGCTCAGCATAATGTCAAACAATTTCACATAATTAACTCTATCAAATGCTTTACTAGCATCTAGCAATAATCCATACACATTACTCCCTTCATGATTAAAGTACGATACAGTTTCTTTAACCATAGCAGTACATAGTGTAGTTGATAACCCTGCTTTGAATCCAAACTGTAGGTCATTAGTCTGCAAGTTCCCTTCTTCCCTTTTCATAAATACATAATCCAAAACTTTACCAATGATACTACCAAGTGTTATTGCACGAAAGTTTCCTGAATCGCCCAAATTTTTCCAACGACCTTTAGGTATTGGTACCATTGTACTTTTGAGCATACCATATATATGTATATGATGTGATTTACTTTTTACTTGTACTTATTTCTGAAAAACGTGGGCATGTTCTCCGTGTGAGGGATTTCCCCTGTTTCTGTGAAGACCGCACCCCAGGATGTTTCGTATTCAGAGATCAAAGGGTCATATATGTTGTGAAGCATTATGGGAGAATGACTACAGTGGTTACATGTACAATTTTAGTCTTCATCGAAACGTGCATTTCCCAAATCAATGACAGTTACTCCAAATCATATACATATATGTATGCTTCTGCTTCACAGGGGCCATGAGTTAACGTTTTTGTTTCATGTCCTCATTTTTTTTGTTTATGACAGGAGCTTCCTCTAGACGACAAAATGGAAGGGCCATCAGATTTGAAACCAGTTTCTAATAACAGCACTACATCACGACATGCTGAAGAAGGTATACATCTAATAGTGGTTATGGTGAAGGGTTCAAATCTTAATTTGTCTTTGTCTTTGTCTTTGTCATTACCGGTATACACTGTATTTTGCATGTTTTTAGGATCATTATTTTAATGTGGTCAAGTTCTAAACTTGAACCCTGGATCCAACACTATTCCTAACCCTGACCCTAGACCTTAAACCTAACCTAAATTCCTATTTTAACCCTTAAAGCATATCTGCACTAGTTTGGCCAGGAGGGATGAGACCTCCCTGCGTGGTCACTGGCAGATGGTTATCTCATCACATCAACTCTCAATTAACATTGAAAAAGGGGATCATGGGGAACCAACGGGTACCGCTTAGGCAACCGCTTAGGCATTGTTGGCTATATAGAGGGCGCAACTAGATACAAGTAGTGCAGTCCCGCTTTAACCCTTCTTTTGAAGAGACAAATCCCAGCTCAATCATCTTGGGAGAAAATGTCAGAGCACCAAACTTACACATCTACATGTAATCATACTCATTGTTTGTGGTTGCTGGTAGCACATCATCAAACAGTTTTCATTGTGTGTGATTTTACGCTCAGATGGTCGTGGTGACGGTGGTGGCAATTCATTTCTAGAACCCAGTCAAAGTTCATTGGATACTGGGGTAGTTGGTAAGTTCTCCATAATTACTTTTCTTTTGAAGAAGAAGAAATCAACTTCATTTTGTTTTTTTCTATTTACCAATCAATATTTCGTCAAATTTATGAATTTAGACTTCATCTTTGTTTTAAATATATCTTTCAACATATATATTCATCTTCTCATTATGTTTGTCATTCTAATATATTCCATCTTTTCAATATGTTCTTGTTTATATATTCATTATTGTATATGTTCATCCTTTAACTATTTTCGTTTATTTAAATTTATTCATCTATTCAATATATTTATCTTATCAATATTTTAGTCAGTTTGATTTATTCATCTTTTTAATATATTCATCTTTTCAATATATTCATCTTTTCAATACTTTTGTCTTTTTTATTTATTTATCTCTTCACTATTTTCGTCTTTTTAATTTATTTAACTCTTCAATAGTGGTAGACATGGCGGTACCCAGTTTTCCCAAAAGTTTCAACCTTTTTTTTTTACCTTAAAAAAAAAAGTAACAATAAACATTTTTTATTTATGCTAAAAATTTTTTATTATTTTATATGGACAATAAAACCTGAATCTTGAATTCTGAAAGTTACTTTGCTGCATGCATAGCACCATCATCATACTACATTATTATTTCTCCACATCTCTTTAAATAAAGCTTATCTGAACTAGTTTATATATCAGTTCATTTTATTCAAAACCATACAAAGCATGATATAATCTGTTACATAAAAAAGAGACTGGTAATAGTACATCAATCAACATATTCTAACTTGATTACATCATAAACTGAACGGTTTTAGGACCCCTTTAGAAGCTAAGCTTGTGAGCGGGGCCCTATAACAAAATACATACATTTACAGTAAAAAGAATGTTACGTATGATTATACAATGGATGAAAATACTAAGCTACAGAATATAGAACATACAAATACTCTCACACACACACACACAGACACCACACACGCACATCACCATACACAGCAAACACACTGACGAGTAGGTCCTTAGTGGTAAAAAAGCATTTCAGAATGAGAAATTACTATGATGCGAATAAAAACTATGTCAGTCTTTCAAGCAGGTACGTTTTAGACAAACTTCTAATAGGAGGGGTTAGAACACCCTGCAAGGTCACTGGACAGGTGGTTATCTCATCAACTCAGCTCTCAATTAACATAAGAAAAAGAGGCTCATGGGGGACCAATGGTCACCGATTAGGCATTGTTTTCTATATAGAGGGAGCAAGTAGCTACAAGTAGTACAGTGTGGCTTTAACACATTTGAAATATTCATATTTTCACAGATCCAGTCCTGTCCAATGGACGTCAGTCACAGTATGAAGCGACAGCTGACAACGGTGGAACTTACTTTGATGAAAGAATACCAATTCCAGACCAAGAAAATGTAAGTTGTTAACCAGCCACTATTATTCAGGTGACCTGACATTTGCTCTTGCAACAATTGCTTCAGGTTTCTTATCATCAAAGGTATATTGTCAAAGAGTTTGGTTGAGAGTTCAATGTAGGAATTAGTGTAGGAAACTGGCGCAGAGCAATTGTCGCATAACCAAGTGTCGTACGACTGATAGCTGAGAATGGTCGATATTACTTTGATGAAAAAATACCAATTCTGGACCGAGAAAATGTGAGCGGTTAAGGCTTGGTCAGACCTCACTGATTACCATAACTGGAATGATAATTTGCTCCCAAATCACTCCCTTACAGATTATGTGGTACATGAATTGGAAATTGTTTTTAAGTCGGACCACCAAAAATTATGCTTATGAGCCCTAGTCAATATTTTCATCACTCGGCCACAGATTTTGTATAGAAAGCACCTCAATGACAATATCTGTGAGCCAATATTTGCACTTCTTTGATTTAATAGTAAAAGGGCTGGAGGCAGTGTCCATACAGTTTGTTGACAGAACCAACTATATTATTGCTGAGAAAATCGGTTAGGTCTGACCACTTTTGTTATCCTTATTGCAGGGCTTTCCACTAACCGGCACCTGAGACATAAAGGGCCCAAAATCTATTAATTCTGGACGAACGGACCCCCAAAATGTCAAAATGTTAATACAGGGCTCATGCAAAGTCGATCTCTACCCTCCAAATTTCAAAATGTTAGCATACTGCTCATGCTAAAAGTCCAGAGCCTGAAATGTCAAAATGTTAGCATAGGGCTATGCATACAGACTGTAAAAAGTTCCATACTGGACCTCTTTCAAAAAAGTTAGTGTGGAATCCTTGGTTATTGGTCCATTATAAATTAAATCTTTATTGATTGGTCTGACTAAGGGCTTAACCTGTTAATTTATACACCCCTGCAGGGTTCTTGTTAATAGCCGGCAACCGGCTATTTTTTCCGGCTGTAATGGCAATCGTAGCCGGCTGTAAAAAAAAAAAAAAAAAAAAAAAAAAAAACTTTATGCATTGTGAATTGAATACCCTTGCTTGTGACAGTTTTTTAGCGTGAAAACTATTTTTTTTTTTTTTTTTATTGATAAAAATAATAGTCCTAGTAGCCTACTTTGTCTTTTAAATCAGTGTTACATACACACACACACACACACACTAATCATATTCATGATCTTTATCATTAAACTATGGCTCATACAGTGTGGTCATATCTTCAAAAATAAGGCTAAGATAGCACCAGAGAGCATCTAAAACCCTAAAGCTTCCAGGGCCCTTGGGCGGGCCCTGGACCCCGGCCGCAAGGGACTTCGCGCTTCGCGCTCGTGATGTGCGCTTCGCGCACATGGTGATGTGCGCTACGCGCACAGAGATTTTTCTTTTGCAATTTTAGTAGCCTCCTGTAAATCATAAATAGCCTGCTATCAGAAAAATTAACAAGAACCCTGCCCTGTCTTTTGGTCGTCGACATATACTCTGGGTGATTGGTAACAGTTTTGCCTTGTGGTGTATTTTCTTAAAGATATAGGGTTATTGTTGCAATATAGTTTTAGGTTATAAATGTTTATTTGTTAGATTTAGAAGAGAATGTTAGCTGTTAACTTGTCACTCATCCTCACTCATCCAATCCTTGCAATCTGATTGGTCAATTACAGTGTAGATAATTTTACTGTATGCACGCGATATCGGGAATCGATACCACCGATATCCCTTAAAAAAAAAAATTCCTGTAATTTTTGTCTCATCTGCGTAGCAAAAAGCGAGACATAGGCGCCGCTTTTCCGGTGACGGCGGTGACGGCGTCAACATCAAAAACTTTTAGGTTAAGTTTTTGAATTTTTGATATAATTTTGAAAGTATAAGTTCTTAGTCAATGAAACTTGGACTATAGGGTTATCAAGTATCCCCAATCATGTGAGTAGTATTTCAGGTCACTAAGTTAAGGTCAAAGGTCATTTTAGGTCAACAAACTCAGACTGTGTTTGTGGCATCAACATCAAGATTTTGAATTTTTAGCATATTTTCAAAATAGTTTGTTCAAATTCCATGAAACTTGTACCCAAGGGTTATCAAGTATCACAAATCATATGACACAAATTCCAGGTCACAAGGTCAAAGGTCAGTAGACTTGGATTATGTTTTCACAACTTAATATGAGAATTATTACCGGTAATAGTAAATAACTCAGAGGCCTAAAGCCATACATCCTGTTAACCCTTTAGGCCTATATGAACTTGTCATTTTATTTCTCTTCAAGTACTGCTGACATTTAGAATGGATATGCCTAGAACAAAATAGCATGTGGAAGTTGTATGTTGTACTGTGCATATTGCATGTACATGTATTGTATACATTATAATAGGGTTTATCGTGAATATCTGTAAGTATGGATACTTTCAATCCTTATTGCTCCTAAACAAAAAATATTATATCTCTGAAACTTTTATATGTTTTAGTGAACATGTCAGAGATTACATTTCATGAAAAATATTGTCAAGGTCACGCGATCCACAAGGTCAATTTCAAGGTCAAATCTTAGGTCAAGAGGTCAAAGTACCCCAACATGTACAAATTTTCAAAATGGCCGCAGATTTGGAATCCTTATTGAATACCCTTTCCAACAATACAAATTTTGTGAAGATTGACCCATTAGGTCCCGAGATACAAGGGTTCAAAAGTAGGCCCGCCACCCCCATTTTTGAAAAAATCTCAAAATTTGGTGGGCCGTATCTCCCAAACCCCTCACCCGATTGACCTAAAATTTGGGATTTGGTGCTGTGAGATCACACTCAACAAGTACACTAAGTTTCATCAAAATCAAAAATGGTCGGGTTAAAACCATTGGGTGATTTGACATGGAATGACCCGGGGGATTTATTTTGTTAATGATATACATGTGTAGAGCAAGGATTCCAAGTAGCGTTTTACGCTAGGGTTACAATTAGGATAAGGGGTAAGGTTAGGTAGGCACAGTGTTTGCTTCAGGTTTGAAGTGAATAAAGTGGTTATGGTTATTAAAGCTAAGGGTCAAGGTTTAGGGTTAGGGTTTATAGGAGTGAGGGGTTAGGTACAGTGTTTGCTTCAGGTTTGAAGTGAAGAAAGTGGTTATGGTTATTAAAGCTAAGGGTCGGGGTTTAGGGTTAGGGTGTATAGGAGTGAGGGGTTAGGTACAGTGTTTGCTTCAGGTTTGAAGTGAAGAAAGTGGTTATGGTTAGGGTAAGGGTAAGGGTTTAGGGTTAGGGTTTATAGGAGTGAGGGGTTAGGTACAGTGTTTGCTTCAGGTTTGAAGTGAAGAAAGTGGTTATGGTTAGGGTAAGGGTCGGGGTTTAGGGTTTATAGGAGTGAGGGGTTAGGTACAGTGTTTGCTTCAGGTTTGAAGTGAAGAAAGTGGTTATGGTTAGGGTAAGGGTCAGTGTTTAGGGTTTAGGGTAAGGGTTTATAGGAGTGAGGGGTTAGGTACAGTGTTTGCTTCAGGTTTGAAGTGAAGAAAGTGGTTATGGTTAGGGTAAGGGTAAGGGTTTAGGGTTAGGGTTTATAGGAGTGAGGGGTTAGGTACAGTGTTTGCTTCAGGTTTGAAGTGAAGAAAGTGGTTATGGTTAGGGTAAGGGTCGGGTTTAGGGTTTAGGGTTAGGGTTTATAGGAGTGAGGGGTTAGGTACGGTGTTTGCTTCAAGTTTGAAGTGAAGAAAGTGGTTATGGTTATTAAAGCTAAGGGTCTGGTTTTAGGGTTAGGGTTTATAGGAGTGAGGGGTTAGGTACAGTGTTTGCTTCAGGTTTGAAGTGAAGAAAGTGGTTATGGTTAGGGTAAGGGTCAGGGTTTAGGGTTAGGGTTTATAGGAGTAAGGGGTTAGGTACAGTGTTTGCTTCAGGTTTGAAGTGAAGAAAGTGGTTATGGTTAGGGTAAGGGTCAGTGTTTAGGGTTTAGGGTAAGGGTTTATAGGAGTGAGGGGTTAGGTACAGTGTTTGCTTCAGGTTTGAAGTGAAGAAAGTGGTTATGGTTAGGGTAAGGGTAAGGGTTTAGGGTTAGGGTTTATAGGAGTGAGGGGTTAGGTACAGTGTTTGCTTCAGGTTTGAAGTGAAGAAAGTGGTTATGGTTAGGGTAAGGGTCGGGGTTTAGGGTTTAGGGTTAGGGTTTATAGGAGTAAGGGGTTAGGTACAGTGTTTTCTTCAGGTTTGAAGTGAAGAAAGTAGTTATGGTTTGGGTAAGGATCAGGCTTGAGGGGTTAGGGGTTGGGTAAGGGTTAGGAGTAAGGGGTTAAGTACAGTGTTTGCTTCAGGTTTGAAGTTAAGTATGTGGTTAGGGTTATGTTAACTGTCAGGGGTTAGGAGTTCGGGTTTGGGTTAGGGTTAGGTACAGTGTTTGCTTCAGGTTTGAAGTGAAGAAAGTGGTTATGGTTAGGGTAAGGGTCGGGGTTTAGGGTCAGGGTTTATATGAGTGAGGGGTTAGGGACAGTGTTTGCTTCAGGTTTGAAGGTAAGAATGTGGCTAGTACAGGATATTGACTACGGAGGAATTTTTACAGGAGCATGGGTAGCACACCCCCTCCCCCTTCTCTCGCCCTGGAGCCTGTATCCCCCACCGAGGGTGAAAGGCACTTTGACTTACTTTGAAGGGTTGTATCACGTTTGCACTGGCAACAATTGATGGAAAGAAGAGGGAGGAATTTCACAGAGAGGAAGTTAAGAAGAAGGGTACCATGGTAATGTAGAAAAGCCAGCCACCTGATACTTCCTTTAGTAATCATTTACAGTAAAGTTGCTTTCCTGTCTATTAAAATTGAAGGAAAGATTGAGAATCAACAATCATCTTTTTATCACTTCCACTTCCTCTTGTAGTAAGAGCTACATGTATGATATTGTGCTACATGCAGTCTTTAAGGGGATGCACAGTATTGGTCCAAGGTAATTTATTTGAAACAAAAAAAATGTGTTCTTCATGGTACATCTAGTTGGTTTTATACATGCATGCATATAAAATCAATAATAATTTCTCTTCAATTTACTAACATATTCAAATTGTATGCATACTTTTTAAACAAATGTTCTTCTTCACAACCTGAAAGCCTGCCCGGGGTTTGCCAGACATAGCAACAAGTAATGTATGCAGGCTGGATTCCGAGTATTGTTGTCCATTCATTAATAACGGGTTAATGGAATAACTTGTAACTAGGAGCTCAGTTGGTAGAGCAGTGGTCTCGAAGTAATCCGGCGACCCGGGTTCGAAACCAAGGCGATGTGCTAGTGCCCTTTGGTAAGGCATTAATCCTCATTACCAGGTCTCTCGGAGAGGACCTAAAGCCGTTGGTCCTCTGGTTGCTTACTAACAAGCATTTATGCTTTCTTAGCAGTCAAATAACCACCACTACCCTAGGTCCCCACGAAAGAAACATAATTTTGAATATGTTAGTAAATCAGGTTTGTAGATTTTAAAAACTAAAAGATGGGCAAAATAATGTAAAATGTACAGTAGGTATAAAAGGTTTGAATGTTTGGCAGTGCATTTACATGTACCCTCCCGTGCCAAAAGTATTGCAACATAGACACACACATTACACAGGAGACAAATAATTGAAAATGAGTGCTGTTTTAATGAATATGTAGTGCATCATTTTTTATCATACTATCAGGCACATTTTATTGATATATCAATAGTCATTTTTCATGTAAGATTCACGAGTCTCTAGTATTTTGTTGGATATCCTCGCCTTCTAATGATGGCGCGCATCCTTCTTGGCATCGTCGCGTAGAGTCCTTGCAATCTTTCTTGGGTGATGCTGCCCCAGGCCCTGAAGATAGAGCGGACCAAACCTTCCCTCGTGGTTGGTCGGTCTTTGGTGTTGGCTCTCTTGATGTCATCCCACAGATTCTCTATCGGGTTAGCATCTGGTGATTGCGCCGGCCACTGCACCCTGTTGACGCCAGTTTCGTCATACCATTGGTCCATCCTGGCTGCCCTGTGTGCCGGTGCGTTGTCATCCTGGAAGACGAACGGGTGTTGCGCGTTGCCAAAGATGTTAGCAATGGTTGGAAACAAGTGGGCGTCCAGAATATCTCGATATTTGGCGTTATCAATGTTCCCATCTACACAAATTTAACCACAAATTTAACGAATTTCATCATGTTGCAATACTTATGGCATGGGAGGGTAGATGTACGGTAGTCATCTCTATGATAAATTCCCAATAGGGGGTGTCACACAGAGGCCAAATATCCGTATTTTAGTTATCCGGATTTTAGTTATCCTCTTAATTGCTGTTTGTCATCAATTATCCCATTAAAAATCCTCTAACGAAGCAAGAAAATTTTCCCTTGAAAGGATTTTTCATAGGATTTTTTAAGGGATTTTTCTGTATGACACCGCCTAATTTGTTGCCTTATCTATGCATGACATGTATATCCTATAAAACTTAGCATTGAAGATCACTTTGCCATTAATGTGAACTTCAATGGAAACCTTGATTTGATTGGTTGTTGAGAGATGGTAACCATGGTAGTTAATATCGATGCCAAAGGTACCATCAATGGTAAGATTTATGCATCAGGGCCCTGGTATGCATTAGTAAAGATCACATTAGGCGGGGTGTCACACAGAAAAACCCTGACCCATCTTGAGATTTTAGAAATCTAGTTTTTTCATTTACGTCGGTGACAGACTGGTGACAGACAGGCTACAAATAATTCGGATAACTAAAATCCGGATTTTTGATGGGCCATTGCGCACGCCCCGTTTAGGTAGATAAGCATTGTGACATCACACGTTTAAATGTGCACATTTAAACGTGTGATGTCACAATGCTTATATAAAGGGATTATTTCAACATTGGTGTCAGACAGAAAAATCCCTTCAAAAATCCTTTCAAGGGAGAATTATCTTGCTTCGTTACAGGGTTTTTGAAGGGATAATTGATGACAGACAGCCAATTAAGAGGATAACTAAAATCCGGATTTTTGGCCTCTCTGTGACACCGCCTAATGTTTCAATTTCATTCTTTTCAGTACGCCTTCAGTTTCCGTAAGTTATGGGCGTTCACTGGACCTGGCTTTCTAATGAGCATTGCGTATCTGGATCCAGGTAACATAGAGTCTGACATGCAATCAGGATTCATCGCAAAGTTCAACGTAAGTTCACCTTCAACTCAGAATTATATTGGAGGGTTCTGTGAAATGTGTCATATCCAATTTTTTTGTCTTCTAAATTTAATGAGATAGCAAGTGAAAGAGGTGCTTGACTCATTTGTGTTTGATCAATTTCAACTTAACTTCTCTATGTTATAATACCTTTATAAAAAGAATTAAAGTCAGACTTCCCTTTTTTATTTTCTTTGCTTTAAATTCTTTTTTGTCAATAAATAAGCAATTATCTATGTTACACAATAACTTGAAATTTGTTATCCAATGTACAAAAATTGAGACAATCCTATCTGTTTGGATTGAAATCAATAAAGTTTGAATTTTGAATTTTAAGTCTTCATGAACTCCATTTATCTTTTTACCTGATTTATCTCCATCTCAGCTGCTGTGGGTACTGATGTTTGCCACCCTCCTGGGTCTGCTCCTCCAGCGGCTGGCAGCCAGATTGGGCGTGGTCACTGGATTGCATCTGGCGGAGGTGTGTTACCGGGAGTATCCCAAGTACCCCCGCATCGTCCTCTGGATCATGGTAGAGATAGCTATCATCGGCTCTGACATGCAGGAAGTCATTGGAACGGCCATCGCATTCTATCTGCTTTCTAATGGAAAGTGAGTGTATGACCATGTAGAATGGTCAGTTATATAAGTGTGTGTGTGTGAGAGAGAGAGACAGAAAGAGAGAGAGAGAGATAGAGAGGAACGGAGGGAGAGAGAGATAGCTATCATCGGTTCTGACATGCAGGAGGTCATTGGAACGGCCATCGCATTCTTTCTGCTTTCTAATGGAAAGTGAGTATATGACCATGTAGAATGGTCAGTTATATAAGTGTGTGTGTGTGAGAGAGAGAGATAGAGAGGAACGGAGGGAGAGAGAGATAGCTATCATCGGTTCTGACATGCAGGAGGTCATTGGAACGGCCATCGCATTCTATCTGCTTTCTAATGGAAAGTGAGTATATGACCATGTAGAAAGGTCAGTTATATAAGTGTGTGTGTGTGAGAGAGAGAGAGATAGAGAGGAACGGAGGGAGAGAGAGATAGCCATCATCGGTTCTGACATGCAGGAGGTCATTGGAACGGCCATCGCATTCTATCTGCTTTCTAATGGAAAGTGAGTATATGACCAGGGAGAAAGGTCAGTTATATAAGTGTGTAACTGAGAGAGAGATAGAGAGGAACGGAGGGAGAGAGAGAAGGAAGGAAGGTGGGAGAGAGATGGTGCTCACTATAACCTCTGCTTAAAGCATTTAATGATTTGAAAAATAATCTTTGATTGTACCTTCCACATCCCTGGAAAGTGATAAAGGAAACCATATTTAGGCAAACTGGATCACATGTACACATGTATACAGGATGCAAGTTTAATGTTTTATGTTAATATGCTTTCCTGTCTTCACTTTTTATTTCTTTATTACAGGATTCCTCTCTACGCTGGTGTTCTTATAACAATCACAGACACATTTGTTTTTCTGTTCCTTGACAAATATGGTAGGTCAAAGGTCATTCATTTCATTCAATTCATTCAATTAGTAGACAGGAGAGGGAAGAGAGAGCGAGAGAGAGAGAGAGGTTGAGGAGTTGAGGAGCTGGAAAATTTGCCATCCGCATGTTCAGTGATATAATGCAGAATAGTGTAGGGAGGGATGAACAAAGAGAGAGAGAGAGAGAAAAAGAAAGACAGGAAAGAAAGAGAGAGAGAGAAATAAAGAAAGAAGGGAAAGAAAGAGAGAGAGAGAGAGAGAGAGAGAAGGGGGGGGGGGGGGAAGAAAGAGATAATAGAGAAAAAAAGAAAGAAATAGAGAGAGAGAGAGAGAGATTAGTTCTTGAGTGCATGGTTTGTATCTACATGTATTGTAAACGATCTGTTTTAATATACTTGTATATTTAGAACAATCATATCGATTATAAGTATTGCTAGCAAATGTGATACATGTAGTAGACAAAAGTTTATGAGTTGAAGTGTGTGAGAGTGAAGAGAGATGGAGAGGAATGGTGATGTCAGCACATATTTTATTTGTAAACATACATTTATTCAAGCCTGCTCAATTAATTTTTTTCTTCATTTGCCTTGCATCCTTAAAAAATTATTTATATTGCAGCAAAGCTTTTACAAGAAACAAAGTCACCTGATACCCGGAAAGAATGGAAAATACTAGCTTTCATATTATCTTGTGGTTGTTCCTCTGACGGCATAGATCCATGTAACTTATAGATTAGTTGATTGATAGAGAGTAGAGTCAAAATAGATACTGTTTGGATGGCTTTCTCTGTCTTTAAGGAGCAGTGCATTGTTTCATCCAGCTGCTGTAAAGTACATTCCATTGAAACATTTATTCATTTCCATATAACCGGTGGGATAATGGTGAACGTTTTAAGTTTTTGTAAAGTTTTTTTTGTGAGCCGCTGCCAATCCCTACCTTTAAACAGAGAAAAATACTTTCTCCAGTTCCATGCACTTTTATAGAAATGTATTCCAGTGATTCAGTTTGATCACATTTGGTTTTGTTGTTTTGTCAAATTGTTTCTGGGTAGTCTAAATATTTTTAGAAAAGGACTCGTAACAGAAGCACCCTATTTATTTGAAAAAAAGACTTTTGGCAATTGACATAATTTGGAAAGATAAGTACTGAAGAAACTGTACACCAAATGTGATATTCAAGAATAATCTAATAATGACAATCTGAAATAATTTGGATTTCAAATTTGGAGTAGATATTTATCGCCCCTAAATGATATGATTTCTGAAATCCATGAATCATACACCAAGAACATGGATATTTATTTTTACTCTACCATTAATTGGGACAGGGGAAGTAGAACAGTCAGACGGTGAAATAGTAGATTCTATTGGGAAATGTCCTTTTTTATCGTTATTTTTTCTTTCAGGGT
Organism: Strongylocentrotus droebachiensis; assembly: GCA_035222895.1. Classification (NCBI taxonomy): domain Eukaryota; kingdom Metazoa; phylum Echinodermata; class Echinoidea; order Camarodonta; family Strongylocentrotidae; genus Strongylocentrotus; species Strongylocentrotus droebachiensis. Next base: position 313,211 of record JAVYIG010001050.1, read on the forward strand.
TACACTTTACCTTTAATTCAAATGAGCTATGGGAACACATCTGGAAAGGCATTTTTTCTGATATTAGATCAAGTAGTCATTTCTCATTTCTCTCTTTTATTCTCAGATCCATTTCCTTAAAAGTCGATAAGTCATCATCACTTAGCCAAATTTTTAAAATTTGATTTTCTGTCATTACCTGAACTCAAAATCATTGAAAAATTCAAGACCAAAGAGCTGGAAAAGTAAAAACAGCCTTTGCAAAGTTGACCCCCCCAAAATGCATTTGTTTAAAAGATATATAACAAGTACTGAATTTGCAATTTATGTTGAAAACTGTGGGCTGAATAGTAGCGCATTGTTATTTCAATATTCTCTTTAATAGCATTGTAACTAATAAAAGAAAAGCATGCAGTTGGACATGGTCAATGTTGACTATTACCTTGAATGCTACATATTTGTATTTAAATAAAGCCAATATTGCATATGTAGCTGAAAACGCAGAATTGATTTTGCATATTACTTGTGTAAACTGCCCAGAAGTTTGATATAAAACATTTGAATGAAAATAATTAAATTGTATTTTCACTTTATCTTGTTTTAAGCTTCATTAGATTGGATCTTCCTGTTAGATAGTTCATCATTTTTACTGATTTTTATTATTCCACCTTTTCATCATTTCATTTGAATCTCTTTGTACATGAGCAACCAAGCAGAAAAGTTGTCTTGTAGGCCTGCCTTACAGAATACAACTCTGTTTTGGATTTCTTGGCATTTTACCTTGGATTTTTTTATATTCATATGCCAAGTTTCTACCACTTTATGGGTAGATACAATTTCACCATTATTTTGTTTTGTCCATTATTTATATTGTTTGGGATTTGATGATGTATTGCACCTTTATTTGATATTGGTAACTCTGGTAATTCTTAAATTTATCTATTGAATGACATGTATATGCTTACAAGTAGTTTATTCATATAAATTTAAATACAGTCAAACCTGCTTTACCTGAATAGGTCTGCATTTGTTGTTTGCCTTGAAAATGGTTTCTCAATGAATCATGTACCAAACTAAGCAACCTGTACATAAAGACCACTTTTCTTGTCTCCCTTGGGTGGTCTTTATAGACTGGTTTCACTGTATTACTATCCTTCGTTAACAGCAAGTTCAACTTAAAATGAAGAGAATTCGACAAAATTAAGACACAACTTGCATGTTCTTATTTTTATCTTATTTGCGTAAAATTGTGGACATTCAGATAATTTCATTTTAAACATGGTACATCACTCATAGATTTTTCTCTCTTGTTTTGTTTTTAGGTCTGCGTAAATTAGAAGCATTCTTTGCATCCTTGATAATAGTGATGGCCTTTACATTTGGATATGAGGTGAGAGACCAAGTAGCTTTAGAAGAAGACTACCATACAATCATTTAGCGATAGGACTCTTACCGGTTATCTTTCAAAATCCTGATGATTCCTTGGCTAATAGCTTTTAGAGGTGTCGTGGTCAAGTGGATACCTCACTGGACTGTGGACCACATGGTTTGCGGTTTGAGTCCTGCTGCGGCACTAATGTCCTTTGTCATAAGAATAGACAGCTTTACTTGGTCTGTATTCTACTAATTCAGTAAAACCTGAACCTAGATCTACAATGTAATATCACATTTAATAAAGACTGACTAGTTACTTTGTTAAACCCAATTTTGAAGAAGAGTTGAAGCCTAATATACTCTGCACCTATATCTTGCCATTATGTTGTTTATGCATGCCATACACTCCATTGCTACGACGTTGCAGTCCTCTTCTTTTCTCTTTCTCCAAGCTCTCTATCCTCCTCTCCTCTTTACCTATTCCTTTCTTCCTTTCTTCCTTTCTCCCATTTATAATGTATAATTGTATTTGTGTATTCGGGCGTACCCATTACAAGCTATGCTTATCGGGTTTCAGGCCTTCTTCCTTGTAATACAAGTTCTTTAATTATATTTATGTTCCTACTTATAAATTGTATTGTTTGGAAGAAAATAAATGTTCATTTGAATTGAATATTGTGGGGTTTAATAGAATATGGGCCTTTTTATCAATGTAGTAGATGACATACATGTATTTGAACACCAGCATCAATTCCTTTCCTATTATCTGTTCCAGTATCTTGCTGCAGCACATTCAGGAGCATCCTCTCTCCAGTGTCTTTAATCAGATGCTTTTCTCTCGATTTCATGCCTTTCAAGATCTTGATTTCAGAGAGAAGGCGTGTCTGTGACCTTCTCACGGCCCGCCTTATAAAGAGTTAATATTGATCGCACCTTATTTGCGATTGATATGATTTATATCAATTGCAACTATGTACATAAGAGATAGAGGACTTTAAAATTGCAATTTATTTGGATCAATCGCAACTCTTTATAAGATTGGGCCCTGGGCTGGTATTCAATTCAATACTTAACATAAGTAAGAAATTTACTAAGTAAATGGCTACGCTAAGAAATTTACTTATCTCGTATTCAAATTGCATTTTAGACTTATACTTACGTAAGACAAAATCAAAGTATTGTGACATCACACGGTCAATCAAAAGTAATGCGCAATTAATGCGTTGCGATAAATGTGCGCTGATTTAATTGTGCGCAGGTTATAATACTGCGTAGAAAACCATATGCCTGCCAATCAAGGTCTCCAAATAATTGGCTTAAGTCTGGTAGGGAGCTGTCTTAAGTTTAGGATAAAATAATTAGCTAAAAGTTTGAATTGAATACCAAAATTGGCTAAGCATTTTATCTAAGCCAAATACTAAGTAAAAAGCTTAAATTTTGTACTTACATGTAAGTATTGAATTGAATACAGGTCCTGATCTCTTCATTGGTAATATGGTCATTTAATCATTTCCTGTGCTGTTTTTCTGTTCCACAAACTTTCAGTACGTGGCCGCAGCTCCAGACCAGGTCCAGGTCGTGAAGGGGTTGTTTGTACCCTCCTGTGGGGACTGCGGAGAACAAGTGATCCTGCAAGCTGTAGGGGTCATAGGGGCAATCATCATGCCTCATAACATCTACCTGCATTCAGCATTAGTCAAGGTAAATATACAGTCAAACCTGGGACCACCTGTATAGAAAGACCACCTGTCTACAAAGACCACATTTTTTGTTTCCCTTGAAATGGTTTCTCATTGAAACATGTACATGTACTACAGGAACCAGTCTACAAAGACCACTGTTTGTGTTTCCCTTGGGCGGTCGCTATAGACAGGTTTTACCTATGAATCATATACAGTCAAATTTGCTTTAGTGGCCACCTGTATAGAAAGACCACCTGTCTACAAAGACCACACTTTTTGTTTCCCTTGAAATGGTTTCTCATTGAAACATGTAGGCTACTGTGTTTCCCTTGGGCAGTCATTATAGACAGGTTTTTACTGTATATGAAATCGTATACAGTCAAACCATCCAATTTTTGGCGAATTGGGGGTTCCCAACACTTTAGAGGGGCTTGAAGCTAAAGCTTTTCCCTATGTATTCTATCATCTACCCAATCAGTATTTTGCTCTTTCTCATTAATTATTCATGTAAAAGTCTCGAGACGTAGAGAGGAGCAAGAAAGAGGCTGTGAAAGAAGCTAACAAGTACTACTTCATTGAAGCCAGTATTGCTCTCTTGATCTCCTTCATCATCAACCTGTTCGTCGTCTCTGTCTTCGCTGAAGGACTTCATGATAAAACAAATGCACAAGTGGTAAGATATCTATATGTACTATAGATACTTAAAGGCATCGTTTAACAATGTTAAATCTGAGATGCATGGCTCTCCATGTTATCAGTATCTGCGATATGGTGTAATATTGAAACCCTATAAAATTTGTGCTTCGAAATGATCATGAAGTGCCACAAAAAAGTAAAAATCGTTGAGTGACCGGTTTTACCATACTCATTTCCCCCAATAGACCATAGTGTTATCAAAACCGTTAGGAAAACGCAAAATGAAATTTTGATTATCAATCATAAATATCTTGGTAATCAGACAGGCGGTCAGCTTGTGAAAGCCATAGGGTTCCTGACTGACCTACCGGTAAAGGTTTATAATTATCATTGCAGCATGAGCTAAATCCAGAATTTTGTTTCAGAATCTGAGACAAAGTTACATGATACCTTTAATGTTTGATTAACGATAATAATGGATAATAATTGGGTCTTACATGTATGTACTCATCGTAGCTACATCAATTTTAAAACTGCTCTTCCTGCGGGCCCTGCAAGTATAAAATCATTTAAAATCTATTCTATCTTTTATCTTGCTGCTATTAATATTATCCTGCAGTGCATGTATAATGTATTTTACCATGCATTGTATACCGGTATGTAAGATAAATGTAAGAAACTATTTATTGCAGCATTTTAGTTTATGTTCAGGACCATACAATTACTAGAATATTGTAATTTTGCAAATGCCTTAAGTTTGTCTATTTTTGTTCTCTCTTACAGCATAACAAGTGTGTGGAGCACAACCTTGACATGTATATTGATGTTTTCCCAAATAACGACACGTTAGTGGAGAGGGTCGATTTATACCGAGGGGTAAGTCTATCTAACAGCTGACTGCAAGTTTGGACTGATTGTTTTAGTAATTCAAGATCAAGTAATTTATATTCATGCAACCTCTTGGAGCATAATTTTCTTGAGAGATAGATAATTGCAAATGAAATTTGTTATGCAGGTTGTGTGTAACATATCTAAAAAGTTAGTTGAATTGTCCATATCCCTGATTTAATATGATAAAAAAACCTTAAAAGTTTCAGACGAGATGAAATGATGTAATGTTCTTTTGGGGAGTGTGATATTTGGAAGATGAGAACATCACATAAAACTGAGTTCTTGAAAATATGGTTATCTTGCAGTCCATTGTTACTTTGTACTGATTTTTTTTTTTTTTTTTTAGATATTTCTTGTTATGAAATGATTATTAAGTCAATATTATCCCAATTAAATGTTTAAGCTTTGTTGTAAATTGATCAAGTACTTGTTTTCCAAGGATCTGTAAATTGCCCTCAGGAGTCAAGAAAAATGTGTGACTTTAAATTTAATGGATGGTTGTTTATTTTCATCTTGTTCCTTCAGGGTGTCTTTTTGGGCTGCCAGTATGGTGCTGCTGCCCTCTACATTTGGGCTGTGGGCATCCTGGCATCGGGTCAAAGTTCGACCATGACCGGTACCTATGCAGGGCAGTTTGCCATGGAGGTAGGTCAATCAACTGAGTAAGGGAATAGGGGGGGGGGGGGGGGGGGGGGGGGGGACATTATCTAGAATCAAGAAAAAGGAGATGATAAAAGATATGAGAGCATCTGGCCTCACCTATTAGAACGCTGAAGACTGGAAAGCTTGGAGAAGGGCCAAAAGGGAAATGAAACATCCAACCACACAACATAGGAAAAACGGTCTAACGGCTGAACGATGGTGATGGTGAAAACAGAAAGAAGATTCAGCTTTTCGAGAGAGAGAGAAAAAAAAAGAAGAAAAAAAAATCAGAATTTGGGCTATGTAACCTACCTATGGCAGAGGTTGGTTACTGTGAAACCAAAAAGACTCTTTCATGAGTGATGTTTAGATTTGTGAAAGTGTGATGCAGTGAAAATGATGGAATTACAATATATTTTGGAAATGGTGCGAGCTCTGTGCTGCAGTAAAATCTTGTCGTTCAACACTAGTGAACTCTTATTTCCATGCAGGGCTTTTAAAATCTTAAGTGGTCGCAAAGAAGGTGGATACTTATGAGCTAGTCCATAGTAAGCGTCATCTACATATATATATATATGCCCATCATCATCACCATTACTCAAGTCACATCTATTTTGCTAGAAATTAATGTATTACCAGCCTACATATACTTGACTGATCTCTGAGAAGTGACTAAGTTTTGTTTTTAAGTGGCCCAAAGAGTGTGGAGCGCTTTGTAACCGCAAAGAAAAGGCACTATATCAAATATCTTTTGTATTGGATCCTTATTCATGTCTTTCTCACTCAACTGAATGTTTCCTTTTCATACAGGGCTTTTTAAATCTGAAATGGTCGCGCTGGAGGAGGATCATTCTGACCCGGTCTATCGCCATCTGTCCCACCATCCTGATAGCGATCTTCAGTGGTATTGATGATCTCACTGGCATGAATAATCTACTTAATGTTCTGATGAGCTTACAGGTGTGTTGCTCCACGTCATACTTTCTTGTATTGTGTAGTACAATGTGATATCAATTACCTACATGTTGATGTAGACATGGGTTTAGGGGTTTTGATTGGAGGAATAACCCTTTAAAGCCACACTGTACTACTTGTAGCTACTTGCTCCCTCTATATAGAAAACTTCCCAATCGGTGCCTGTTGGTCCCCCATGATCCTCATTTTCTTATGTTAATTGAAAGCTGAGTTAATAAGATAGCCACCTGTCACAGTGACCTCGCTGGCTAGCTGGGTGGTCTAATCCCTTCTAGCTGAACCAGTACAGCCGACCTTTAATGGTCTTATGAGCTTACAGGTACATCACCCGTTCTCATACTTTCTTGTATTGTGTAGTACAATGTGATATCATTTGTGTAGATGTAGATGTAGACATGGGTTAGGGTTTTTGGTTAGATGAATGACCTATTTGATATAAGCTTACAGGTATGTGCAACATGTAGCTTCATTACATATGAATATTATCAATTATTTGACTTGAGAAGAAGCAGAAAAGTTAAAGAAATAGATTAGAGGATCAAAGTTTCAGGAAAATTAGACCACTAATAAAGTACACCGACCTAAAATCATGGAAATTCATTTGTATTGGTAAATACGTATGTATGATTGAAATTGAAATTTCTGATATCAAATACAAATTATTACCTCCAAAATTTCCAGCTGTCAAGCTACAACCTTCCTCAGTGATTTGAGCTAACCAGATCTTTCTGACACAATTGGCAATAGTCGGGTCGTTAATATTTGGAAGTTTGTAGCACCCCTGTCTATGTTGAGAGGTTCGAGGGCCCTAATTCTTCTAGGTCTAGATCATGATTTAGGAATCTGATGTGAGTCATATGTGATGTCATACAGGGAAAAGTCCTCCATTTGCCTTGTACCCAAATTACTTTAAAATATCTATTCTCCTAAAGAATGGTCTTATAAAGGTCAAGCACCGTTATCACTATCTAGTATAAGGTCCTAACTCTTTGTGCTCTTGTTAAACATTTATTTATTCATATATTAGTCTTTTTTTAGTAGGGTGGCTCCATCAGTAGTTAAAAACTGTTTTCCGCGGAGGCCCCACAACATAAATACAAAATCTACAAAGATCATGAATTTGTTAATCCTTCAAAACTGTTTGTCCCACATCTCACGTATGTTTCACTTTCTTGATTTTAAATCACTTCCTTTTCAATTACAGCTTCCATTCGCACTTATCCCCATCCTGACATTCACCAGTAGTAAGCCTCTCATGGATTCATTCAAAAATAATCTGTAAGTATATCTTCTCTCACTTATGATAATAATTAGATCAATTTATACAGTGCGTCCCAGAAAAAACGAAAGCGAGAATTATTGATGGTTTATCATAATTTAAATCACAATTATAATTGATAAATGACACATATTTGTAAAGCTTAGATACTCTTCTTTAATTTGATGCAACTCATATGATGCATATTTCATGCAAGAGTGATTGAAAGCAATTTGAAGAGAGGAAACCAAAAAGTCGTTTGGTGGACGGTATCTGAATTTCAAAGAGAAAATCATTCTGCCCTTTAATATGACACCTCAATCAGGAAAAATGAGCCAGAAATAACAAAGTTCTGTTTGTTTAAAGTAATGCTTGCATTTCCATAATTTAAGTAAACAAACTCGTTTTCACTGGCTGCCTGCTGTAGCAACAAACAGAGTTGAAAAAAGACTTAACTCTGTTTCGTTGACGATCAGCCATGCATGAAGTCTTTCGTCTTTTTTGTACATGGCTGATCGCCAACAAAACAGAGTTAAGTCTTTTAAGTTAAAATATAACATCAATAATTCTTGGTTTCATTTTTTCTGGGATGCACTGTATAGCGTAGCTATGATACTCTACTGCGCTGTGATGAAATCGAAACATTTACCAATGGGGCAAGTCAATTGAGGCCACCTAAGGGAAACAGAGAAATTAGCCACGGTAGATGGGTGGCCTTTATAGACAGGTTTTAAAAGACACATTTCTCTCTCTAGGGGACACAAAATACATGGACATTATAAACAGGTTGTCTTTATTATTATATAGAGGTGGCCACTAAGGCAGGTTTGACTGTATCTACAACACACATTTCTCTCTCTAGGGACACAAAATACATGGCCACTATAATAATAGACAGGTGGTCTTTATAGAGAGGTGACTAACTAAGACAGGTTTGACTGTATCTACAAGACACATTTCTCTCTCTAGGGGACACAAAATACATGGCCACTATAATAATAGACAGGGGGTCTTTATAGAGAGGTGACTAACTAAGACAGGTTTGACTGTATCTACAACACACATTTCTCTCTCTAGGGGACACAAAATACATGGCCACTATAATAATAGACAGGTGGTCTTTATAGAGAGGTGACTAACTAAGACAGGTTTGACTGTATCTACAACACACATTTCTCTCTCTAGGGGACACAAAATACATGGCCACTATAATAATAGACAGGGGGTCTTTATAGAGAGGTGACTAACTAAGACAGGTTTGACTGTATCTACAACACACATTTCTCTCTCTAGGGGACACAAAATACATGGCCACTATAATAATAGACAGGTGGTCTTTATAGAGAGGTGACTAACTAAGACAGGTTTGACTGTATCTACAACACACATTTCTCTCTCTAGGGGACACAAAATACATGGCCACTATAGACAGGTAGTCTTTATAGAGAGGTGACCACTAAGGCAGGTTTGACTGTATCTACAACACACATTTCTCTCTCTAGGGGACACAAAATACATGGCCACTATAGACAGGGAGTCTTTATAGAGAGGTGACCACTAAGGCAGGTTTGACTGTATCTACAACACACATTTCTCTCTCTAGGGGACACAAAATACATGGCCACTATAGACAGGTAGTCTTTATAGAGAGGTGACCACTAAGGCAGGTTTGACTGTATCTACAACACACATTTCTCTCTCTAGGGGACACAAAATACATGGCCACTATAGACAGGTGGTCTTTATAGAGAGGTGACTAACTAAGGCAGGTTTGACTGTATTAAAAGCCCATTGTATACATTGCCACACTCGACCCAGGTGATATAAATGGGTACCTGGCAGGAATTAATTCTCTGAAATGCTGGATTGCAGTAATGGCAGCACAGCTAAAGCCGGGGTAATAAATGTGGAGCGCCAGGAGTATCCAGTCTGATGGACATGAGCACTATACAAGAACGTTCTATTGTATATCCTGCATCCAATTTTTTTTTTTTTTTTTTAATTGAATCAATTTTTTTTTCTTCAAATCTTAATTTAATGAAAACAAAATATTTTAAATCTTTTTAGATAAAAATTGACATTTTTTTTTGTTCTAAATTTTTTTCTTAACCCAAAAATGTTTTTTTTTTATATTAAAAAAAAAAAAATTGTTGATGCAGGATATAAAACAAATATACCATGCCTTCTATTCGAGGTACTGGTTAAAACTACATGTATGGGCCTCGGTGACTCCAAAAGTACCATTTGCTTTGGGGCTGCGCCCCTCAGCAAATAGTACTATTAGAGTCACCTCTAAATTTCCCCCCTCCCTCCCAGGTTATCTATCATAGCGTGCTGCTTGCTAGCTGTCTTGGTGATAGGCATCAACATCTATTTCGTAGCCGTTTTCCTACCCACATTACCACAGCACTGGGCGATGTATCTCTTTGAAGCCGTTATGTTGCTCGTCTACTTTGCCTTCATATTTTACCTGGTGAGTGTTGTAAAGATTGCTTGGTATGAAAACAGCAAATAGTTAATAAGTCATTAAGAATAATTTTGATACTTCATTATGTTTTCAGAATTTCAATAATTTTTCTCATAGTCATATTACATGTACATAATAATAATTAAATGTTTTGATATGCCTGGAGTGCAAAGGAAAATGATACGTGAGATGTTGATTAGGCAGTTGAAGTTCAATGGGTCACATTACACGTAAAGAAGGCCTAGAGAATCTTGCTTTGACAGGGAAAATTGTGGGAAGAAGGAGTTGGGGAAGAAGGAGGATACTTTGGATGGACAGTCTGCATAAATTGCTGGAAGAGAGAGGAGTGAAAGAACTGGGAGTGGTAATAATACAGAAGGCTAGGAACCTAGGGTTGTGGAACAGCATGATCGCCAAATTCAAACGATATGGCACTTAGAGAGAGAGAATACTATGTTTCTAGGCACCATGGTGCTGTTGTCCTATCAGCCGTTAGGTAAAGCAAAGCACTTCTACTCGATAGAAGAGCTAGGACAACAGCACCAAAATTCAATTTTTCATAAAACATAATAAATTAATATAGAATACTGATGTAATATAGACAGGGCTACTACAAAATAAAAGGATAGATATCAAAACGTTACCTGCTTAGAGGGATTTCAAACAAGTGCATGTACATGTATATGTGTGATAATGCAACACATGTAGCCATTGTGACTGGGGAAAAGTTAAGTAATACAGTTCTTAAAGTTGATACTCTAAGACAATCCCAAATACTGAGATGATTACAAAAATAGAAAGCTTTTAACCCCCATAATAACACCAAATGGTGTCCACCCGACAAAACAAGTTTAGAATAATGAATTTATTCGAGTAAACTCTACCAAAATATCTAAGTCTGAAACCCGGAAGTGCACGTAGAGTCGGGCCTCTATCCGTGACGTCACGAACGGGACTCATGGGCTCAGTGAGAGTGAATGGCAGTGATATCCCTACGTAAATGCTATCCTGTCAGAGCTTAGATTTGTTGTTGTTAATGAGTATATTTGATGGATTTTCTGTTTTCATTTGAATGAAGAATAACGAAGCAACATTTTCCAGTCGCTGATTTCTTTTTATATCCTCATATTCACCTATTTGGTAGAGATTTAAGACGAGTTTACTGCTTAGGAATTAAAGTTAAATCGTGCACGTATGAATAGGCGGATGCATTATATTGTCATCAGATAAGGTACAGGAGCAGTTTTGTAAAACGAATAGGTCTAGAACTATGATAGTAATTATCATAGATGTGTGTGACTGCCTCAAAAAAAGGATACAGTACCAGTTAAACATTTTATGTGGTAAAATATCAAACTTGAACGAGATCATGCAAGCGCGCTTCCTCTATAATATTTTGGCGAGTGATGCGGCTCTTGCATGAACGTTCGTGAAGCGAGCAGAATCGGGAGGTAAGACCAAGCCGTTGCTCTAGGCGCTGCTTGCTTGTGATGGAACGTACGTGCGCTAGTTATATGTCTATCGGCAATTGCAAGAGAATGAAAGCGACGTTGCCAGCTAAGAAAAACAACTAACAAAGACTTGCTCTTGACTACCGGTGTCAAAATTGGTAGATGAAGGATCTTCAGGGCCAAGGAAGGCGAAAGACATGGGAAAAAGGAAGAAGAAACCATCGGGAGATCGCTGTAGTGTATGGTAATGAACTGTGCATGGGTAGACAGCTACTGTTCACTCCGTGCCTGGGCCGATTTCAACACCAAAACAAAAATTACATGGTGAAAATATCGACTAATAGCACATCGTTGGCATGTATATGTCATAATTTTTAAAAAGGGAATTGATATTAATACTATGAAGTACTAGGGGAAGGTAAAGAATTGTACATAGAATTATGATTTATTAGACTTTTCAGCCTTTGAAACAAAAATATGCAGAAAATCGTATCACTCTGCACATGTTTGCTATGGAACATCCGGGTACGTGAATATACTCTCTCCCGGACGTGAGGTCATAAATAGTAGACCAGCGCCGTGACTGATTTTCTATGCAAAGAGAGGCGGATATTTTCAACATTTCAATTGAGGATTTCGAGTAGACAGATTTTTTTTGTGATATACTAAGTAATTGAAAAACTTAAAAATAACATATACTTGTCGTAGGTAACAAATTAAGGGACATTTATTTGCTTAGAGTATCAACTTTAAAGGGATCGTTTAACAATGTTAAATCTGAGATGCACGGCCCTACGTGTTATCAGTGTCTGTGATATGGTGTAATATTGAAGCCCTAAAAAAATTGCGCTTCAAATGATCAAGAAGTACCTCAAAAAAGGAATTTTTTTTGAGTGACCGGTTTTACTTTACCCGGTACTCGTTTTCCCCAATAGACTGTAGTGTTATGAAAACCGTTTGGCAAACGGTTTTCAAAAGTTGTAATTCCAATCATAAATATCTTGATAATCACACAGGCGATCGGCTTGTAAAAGTCATGGGGTTCCTGACTGTCCGAAAGGTTTATAATTATCATTGCAGCACAAGCTAAATCTAGGATTTTGTTTCAGAATCTGAGACAAAGTTACCGGATCCCTTTAAACTGTAATCAAGTCTGAAATCAGTTTGTGGTACAATCTTTAAAATTGATATTTTCTCTTGCAGGTTGCCTTCTTTGTACAAATGCTTGGATGGAAATTTCCACCATCAATACAGGTAGGCAAAGATTTGTAATTCTTTGAAAGTCCAAAAAGTATTGTAAAATAATGAGAGAAAAAGACAACAAAACATACTGAAATTATTCAAATTTTGTTTTTAAACTTTTTACAATATCATTCATACTTATGTGCATGTAATGTAATGTAATTTATTGACTTGTATTTGACAAATTTCAAAGTTGGTCCTTTGAAAATGAGAACATCGTTTAGATATCCATTTGGAGCTGTAAAGTCCATTTGAAGGCATTGATTTTGTAGAACACAGTCATGGTCATAGCCATCGGCATATTCTTTATTAGTCATATTAAAAGCTCAAATAAGCTACATGTAATTGCGTATTCATACGTTTACCATTTATTATGTGCATGCTTCATACCGATCTCTGCTTTGAAAATTAGTTCTGTCTTCACAATCAGTGTAAACATTTGGTAAGCTTTCACTTATTGTGCTGCAAGCTTCTTCAGACCTATGCCATAGCTGGCGATGTTACTGATGCAGTTGGTCTTAAAGGCCACCTGTACTAGTTTGGCCGTGATAAGCTACTGAAATCCTTGATTCTGATTGGTTGTCAGCAGATTAGTCACTGATATTTGTCATTTGTCATTGAAAAAAAGCTTTGTGAAACACCCCCTGGACCCTTGTTTTGGCCGAAGTGCATCCCTGCTACCTCACTATTTATTCAAGAAGAACTTCCAGCGCCCTTTTTCATGTTTCTTGAGGAAGTGATTGTATAATTTTCTGCTATTTTGAGTGTTGGTTGTAGCTGACCAGTGTGACCTTGACCTTCTCTAATACTGACCTTTGTCCATGTTTTGCAGAGGTTCTTTAATGGCCCACTGACGTCCAGCAGTCCGGATCAAACCGAGTCCAATGAGTCTGCAGCGTTACTATCATCATCAATGTGATAATTGGCATCATTATATCATCCACATCCTCATCATCAGCATCATCATCAGCATCTCTGTCAGTTTTTATGAAATCACACAGTGCTTTCTTCTCCGTCCATTCTGATGTCCATCACTGCCTTGATGACAGTACAGTCTAGACCATGTTGATTCTTTCTCTTCACTTTGGGTCATCATCACTGCCATCTTCATTATAGTCATAACGACAATCGTCATAAACATCATCTGTATCACGATCTCACACTATACTTTCTTCCTCGTTCACGTACAGCGCTTCTTCACGGCCTCAACAACGTCCTACAGTCTGGACAACACAGAGTACCACGCAGAGGATGATAACGTGGAGCTCTCGGGATCCTACGGTCAGCAACAACTTGCATCCTACCCGGAGGAGGAAGACACGCCCGGCGACGCCCTTAGAGATTAGCTGGAGAGGGGAGGCGACGCCCATTGCACAATGTTGCAAACCCACTTGCCTGCTTATACCGGCGCAATCAAATTGTGTCAATGGTCATGCATGTTGGAATCATACTTTTCCGATAAGACGAGCTAAGCATTGCATGTATTTATATCTTTCTTTAGTAAAACCTAGCAAGTTCATTAAGATGTGAAAACCAAGTTTGCCTTTGTCTCTTTCATATAGTATATTTCTATTGTAACTCGTAGGGATCATAAAAAATGGCTCTTTTGTACTAAATATATGCTTTTCCATGTCCAGACTGCTTCTTGTCATGCCGGAAGGCAGGTCCTTTGCTGGCAAGGAGCTTTCAAAGACTTCATTTTATCTTTCAAATAGGTGCTAAATATTATTATCTCATTGTCAAAATGTTAAAGGGTGGCATTAGTAATTGCCTCTTTTATTTTTTGTACATTCCTTCTGAAAATAATTTTAAGAGATTTGCTGATTTAGTAACATCAATTGTGTTTGTTGTTTACTCCATCTCAAAGTCCTTTGCTGACAAAAAGCTTTCAAAGACTGTACTAGTTACTTCAAAATGGGTGCTAACTGTTATATTATCTCATTGTCAAAATGTTAAAGGGTGGCATTAGTAATTGCCTCTTTTATTTTTTGTACATTCCTTCTAAAAAGAATTTGAAGATATTTATTGATTTAGTAACATCAATTATGTTTGTGGCTTACTCCATCTCAAAACCTTTCTCAGCTCACATGGTAAAAGTAACATGTACACTTGTAAGTCATGTCAACAGGGTATAGGGTCATTCACAATTTCACACAACTTGGTAAACGGCAGCGGTTTATCTTATGAAGACATATAAAAGCGTGATATCGTCGGTGGGGTGACAAAACCTCGTACCTCAAAAATCATGAATTTTCAGGAGAGCGAAAAAACTTTCCTGTCTCAACAAATTTAGTGCTGTGACACCGTCCTTTCTTTTTAAAACTGGAATATTTATACAATTTTTAATGTCATTGTTGAAATACAGTAAAATAATTGTTTTTATATTTGAAAGTGAGTTACGAGGTTTTTGCGTTTATCTACATTGAGATACGAGTTTTAAGTTTTTATTCAAATTGAGATACAAGTTCTTACTTTCAACTCTGAATGAGTTACGAGGATTTGGTTGAATAAGTTACAAGGATTTGAATACACTAACTTCTGTACTGTTAGGCCGTGTGTGAGTTACAAGGAAAAGGAATTACGTATCTTATGTTACGAGGTTTTGTCAGTGCAGCTTCAAAGGGGGTTGTTACGAGGTTTAGTTTAAGGGTGTTTGTGTGGAATTTGTGAAAAAACCGAGAAGGAGGCGTTCCATGGATTTAACATTTCTTTTTAACACACAGATAGTGGGTATGCATCATAGGAGTGCTGTTGTGTAGGCTATTTTTTATTAATTGCCATTTACATTACTACCATTCATTTACCAAAAAAAAGATAGAAGGAAAAAAAAAAAAAGCTGTGGGGTTTCACAGGCCTTGTGTGAATGGGCCATAAAAGGGAGAAGATTTCTCAAGCTGAATATACATAATAGAAACCAAAAGGACCTACTGTATGACAATTAATTCTGATTTTTCTTACATGTGTGCTTTATGTACACTGTATGTATTGTGTGTGCATGTGAATTGATCCGGGCATGTTATACTGTACCCTATATACGGTTGAATCATGTTATAAAGAACACCTTTACAATGTGTTGGACTGTTGGTCCGTCTTCTTTGAATTCTATTGCTTGTTAAAGGTAAAGACCAGTATTGGAAACGCCCCCCCTCTCAAAAAATGAAATGGAAGCTCTTATTACCAATCATGTGAAAGTATATGTTTTTACTAATACGTGATGATAACAATTTTGCCGGGAAACCGCCTACTAATTGATACATTTGGTAAATTGGTTTATCTATTGGGACCAAATAGATAATACGCATGTGTCGCGCACGTGTGCGTAGTCCAATATACATCTTTACAGTGCTTGTAACTTTACAAAGACTGGGCCAAATTTCTTATCATTTTGATGATTCTAGAACCTTGCAGTACACACCAATACTTATATGCTAGATGATCAACCTTTTCTGAGCGATTCCACAACGTTTCTTTCACAATGCAATCGCATGCCCATAACTGGTCTATATCTTTAACCCTATCTTAACTGGGCTATTTCAGACCAGGTTTTTACTGGGGGGGGGGGGGGGGGGGTCAATTTGACCCCCCCCTAAGATCTCGGCCGTTTCACCGCCGATCGCCGCGAAAATTTGCATGCATGTCAAGTGAAGTGTATAAAATACTATGGTAATTTCAAATTTTTTAAAAATTCACTCATTTGCATATTTATGATAATTTATGCAAATAAGGTCTTAAAATTCACATTTCTGCCCATAAATCATAGACTATTCATATTTAAGTATTCTTTTTCACTACATATATTAATTAGACCATTTGGAATAATAATATAATACAAAAAATTGGAAGAGCTAGGTTATTCCTTATGTTATCTCTTGTTTTTATAATTTCTTATGTATTTCATTGTTTTTTTAACTTATGTATTTTATTGTTTTTGTTGTTTTGTTTCATTTATAACTACAATTCCACTATTTTGACCCCAAAACAAACATCTAAACTTTAAACAAGACTGAATAACCAATGTTTTATCTATTTTTAGGAAAAATGACTTTTACATATGTTTTGTACACAAATCACGAAAATGAGCGATTTTGGGGCTGACATGCAAAGACAAAAGGTCACGTGACCTTGTAACCGTAGGTCCGATTTTCGAAAAAATTGTTTTAAAAGATGCGTAAGACTCGAAAGTAAAAAGTCATGAAAGGAAAATGTTATATCTGCCGCGGTTTCGGAGTAGTCGCGAAATTTCTACAGGGGGGGGTCAAATTGACCCCCCCCACCCCCCCCCCAGTTAAGATAGGGTTAAAGGAATCACACTAAGAAGCAAAAGTGTTTTGAATTGATGCAAAACTCATATCATTGCGAAGGGGAAGCCTTACTGATCAAATACAACAACTCTCCTCTTCAAAATATGTTTAGGGCCCGCAGTAATCAACTCTCAAAAATGTTAGTTTTGAGATCCAAATTTTCTGCCTTCAGCGGTCCTTTGTAAAGCGTCAATATTTGCGACGTCACACACGGGACACGGCTGGCTATAGCTGCATACTGCTACACGGCACGGAGCTGTTCGTCCAGTGTGTGACGTCATAATTCAGAGCTCGCTACGCTCGTTTGTTTGGCTTACGTTCGGGGGCGCTTAGGGGTCTAAGAAGGGTCTTGCAAAATTGCATTTTTACGCCTTTCCATGATTTCTCAGCAAATTATTCGTGTTTTTCAAGAGGTAATCTTTCCATCCATATGTAATTTGTTCTAATTATCAGTTGTTAGTGAATTTTCTTTGTGTAGCTCCTTTAACCCTGATATAATCTCTTCATCCAAAATGTTTAATATATCATATTCCACTGAGTAAGTATGTACAGTTAACTCTGCATAATTCAAAGTTGCACAAGTCAGGTTTTTCCTAAATCAAATCAATTATTTATTTTTTATTTTTTAACAAACTATGTAAAACATGTATTCTTTACACTTCTCAAGTCAAATTTGCACAAGTCAAACTATTTCATGCAGTCCCAACAGATTCAATTTAATATGCAGAGTTTACTGTACTCTTAAAATGATCTTATAGCCATTTGTGCACATAGATTCCGTCATAGTTGCCTGCACTTACATGTTCCTATATCCCAACATGATGTACTAAATATTTAACCATAGATCCCTAGCCTTTGCTTTCACACTGAAAGATGAAACACAAAAAATTAAAAGTCATCTATTTCTTTTTTGACAATTAAAATCTTTTCTTTAATGTTGTAAGGTGGCAGGGCTCTACACTAACTTTTTGGAAGGGGGTCTGGTTTGAACTTTTTAGCGTCTAATTTTAGGGGTCTGGATTCGGTATCCTGGGCGCCTGTTAGTGTAATTTATTTCTAATTTGATAATGAAAATCTTTCCAAAAATGTACCTTGCAAGTTTTCATTTTAAATTCTGATAATTTTTAGATATATTTTATGTTATTCAGATACG
The DNA here is from genome assembly GCA_035222895.1 of Strongylocentrotus droebachiensis. Taxonomy (NCBI): domain Eukaryota; kingdom Metazoa; phylum Echinodermata; class Echinoidea; order Camarodonta; family Strongylocentrotidae; genus Strongylocentrotus; species Strongylocentrotus droebachiensis. Next base: position 331,262 of record JAVYIG010001050.1, read on the forward strand.
GTATGTATGTATTTGCAATTATGCAGTAATTTATGAAATATACATTTTTATGCCTTAATAGTTGTACTGTAAATGCAATACTAACAATGCCGGTATAGCTGGTACTACCGTAATTTTGTCTGTTGTCATGTCAATATAAAACATTTCGACCCCGTGTCAACAAAACTCGATTTTTCTGGGCAATCGACCCAAATGTGCCTTAATGTCATTTGCAAAATTTGGGTGACTGTACTCTTAGAACAAAATGTGCACTTGTGCAGAATAAAATATGAAACTTAGTCAAGAGATGTTCTGTAAGTTTGATCTTTTGATATTTTTTAACTGGAAGGAACAATACAAAGTGGTTTAGAAACTTTGCTGTTGCCCATGGATTATTTGTTTTCATATTGAAAACAAGGCAAACATTTCATAATAAATTTAAATATAATTTACGGTATACGTAATGTGAATACCAAATATGAATGAAGAATTTTAACAATCATAATTATGTTGTTTACTGTTTAGCCTGTAGTGTAAATCGGTTTATATGTTTGTGCAGGGCTCGTCTTTGACTGTTTTTAGTTTTTTCATTTTTTAGGTGGTGGAGATTAATAATAAAGATGCAGAGTTGTTTAATGTTTCTCATTTTGCATTTATGCATGAGAAAATGTCGATTTTGTTTGCACTGATTGTGAGTTTTTTTTTATTTTACTGGTTCAAAGAATCAATCAACTGCAGGATGAATTATAGTCATGTTCTCTCAACATCTGATGCCCACACCAGAGCTCAATATTAGCTTTAAGTTTATCACACAGTGTATTAATATAACAAAACAGTTTTATTAAAGTTGCCTGACAAGGGCACTTTTAAATATTACTTTTTAAATATTTGGTTGCTTAGGAGAGCAGTTAGGTGGTCATGTGCCATTTCAGTTGTCGATCCTTGCTTGATGAGATTGTGTCGTCTGTCCCGAGCCAGAAATGTATCAGCATTGCTGTGGCTTGTACTGTTGCCCATAAAGTTGGAATACATTTTTCTTAACCTCTCTTCATGAAATGATTATGATAATGTGATTTATATTTTCTCAGAACTTTATTATTTAAAGAGTCATTGAGATCGATCCATACAATTCTGAGAAGTGTAAACTTTATCTATCAGGAATAAATCATTGACAAAATCATTTCAAGAAAAGAGGTAAAACCAAAAAATATTCTCTCTTTTTTGGTAACAGTTTATATCAATAATTACGTAATTTTCATGCTGAAAATATGTTATGCCTTTAAACAACATCATGTACTGCCATGAGATATACAGTGTACTTTGCATAATGTTTTAATGTCAACAAATTTGATTATGAACAATAATGGAATAAAGATGTAATATTTTATCAAAACTTTGATGTATTCAAAAGAGCACTTTATTGAATATTTTCTCTCCACACAATCAACATATAGGTCCATATTTTACTAATACAATTAAACTTAACCCTGGGTCAAAGGTCAAAGGTCACGTTTAACAAAGGGAAACTTCAACCTCACACTAATTTCATTGTTTTAACTCTATTTCAAACAAAAGCTTAAGGTTAAAATTTTAGTAGATTACAGGCCACATTTAATTATCAATTATTTTGATACACCTGTTCTCTTAGGTAACATGCTGTACAGACCAGGGTCCTGTTTCATAAAACTTCTTATCAATAACAAATGCTGAAATGCTTCTTTTTACACAAATTGGCAACACTGTGACCTATCATGTGAGCTCCTCCGATTTGCTCTATACAGAACATTTGATAAACTTTAATTTTCTTAGTTATTTATGATGGAATAGATTTGTTTCATATAGGGGTTGTAAAAAAACTTATTTGCAATACCGGTAGTTATATTTAAGGTGAAAGTACGATGGAACATTTTCTGAAGGGCAAATTGAGAGTATTTAAGTATAGTACAGGGCGAATGGGAGGGTAGCATGCAAGATACGTCACAGAGTTACCAATTTGTGTTTGATTGATCGCACCTTCAAAAAATCATAACTTTCTTATTATTTGTCTCTTACCGACATTTCATTTTTCTGCTTCTATTAAAGCCAACTTAATATCAGGGTAGACTTCTCATATTTATGGTCTAATAAAGACATTTTAAAGGAAAATATAAGCATGTAAAGCAAGAGGCCTATTGCCTAGAGTTGATGAGACCAATAGGTCTGTGATGCCAATAAACTTTCACTGTCTGCACATCTACAATTTTTCATCCAACAGTTAGTTAACATTGACGATAGTAGTGAGTTATAGTATAGCATTGAAGTCTGCCATACAGGACACTCCTGGCGCTCCAATACTATTGCCTTTGGCTTTATTACGATGCTGTAACATTTTGAGGAATTGGGGCCAGGAACCCATTTACCTCACCTGGGTCGAGTGTGGCAAATGTAGATTAATGTCTTGCCAAAGGATGTTTGTGATGTGGCAGGATCTCAAACCCCTGTCATCCAGTCTGGGGACTTATCCACTAGACCACAACACCTCTACATCTCAACATCTCTTTTATTCAAGATTGAAACCACCATCATATCAAGCTCTGGAGCTCAAGACTTGTTCCTTAGTCCTGGTCTAGATCCTGGTCTAGATCTTGGTCAGTAAGATGTCAGCTTCCACAAAATCTCGCTCTGTCAAGAGGAATGCTGCTCTTTCTTCTTCTTCATTTTTTCCAATGTCTCAATCTGATCTGTAAATGGCAATTTACACATGCAAATATACAAAAATATTCTTTAGAAGGTTACAGAAGAATATATACATTTTTATGCTTTTTACATTGCCTTTGTCATAAAAAGCGTGCTTGTACTAATTTCCTGCACAGATAAAACTTTGCTTTTTTAACTTGGTAACTGACGACAAATATACATTTCCGAATTGTATTCTCCTTATTAAAGACTCTCCATTATGATCCATGTTTGACAATAGTCTTTTGTGTGAAATAATTCAAATCTTTTACAATTTTGTTCAACAGATAATGGTGACATGATGTAGAATATTATTGCCTGAGTTGCCTCTTGCTTTCCACTAAAACAGGAAAGTGGATCCTTTGATAGCCAACGCCCATGCCCCTAGACAAGGCAGGAGGCATTTATCTACACTTGTCTCTCTTCACCCAGGCAGGTGTATTAATGGGTGCCCGGTAGAAAAGAAACCCTTGAATACTGTCACAATAGCAAAGCTAAATCCTGGGTAACTTGGGAGCTGCTTGAATATGAATGTATAGGCTTGACTTAGCATAGGCACTTTACCATAACAATAAGATGGTGATGATGCATAATGATGATGATGGGAATGATGATCATACTTCTTTTAGTATTATTACGTAAGCATTACAATGGAAACTGCTTGCTTACCCACAATAATAATTTGAGGTAACTTTTCTTCATCAAGGATCTACCACCTTTGTGTGAAAGGACAAGAGACATTGGAAAATGGCCTTTATAGACAGGTTATTTTTTTGTAAGACCCTGTTTCAAATGGAAATGAAACATGATTTGTAAGGTGGTCTTTCTATACAGGTGGTCACTAAAGCAAGTTTCACTTCATATACTTACTCTTGCATTGACTTTGACAATGAGCTTTGTTTGTAAGAAAGAACACCAGGCTGTTTTGTTGTTGTTTGTAGACTTTCTAAAGTGATCACAAAAAAGGGAAGAAAGTAAAGACAACGATCTTATTAATTGGAGTCTTCAGAGATTTCAGTAAAAACATTTATATCACAAGTGCACATGCACTTTATATTTCACTAAATTACATGTAAATACCACTAATGAAAGTATTAGGATTGATAAGGTATCAAAATATGCTCATCTGACCGTAATCAAATGCTTAAAACCCCTGAGCTTACGGGGGCTCCGCCCCCTCGACCCCTCCAGGGGGCCGCCTAAGGCGGGCCCGGCCCCTGAATGCATTATTTGAATATATTCATTACTCAAATAGCTAGCTAGTACAGACATGAATCAATTTCAATTGTACTAATTGTCAAATTGTTATGAAGTATCCTGTTTGACAGATCTTTAAAGCCCCACTGTACTACTTGTACAGCTACTTGCTCCCTCTATATAGAAAACAATGCCTAATCAGTGACCATTGTTCCCCCATGATCCTCTTTTTCTTATGTTAATTGAGAGCTGAGTTGATGAGATAACCACCTGTCAGTGACCACCCTGGGTGGTCTAATCCCTCCTAGCCAAGTAGTACAGACGGCCCTTAAAGGTTTATCACAGACATAACTTATTTACTACAGATGTACTTCAAGCTGTTGTCATAATGTAATGCAACAGTTATATTTGTCGTAGTTATTCTTCACTTTTCATTTTGCTTTCCATACTCTATGATTTACATCTCTTTTGCATGGCCTACATTCCCCTCTCCACCTTTACACAACACTCTCATTGCCATTGCCACACATGGATTCTTCCTTCCTATTTCCATTCATTTCCGCTTGACATGGTTCAATTGTTTAGTTCTCATGTATATTCAAAACATCTCATGATCATTCGCCCTTCCATGCTACTGCCTTTAGAGTGGTGAAGTGTGACGTCATCACAAATCTATTTTTAGAATTTCTCAATTTTTTCTTCATTTTCCGAAAGATCATCAAAAATAATGTCTAAATGTCGAAAACCAATTGACTATGTCGAGTATTGGCTGAGATATGACCGTCTGAATAAATATATTTCCTATAGGAGCTCAGTGTCATTTCCTCTGGCTCCTAATGACATATTCAATGGGTTTTCAACATTTGGACATTATTTTGTATGCTCTTTCAGAAAATGAAGTAAAAGTTGAGAAATTCTAAACAAAAAATGTTATGAAGTCACAGCTTCGGTACTCTATTGGTTCTTCCTTCTCCCTGGGTTCTTCCGTTATGTTTTACACTGTACTACTCCAATTCTATTCTGATTCTTTTCTGCTTTGTTTTTATGATGTCACTTATGTTCTGAGCTGTTAAAATTGAGTTTCGCTAAGTAAAGTCAGTGTAACAAACGATCTGTTCTTATCAAGACACCTCTCTTAATTTTGTCTCTTTTGATTATAATTAAGTTGTATTTTAAAAAGTGCAAAAGTTGTGGAAGTTGATAAGTAGGAGTAGACCTATAGTTAGAGCAATTATTTGAGAGAAGAAAGTTATAAGTTTACAGTTTCAAAGAAAACAATATTTGAGATCGCACACAAATTGACCTTTGAAGGTATACCGTAATAGGATGACTATTAGCAATAGTTTGTTGCAAAAGATTTGATTTAAAAAAAAATGTGTGTGAAACGAGAAGAAGATAACAATTAAGGGAAGTCCAACGTCAGTCAAATAATTTAGGCTCTTGTCCTGCATAGGGTACCGAAGCCGCGACATCATACAAATATTTTTTTTTAGAATTCTCAATTTTTACTTCATTTTCCGAAAGAGCATCAAAAATAATACAAATGTTGAAAACCAATTGAATATGTAAAGTATTGGCTGAGATATGACCATCTGAATAAATAGATGTCCTATAAGAAGTCAGTGTTATATTGCTCTGGCTCGTAATGGTTATGAACCAGAGCAGAATAACACCGAGTTCCAATTATAAATCTATTTATTCAGATGGTACTCTTAGCCAATACTCAACATATTCAATTAAATTTTCGATATTTGTACATTATTCTATTCTCAAAATAGTTTTTTGATGACCTCACACTTTACCAGAGCAGAATAACACCGAGTTCCAATTAGAAATCTATTTATTCAGATGGTCATATTTCAGCCAATACTCAATATATTCAATTGATTTTCGACATGTGTACATTATTTTTGATGCTCTTTCGGAAAGTGAAGTTAAAATTGAGAAATTCTCAAAATAGTTTTTTGATCAGAGAATTATGGTCATGTATACTTACTGCATTTTTCTTAAGAGATGAGAGTTCACTCTGAAGAACTCTGAGCTCACTGATCTGATTGCAAAGAACAACGAAAACAAATTAAATAAAAATAAACAATGATCATAATTAATAAATAACAAGGGAAACGCTCTTGGTGGTCTCGCCTGCATTACGCAATTTGATATGATGAAAAAATGAGGTTGGGACATTATTTATAGGCAGGGTGGCCCATTGGCAGGCCCCCCAAATGAAATCCTCTGAATATAATCAGCATTTTGAAGTGAATATTGACTAAGAATCATCAGAAGAATTATTTACTATAATTTGTACCAAGGTTGATAACTTTAATGAAATATGAACAAATAACAATAATTGAATTATTAATTCTCATATTAAGTTGTGAAAACATAATCCAAGTATACTGACCTAAACTGACCTTTGACCTTGACTTTTGACCTGGAATTTGTGGCATATGATTTGTGATACCGGTACTTGATAACCCTTGTGTATAAGTTTCAAGGAATTTGAACAAACACTTTTGAAATTATGCTACAGATTCTAAATCTTGATGCTGATGTTAACAACAAAATCTAAGTTTGCAGACCTGAAATTACATTTGACCTTGACTTTGTCACCTAAAAGACTAATTACATGATTGAAATACTTGATAACCGTTTAGTCTAAGTTTCATTGAACAAGAACTTATACTTTCAAAATTATATTAAAAATTCAAAAACCTAATTAGGTTAAGTTTTTTGATGACGATGCCACAACATAGTCTAACTGTTTTTGGACCTGAAATGACCTTTGACCTTGACTTTGTGACCTGAAAATCTCCTCACATGATTGGAGGTACATAAATAACTCTTCAATTCAATAAATTAAAAATTTGGAAAGAGATGGCCTAGCCTAGCGAGTGTTTACGCGCACGTACGTGCGCGTTCAAAATCTCTTCTTCTTCTTGATTTGATTTTGTTTGGCAATCAGTCACAGTTGACTATTTTTGCCACACACTATTCTATGAATTATTTATATATATACATTATATGTACAATTTCATGTCATAAATGACTTTTTTTGTTGATTCTTTCTCTTCCCATCCCCTTTCCTGCCGCTTATTTTCTTTTTAGATTTTTTTTCTTTTTTTTAGATAGAGAAAATCTCAATCTCATCCCTTCTAGTCTACGCCGAAGGCAAAATGATTATGAAGGAAAAATCTGTGATAACGCCATTAACGCCATTAACTGTGATAACGCCATTACGAACGTGTAGATGGCGCACAGTTTTTCCTTCATAATCATTTTGCCTTCGGCGTAGACTAGAAGGGATAAGATTGACGGCAGCGAGAATTTAACACGGCTTGCAAGATTTTCAACATGGATGTCGATTTTGACCCATAATTTCCTTAAAAGGGACCATTAAACGGATTATTTCAATCAAGTTAGTAAGTGGAACCGATGTATTATAGCCTAGGCTTAATTTAAAATTGGATATGCACGAGGTAAAATGACATTTTGGGGGGCATAACAATACGGCCGTGGCAAGTTTGTCCATGGGCCAAGACCAGAAATTCGGGTTATTGGTACCACTCAAGGTGGCAAGATCTACTTATGCATTTTGACATGCCCTATATCTATACATAATATTTTGATATGATAGCATTTCCAGACTGGCAGCTTAGTCATATAATCAGCAGTTTCCATGGCAACACTACACTAAAACCGGTATTATTCAAAGAAACAGTTAAAGTCATTTAAAAATTATAAAAACACTTTCGAATGCGTAAAAATGTACAATTTAGAATACCTCACCATAAAGGAAAGCAATGAAATGCAAATTACATCACCATTTATAACGGTTGCCATGGTACCGACCCCAGAATAGCCTAAAATCAAGGATTTTGGAGTAATTTCAGTAATATATTACACAATATACTCATTCAAGACAAGTTAAAGTCCCCTTTCCAAAATAATGACACAACTATATGACTAATACATCATATAAGCCAAGAATATGCTATATAGTACATTCCCATTGTTACCATGGCAACATGAATTAGAGTTAACAAGATGCCCTGTACGGTACTATATGCCATATTTTGGCTATATCTTGGGATTGGAGGGCTGTTGAAAGTTTATTTTGGTGTCTATACCCAGGTTTTCAGGCCCACAGAATAAAAGTTTAGAATACCTCACCATGAAGAAAAGTAATAAAATGCAAATTACATTACCATTTATAACGGTTGCCATAGCAACGACCCCCGAATAGCCTAAAATCAAGGATTTCGGAGTAATTTCAGTAATATATTACACAATATACTCATTCAAGACAAGTTAGAGTCCCCTTTCCAAAATAATGACACAACTATATGACTAATACATCATATAAGCCAATAATATGCTATATAGTACCTTGTCATTGTTACCATGGCAACATGAATTAGAGTTAACAAGATGCCATGTACGGTACTATATGCCATATTTTGGCTATATCTTGGGATTGGAGGGCTGTTGAAAGTTCATTTTGGTGTCTATACCCAGGTTTTCAGGCCCACAGAATAAAAGTTTAGAATACCTCAGGTTTTCGCCGGGCTCTCACCGTTCGCTCATCATTGACCCACCGCCTCATACCGGCGCCCCACCGATCATTAACGGTCAACCGCTCTCTTAACGACCTAATAACGTCATCTTACCATTCCACCGTCCTCGTAACGTCTCCATACCGGCGTAGCTGTTGCCGTGTTTTACATTGTGCCCGTTCAGAAACCGTGCCAAACACCGTGACTCCATATTTTACTGTATAAAAAAATGCTTCCTCTGTTGTTTCCTGCGGATTGAGCTTCCTATAGCTTGACCCCTCCCCCTGCTTTCCCTCCATGTAGAGGCGCCGCTCCGGTGTGGGGGGGGGGGGGGGGGCTGGTGTGCACAGCCCCCTCCCCAGTTTCGAAGTACCCCAGAAGTGCCCGTTTGTACATAGGAAAATTGCACATAAAGTGACTTATCATGAAGCTTCTCCCTCTCTGCAGGCTGCTTCCACTGATCGACCAAAAATTTAATCTAGGCTTATTTTTGTTTTCAGGGTTTCTTCAGAATTTTTTCCACTGCAAAATGTTGTGACAAGGTGCAATGTTCTTCCACTGTGTTTCAGCGGTGGAACCTCTGTTGTATTTCTCAGCATTCTTGATGGACTCATCCCTGTAGACATCGAACACGATATCAGTCCTGGCACTATCAGTGCCTTCGTGCAGAGCTAGCGTCAGTGCAGCATCTGCTAGATGTGCAAATGACTTGGCACCCCCTTTGAGTCTATGGACAAGGCTCATTCTATCAATGATACAAGCTGAAGGCTTCGGAGTGAGATCTGCTAGTGAAACAATTTTCTCCAGCTCTGTTTGTCTTGCGCAGAGAGCAATGCTGTTGCCAGTGACCACGGTATAGGTCCGAGTGGGCGTGCTAGAACCTCTCTAATAGATAGCGCTCTGCTGTGAGCAATGATGATCATGCGCCCAAAGAGGTTTCGGTCTGCCTTCACGATTACCTGATTCCCTTTATCTTTGTAACCAGTCTGCTTTTTATTGATGTTGAGGAAGGTCTTCAGGCTCTCTTTTTTCATCTTGTCATGAAAGTTTACCATGGGTTGCTCTTTTTCCAAACGATCTTCTCGGTATGCTTCTTTTCCAACTTTGTGAACTTTCAGCAGGTCTTTGGCAATATCTGGTGGGGCCAGGATACAGTAGACAAGTTGACCAACTCTGCTTCATCATGGCTCAGCTGTTCTCGATTAGTTCCACAAATGAACAAGCATCGGTCTCATCTTTTCTTATCCGGCTTAGTTGCAGGTCCGGATGATTGAAGTGCTGTAAACTGTTTCTGCTGACCATGTCTCTCAACTCCCTCAAAATAATATGAGCTTCTGACCTTCTGTACTCAGATGTCAGGTAGTACCTACTGTCAGCTCCTGGTTTTAGGCTGAACCTTTTGTCCCCCCCCCCCCCCACCCCCACCCCAGTGGTCTGTGTGTCCTTGTTGATGGTTTCTTCAATTTTCTGGTCGACTGGGATTCTGCCAAAGAGGTCCTACCAAGTTGTACAGAAAATATCTGGCCCTGCATGAATTGTTTATGCACATCTGGGTGATCAGTTGGCCAGCCGGGACATTCGTACATAATTACTATAGTAGGGAAGAAAGCGTGCTTAGTTCAGTTTGTCGTCGGCGAAGCACCAGGGAATCATTGCACGAATGAAAGCGAGGTGCAGCACCCATGCAGACACCCTCTCTAGATGCCCGAACCAGACCTAGCATTACCTCGACGATGTCCACATACATCCAGAAGGCCGAGAGGGTCCCATTCTCCTGTATCAGGTAATCAAGGTAGACATCAAACAGCTTGAAGATGGGCTCAAAGGACTGGTTCTCAATCATCTCACAGCCAGCAGCTTGAGAAACATTTTCACATAGGCTGTTCACGACTCTAAGGCTTTCTTCCAGGTGAACCTGGTCATCAGTGTGGTTAGTTTCTAGACAGGTTAGGAAGCCTTTCCACGCCTGTCGCATAAATTATGCCTCGTACAACAACTTGACTGCACGGTTGTACTTGCAGCCCCGCTTGCAGCATTCCATCACTCCAGCTACAGAGCCAATATCAGTGACACCTGACTCTACACATAGGTCCCTCAGTCCAGCATCTTGAAACATCTTCTCAATGGGTGACCACAGTGTGCATATGCCAAGAGATATAAATCCCAGGGACTTCACAGTTTTTATACAATAACAAACAAATGGTCATTGATGTGATGAATCTGTGCTGGTTCCAACATTGCATACAATCAAATTTGATTTGATTTGATTTGATTTTATTTATTCATCATCAATAACATCAGTGATTAAACATTTGAATACATCATGAATGGTACATGTTCATAAATGAATATTATAGATCATATTAAAGAAAAACCTAACAAAGTATTGATATGCTAGACATATGTCTTTTCTCATAGAATATAGAAGGTGATGAAAAGGAGCCAAATAATAGCACATGTGCTAGTCGAGTCTGGCCCCTGTTCTTAGCACACACTTGGCAAAAATAAATATATCATTATCAAAAAATAAAACTTGACAGTAGAAGTATACATGTTGAGTAATACCGTAGCACAATTTCTACACTCCAAATATAATTATGAAGAGGATATACCAGGTTAAAAAGTCATAGATACATGTATCTACAGATTATTTATACAAAAAATTGCATTTTTTTGACAAAAAAAACACAACAAAAAACAAAAAACAAAAATGTAATATGGAGATTATTTACAATATATACATGTGTACTTGCATAATTCAATCACTTATTCATCAAGTAATCGTTGAGATGTTTACGAAAAGTGTTTCTAGACCCTTTGTTTTTTATTTCATCGGGAAGTTCATTCCATAATCGGGTTCCTACACAAGTTACTGAAAATTTGCCTTGTGTTGTTTTATACAGTGGTATACGTAGATGGCCCTTTTCTCTTTTTCTTGTATTGTATCTATGCTCAATTTTATCACAATAATCCGTCAAACAGTGAGGTAAATTATTATGTACTAGGTCATACATAAATGTACATAGAGACAACTCATAGAACTTGTTAATATCTAAGATTTTCAATTCGTAAAACAATGGTGCTGAACGACTCATAAAATGGCTAAATGTGATTGTCCGTATGGCCATCTTCTGTGTATACAGTATGCAATTTAAGTGAGACTTGTAAGTGCTCCCCCACACTTCAATTCCGTATGATATATGAGGTTGAATAAAGGTTTTATACAACAACACTAGGATATTTCTAGGCACAAAATGCCGTAAGCGGAAGAGGATTCCTACTTTTTGTCTGATGCATTTATTAACCATTTGTATGTGGGGTTTCCAAGTCAAGTGTTTATCAATCTTTATCCCAACAAAGAGCGAAGAATCAACTTCTATTATTTCAGCTTCTGATATAGCCAGTTGCCCTTGAACATTAATCTGCCGTCTCTGGTTTCTTATTAGCATATAACTCGTCTTTTGTAAATTAATTGTCAGTTTATTAGCATTACACCAGTCTGAAACAATTTGAAGATTTGTGTTCACTTCAGTCATATCAATTTCTTTTTGCCCTTCAGGAAATGTATGGAATAAGTTGGAGTCATCCGCAAAGAGTCGAAAGTTAAAGTAACGTGTAGCAAATGGCATATCATTAATATAAAGTAGGAAAAGCGTTGGGCCTAGGACAGAGCCTTGCGGTACACCACATGTTAAAGGCAGCATGGGAGATGTTACATTTCCGTACTGTACAAATTGAAATCTTCTATAAAAATAGTCCTTAAACCACTGTAATGCTATTCCTCGTATTCCATAGTGTGAAAGTTTGCTGTATAAAATATCATGATTAATTGTATCAAATGCTTTCTTAAAGTCTACAAATATCCCAAGTGTGATTCTTCCCTCATCCATTGAGTTCCTCAAAGTGTTAACTAAATTTATCATTGACAATTTTGTACTGTATTTTTTACGGAAGCCATACTGGTGCTCATATAATACATGATTTTTTTCAAGAAAGTCAAGAAGCCTATTATTTACAATTTTTTCAAAAACCTTCCCAAGAACAGGTAATACTGAAATAGGTCTATAATTTCCTGCTTCATCTTTAGGTCCTTTCTTATAAACAGGTGTCACTTTTGCTATTTTAAAGGCATCTGGGAATTTACCAGAGGTGAAAGACAGATTGAAAATAAATGTAAGGGGAGAAGTTACATAGTGCACAGCATCTTTTATCAGCTTGATTGGCATATTATCATACCCACTAGCTTTCTTTACATTCAAGGCTATTAAATGGTTGTTAACTTCAGTCTCAGTAACTGGTTTCCAGAAGAAAGATTTGTCTACACCATCGTCTAAAACTTTCTCTGTATTACGATTTGTGTTTGGTATGGCATTCGCCAAATTTGGACCAACATTAACAAAGAAGTCATTAAATGCATTTGCAATATCTTGTTCATTACACAGGGTTTCATTAGTACCAGTATCATTCACACACAATTTATCCACCACTGTTGGCTTAAACGAATTGTTTCCACCACTTAAAATCTCGTTTACAGTCTTCCATGTTTTGCTAGTATCACCCTTATTTTCAAGGAATATCCTACTATAGTAATTTCTCTTTGAGTTTCTGATTATTGTAGTTAACATATTCCTGTACTTCTTGTATGTTGTTAAATAGACAGGATTGTGGTTGGTGGCAAGAACCTGTGAATACATTGTATGTTTCTTTTTTATGGAATTCATTATAGCTTTTGTAATCCAAGGTTTCTTAGGTTCGTTCTTTCTCCTTTTACCGTGTTGAGCTACAACTGGTGCATGCTCATCACACACTTTTGTCATGATTTCACAAAAACGGGAGTATGCGAGATCAGCATCATCCGCTGCATAAACTGATTCCCATGTTATGTTGGCAAGCTCAGCATGGAATTTTGTAACATCATAGTTCTTGTAAGAACGAGACATTAATTTTCCTCGGCAAGACTTTTTCTTAAATTGTATATTAGACTTAAAAATGGTAAAGATCGGAAAGTGGTCTGTAACGTCAGATTCAATTATTCCTGCATGAATACTGGGAACATTCATATTGGTATATATATGATCAATCAAAGAGAAGCCATGTTGCGTTACTCTAGTAGGAAAATTAATCAATTGATGCATGCCGATACATTGCATGGAGGTGAGAAAGTTATCAGCTGCCATTTCATCGCCTAGAAGATTGATATTGAAGTCTCCAGTTAGCACACATTGACTTTTGTCTAATTTCAGATCATGTACAATACTTAACAGACTATCCTGAAACTCATGAATATCTGTATTGGGCTTGCGATAGATGACACCAATAATGATCTTCTTTTCATTAATTACTACTTCCAACCAAAGTGATTCAGCATGTGCTACTTCAAAATTTCCCAAAAGCCTGTATTTAAGGGAAGAGTGAATGTATGCACCAACACCTCCACCTCTTAAAGTATGATTGCGGCATTTCACCTCTAAAGTATAGCCTTGTATGCCCAAGATGGATGTGTCTGGTACGCTCCACACTTCAGATAAACATATTATATCAAATTTTGATTTGATACTACATTCGTATAACAGTTTTAAGTTTTCTATATTTCTATTCAAAGATCTGATATTGACATGTGTAAGAGAAAATGCATTTTCAGTTTTGGTTTGCAGAACATCATCAAAATTAACAGGAGTTAATTTGTGTGAACTAAGACACAGATTGAGTTCATTGTCCTCCATTTTAAAGTCATTTTTCTATTAATGACTTAAAATTACTCAGATAAAAAGAAAATCAAGCAATGACAAATAGCTTGAAGCGAGCGTAATCCATATCATCAAGTCCAAGATCAAAAAGGTCATCAGGGTTGCGAATTGTTTTAAAATCGCCATCATCCATCTTGCAGACAATTGTTCCTGACCTTGTCGCCACACTCTTGACTCCATCTATCTTTTTGGCCGCCATCATCACCGAGTACCTCAGCCTGGTTAGGTCCTCATTCACATACACCCTCGTGAAGTTGTCCTTGTCTTTCAGACCAAAACGTGCCTGGTACAGGGCATCCCTCCTCCTCCTTGTTGTGAAGCGCACAACAGACTGACGAATCTTCTCCTTATCAGGTGACCACTTCCCTATACGATAACAGGACGAGATGTCAGATGGTTGAATTTCAACATCCACTGCTTTTGCCAATCCAATGACCTTTCTTATTAGGTCATCTTCAGACTCTTCGCCTTCTTCTTCTTCACCATTTTCTGCTAAGCCGCTAATGCGCAGATTTTCTCTTTTTGTTTCCTGCTCCATCTCATCCATGCGAAATTGTGACCGCAGGATCACAGGATTGACAGATTCTTTTACATTGACCATAAAAGCATCTCTCACTGCTTGAACAATGGCTGGTATTGCAGTTTTAATTGCTGCCTCCACTGCACTGGTTATAACCTGTGCCATATTACCATCACCTCCGTAATTCATGTCCCCTAGCTGGTCAGAGAGATCATCAAAATTTATGAAGACCCCCTTGTCCTTCGATGATTCATCTCTGCTTGTGGTGGCTGTCATACCTTGCTGCCTTATTACCTCTTGGTTTACCCCCTCATGAGCGTTAAAAGGACGTTTAGGTGTTGGCATTTGTCCTTGGCTGGCAGACTGGATTTTGCCTGTGGTTTTGGCTTTTTTATTGCTAGCTGGGCGGAGCTTGGGTGGCATAATGAGGTTCTCTTATCGCTGTGGATATACACGAAATAAAGTATGTGGGGCTGAACTTACAGTTTTGCACTCGATGTCAGATTTCAGGAACTGGTTTCTGCTCAAAATGCCGTTTTTTGTTTCTACTGAAAACTGTGCATTATCTCCAGATTGTTCTATGCGATGAAAAGATGATGGTCATATAAGTCCAAGATGAGTAATAAACTATAATAAACTATATCAACTGTCCTGTCTCTAAAGCATGACTTGAGGTCCGTCCACCGTCCACTCTAAATTACATATCATTCATATTATATTCTCCAAATGAAGTTTTCTAGCATCTAATGTAGTAATCACAATGTTATATCTTTCTAAACCCTTAGAAACAGCTTGTAATATGCAGTGGCAGAATACTTTATGGTCATTTTGCTCTGATTTTATGCAAATGTATGAAAAATAGCAGTGATGTCCTATGTTAATGTCCAAAATAATGCTTTAGCTGTGTTCCCTGTGCCTGAAAACCTGGGTATACACACCAAAATGAACTTTCAACACCTCTCCAATCCCAAGATATAGCCAAAATATGGCATATAGTACCGTACAGGGCATCTTGTTAACTCTAATTCATGTTGCCATGGTAACAATGGGAAGGTACTAAATAGCATATTCTTGGCTGATATGATAGATTAGTCATATAGTTTTTCAATAATTTGGAAAGGGGACTTTAACTTGTCTAGAAAGGGCATATTGTCTAATATGTTAATGAAAATACGCCAAAATCCTTGATTTTAGGCCATTCTGGGGTCGTTGCTATGGCAACCGTTATAAATGGTAATGAAATTTGCATTTCATTACTTTCTTTTATGGTGAGGTATTCTAAATTGTACATTTTTACGCATTCAAAAGTGTTTTTATAATTTTTAAATGACTTTAACTGTTTCTTTGAATAATACCGGTTTTAGTGTAGTGTTGCCATGGAAACTGCTGATTATATGACTAAGCTGTACATTCGGAAATGCTATCATAACTTTTTACACGTATATATGCCCAACAAAAAAAAAAAAAGTACAAGGTTTTGCCACCTCTGGTGGTACCAATATCTGGTCTGGCCCATGGACTACTGTGTACAATGATATGAAACAATGCCCTTCTGGCTCTAAAACAGTCGAGTGCGAAACTGCGAATATGAGTTAGGTCTCATATTCCGAGGATGATTTTACGCGTGAGCTAGCTATCAGCTAAATTGCCATCACTATCATTCATACCAATATTATCACTTTCCTCACGAATAAAGCTGATCATAATCAGCAACCATCATTCTTGGATCTCATCAAGTATTTATCACCAACATTGCCATCATTACCGTGACATATCTATTTTCATATCCAGCTACCAATAACCCTAATGCCATGGACACATCCTCAATCATTTCCATTTTTGTAATTAATTAAATTTGATGCATACATCTATGTTATAGTGCCTTGTTTCAATTTATTTCATTAACCTGCTACAGATAACATTAATAATAATAATATTCGGCTTTTTATATAGCAACGATGTGTTTAAGCGCGTTAAAGTTAAATTACTACCCAGGTCATCGGATCCAGGCTTACCCGTACACAATGTAGCACATTCTCTAGCCCCTGGGAAGCATTCCAGCCAGGCTTCATTTTTACAAGTGCACACTTGCTCATCTGACCACATTAACTTTCGCATCCTAGGTGTTAAATGGGTATTTAACACCTAGGTGGAGAGTGGCAAATGTATATTGACGTCTTGCCAAAGGACATTTGTGTCGCGGCGGGACTCGAACCCCGTACCTTCTGCAGTTGGGTGACTTATCCACTAGACCACAACACCTCCGCTAAAATAACAGTATTTCAATAGTCAGAATGCTAATTGAAGACCTTATTTGTCGCTAGGTAGGTCAAACATTACGGCTTGTCATACATTAATATATCATTTTCGTAATGTAACCAAATTTAATGCATACATGTACGTCTTTGTGAAGTGCCTCAATACAAATTATTTCATTCACCTGATAAGAATAATAGTAATTCAATAGTCAGAATGCAAACTGCATATATCAAGTGTTGCTAGGTAGGTCAAGCCATAATGTTTGTCCAACCTGGCAACAATGAATGTATGCAGTTTGGATTATGTCTATTGAAATACTAATATTCTTACCAGGTGAATGAAATAATTTGTATTGAGGCACTTCACAAAGACGTATGCATTAAATTTGGTTACATTACGAAAATGGCCTATTGTTGCTAGGTAGGACATACATTATGGCTTGCCCTACCTAACAACACGGAATGTATGTATTAAATTTGGTTACATTACGAAAATGGCCTATTGTTGCTAGGTAGGACATACATTATGGCCTTGTATTGAGGCACTTCACAAAGACGTATGCATTAAATTTGGTTACATTACGAAAATGGCCTATTGTTGCTAGGTAGGACATACATTATGGCTTGCCCTACCTAACAACACGGAATGTATGCAATTCGCATTTTGACTATTCAACTGCAATTATTCGCAACGGGTGAATGGGATAATTGGTAAACAGGCCCCCCAAATGTAATGATGTGACCCTCATGTTACGAAATCCTGGATACGTCCCTGCTCGGAAGATTCGAAATTCAGAAAGTTAAAAATGTTCACAATGCAAGCCCATGTTGAAGTTGAGTTTTTAATTGGGTCTGTTTGGAGCCAGAGAGCTTTAACTCTGTGCACAATGATATGAAATAATCCCCTTCTGGCTCCAAAACAGACGAGTGCGAAACTGGGTCAGGATTCATATCATTTGTTAGGATGATTTTCTTCGTGAGCTATCAGCTAAATTGCCATCACTATCATCTATACCATCAGCAGCTACCATCATTCTTGAATCTCATCAAGTATTTATCACCAAAATTGCCATCACTACCTGTGATATATTTATTAATTTAATCTCCTGCTACCAATATCCATAATGCCACGGACACGCATCCTCAATCTTCTCCACTATAGACCACTTTTGTAATTAATTAAATTTGATGCATAAATCTATGTTTTGCTACAATTTATTTCACTAAC
Organism: Strongylocentrotus droebachiensis; assembly: GCA_035222895.1. Classification (NCBI taxonomy): domain Eukaryota; kingdom Metazoa; phylum Echinodermata; class Echinoidea; order Camarodonta; family Strongylocentrotidae; genus Strongylocentrotus; species Strongylocentrotus droebachiensis. The sequence continues at coordinate 349,462 of JAVYIG010001050.1, forward strand.
CTGCTACAGATAACAATTATGATAATAATATTCGTTGTTTATATAGCAACGATGTGTTTATGCGCTTTGCAGATATATTATTACCCTGGTCATTGGAGTCACGTCTACCTGCACACAATGTATGCACATTCTCCACTTCCTGGGGAGCATTCCAGCCAGGCTTCATTTTAACAGGCGCATCTAACCACATTAACTTTCGCATCCTACCGGGTACCCATTTAACACAATTGGGTGGAGAGTGGAACATGTACATTAACGTCTTCCCAAAAGACATTTTTGCCGCGGCGGGAATCGAACCCCGTACCATATGATCTGCAGTCGGGTGACTTATCCACTAGACCACAACACCTCTACTAAAATAATTGTATTTCAATAGTCAGAAACAATAAAATGCTAATTGAAGACATTATTAGGTCGAATATTACGGCTCGTCCTACATTAATTGTTGCTAGGTAGGTCATACATTATGGCTTGCCCTACCTAACAACACGGAATGTATGCAATTCACATTTTGACTATTCAACTACAAGTATTCGCAACGGGTGAATGGGATAATTGGTAAAAAGGCCCCCCAAATGTAATGATGTGACCCTCAGGTACGAAATCCTGGATACGTCCCTGCTCGGAAGATTCGAAATTCAGAAAGTTTAAAATGTTCGCAATGCATTCCCCATGTAAAAGTTGAGTTTTTAATTGGGTCTGTTTGGAGCCAGCTAGTATAACGGCTAAAATCTAGCCGTGATATCTTCAACATACGATGGCATAGGCGGTCGTTCAGTCTCTATAACCGGAGGTCTAGTGGAGCCAGACGTAGTCTCAGTGGAACAACCGACGATTATAGAGACTGAAGCTTTCGGTCTACTAATAATCAACGTTTATCCGAAAAATACACCAAAAATAACAAGAAATTTGACACAAAACATGAACAGGTAATAAACATAACGACTCTTAACTCATGATCTTTATTTGGTCATTCAATGAATATTTACTTCATTTTGGCCGGGTAGGCTTTAGTAGGGTATCTCCACGCTGAAGTTACGGGTCAAATTTTGGATAGGTTTCTGAACAAGCGCCGTATCCAGTAGGGGCGCTGGTCCAAGAATAAGGATCGTCTTCATAAACGAGGATTGTCTTTGAGAACGCAGACCGATGCGTCCTCAAAAATAAGGATCGTCTGAATTTTCGCAGACGTTTCATATTTTTGATCGGCGCATTGGCGATGCGAAAAAAGGATTCCCAATGATTTTCTTGAAGTAGGTCTAGACCTATTTTACATTGACTTTGTACAGAGACTTCACATTAGGAGCAATAAATCCTTGGGAAGACGGACAACCAATAAAAGTAGACGGTGAACTAGGGTTATATTCCCATAGGGAATCCATTTTTTGCATCGCCAGCGGGCCGTTCGTTAACCCGAAACCCGCAGAGCGCCGATGAAAAAAAATGTCCTCGAAAATGCAGACAGTCCTTATTTTTGAAGACGCATTTTGTCTGCGTTTATGAGGATATCCTCGTTTATGAGGACGATCCTCATTCTCGGACCAGCGCCCCTACTGGTATCTTAAACAGACATTTAATATAATTGATGGGACTAACAGCATGAATCGTTTGGTGGAGATTACACTTCTTGCCGCATGCCGCTTTACGTTCGGTATCTTTTAAACCTAAACTATCTTTATAACCCGTTTGTCATTCGTAGTAGGCCTATATATACAGTTATCAAATAGGTCAGAAAAAAGTTCCAAATAGACTCTACGTTACCTGTCTGTTGGCATGGATATTTGCTGCGTCTGCTACACCCACGTTCACCATGGGCGCCGCCATATTTCGAAATGTCTATTGTGCGACTTTTATCAGGGAGTTTGGCTTTGATGGCTTAAAAACATGTGCTATCGGGCGATGTTAGGATAAAGAATCCTGCGCTTTCGTCACCACTTTTGGTCAGTTTGTGTCGCTCTATGGTTTGTGTATATATTTGGCTTTGAATTACATGAAATGGTCTTTTATTGCTTGATGAGGAGGATTGCTATCAGCTTGAGAACGTAAACATGGCCTGGTATTATGGTAAGGAAATATGTTAGCAAAATACTTGCGCTAGTCTATATATATACAGTAACAATGCAATGTAGAGCAGAAGCAGAGATCCGCCCAGGATTTCTTAGGTGGGGGGGGGGGGGGGGGGGGGGGGGGGGGGGGGGGGGGGGGGGGGGGACAGACAAACAAAATCTGCATTCTGCTTACCGGTACACAGCTTACACAGCTAGCCTCGCGGTGTAGGCCGGACGAAGCTCAGGGGGTATGGGCATTTAAATTGTGGTCAGGTGAGCATATTTTGATACCATGACATATACTGGTAGGTCACTAATTAACGTGGGGTCCCGGGGGCTTAGCCCCCTGAAACTTGAGGATTTGAGGCATTTTATAACGGTCAGATAAGGGGCTGGGCCCGCCTTAGGCCCCCTGGAGGAGTCGAGGGGGCTGAGCCCCCGGAAGCTCAGGGGTTTTAAGCATTTAATTACAGTCAGATGAGCATATTTTGATACCTTAATTTGTGACACTGGCAGGACATGGGGTCCAAGGGGCGGTACCCCCAGAAGCTCAGGGATTTTAGGCATCAAATTACCGTCAGATGAACTAGGGGCCAGCCTTAGGGCCCTTATGTGGGGTCCAGGGGGCACAGCCCCCGGAAGCACGGGGTTTATGCATTTAATCATGGCCAGATGAACGTATTTTGATACCTCATTATTTTGTGACACAGGCAAGTCATTATTCTTTCTTGCTTTACTCTTCTACTTCTACTTCTATTCTGCTACTTAAATTGTCAAAGCCTGTTCAGCATCTAGACAAGGGTGATCTTCTGCCGACGGTGGACGGCTTGTGTGAATTTGTGCCAAATTATATACATGTTTATGGTGCAAGTAAAAATAATATAATATATTTTTTTCAAAAAAAGTGAGGGGGGGGGGGGGGGGAGCTCGCGGGCTTTGACATGTAGGCATTTGAATAAGCATATTTCTTGATTGACTGTAAATTTAGGAATTTGTCATTTTCCAACTTACCTGTACGCATAATAAAAAAGTATAATTTACTATTAAACTAAGGTGAGGAAAAATATCTGAAAATTATGTCATTTCAGCAACATTTGTACATCAGCGGTATCGAATTAGAAATAAACCACGTTTGAAATTTATTTGGGGGTGGGGGGAGGGGGCCAAGCCCGCAGCGCTGAGGGAAAATATGGTCAGGAGGGAAAATATAACCCCCTTCAGGTCCAAAGAATGTTATATACCCCTTGCCAGTCAATATCTGTTATATTAGATAGCCTTGGTTTGAATTTTTTTTTTTTTTTTTTTTGTGGGGGGGGGGGGGGGGGGGGGGGTCCTTTTTTTTTACCCAGGACAAACAAAATTTTTAGAAAAGAAAAGTGCGAAAAAAAAATTCTCGAGATAATTCGAGAAAAAATAGAATCTTTAAAAAAAAAAAAAATGTGGAAAAAATATTTCAAAGAAGAAAAAAAAAAATTAGAATTTTTTTTTCTTACCCCCAAAATCATTTTTTGGAAGAGCACAAAAAGTGGACAAAATAATTTCAAGGGAAAACAAAATTCGAGAAAAAAAAATATTGACAAAAAAAATGACCCTCGGTAATGGTGTAATGTGTGTAATTGGCGACATCCATTGATTAAAAATATATTCATTTCACCAGCTGGTTAATATAACACTGGAAAGTGACCGGCCAGAAAAATATAACAATTTGGATCCTCACAATTGATAATTACATAGTACAATTTGATAAGTACAATTTAAATAACTTTCATTAAACAAATCTGACTTTCATGGTTTTAATTTTACATGATTTTATTTCATCCCTTTCAGCTGATGATGTAGTGAGTGAGCTGTAGAAGTGAGATGAATTGGAAGAACATAATTCCATTATCATTGGGACTGCTCGCTGGGGTGCTTTCAGCCATCAGCATTTTGCAGTACCAGGGATTATCCATGCCGAGCATAGCACCAGATCCAGAATACGCATTGGGAGGGACCAGCTTTTACTTCGTATCGCTTCTCAATAAGAGAGATTGGGATCGGACGAAGAAGAGAGATGGTGATGGAGGAAACATGGATGAGATAGAAGAGTGGCTGGGTCCCCTCGGCCATGAAGGAGAGGAGAATATGGGTAGGACAAAGCATGAGAAACATGAGCAGGAGGAGCAGGATTACAGGAAGGAAGCGTTGGGATTAGATGCAGACCTGATAGAGATTGCTTCATCACCAGATTTTGATACTTTTCAGGACGCCCAACGTCTCAAGGACAAGATGAAAGTCCTTTGTATGGTCGCACTCGTAGAACAAGACATTGCCAAGTATAGCACAGTTTTAGAGAACACATGGACGAAACATTGTACCAGGGTTATGTTTGTGAGCAATACAGCCATCAGTGTAAAGACAAATGTGCTTCGGACAGATTTGAAGCCCGGTAAATCTCACTCTTGGCAAAGGACAAAGATCCTGCTGATGGAGGCCCATGACAGGTTTGTAGAAGAGTTTGACTGGTTTGTCAAAGTGCCACAGGATGGATTTGTGATCTTAGATAACCTGAGATACCTTCTCTTGCTCCACCAAGCCAGTATCCCTGGTTACATTGGGCATGTTTTCAAGGGACCAAGCAGAGATGGCTCGGCCCTAGTCCTCAGCCGCTACGCCTTGGAGGTGATTGTACCCACCCTGATCACCTGCTCACCGAGCTACTTTCAAGGTTTTGATGATGGGGAGGTTCTGGAAACGTGTTTCAGAAACCTGAATGTGATCTCTATGATGGATGGGCGTGACCAGTCAGGAACCTTGCGATTCCAGATGAAGGTTCCTAGATTGGATATTCCAGCCGGTGCTACCAGTCGTATGCAGTGGAACTGGAGATACACAAAATACCCAGAAAGACAGGTAAATTTCACATTTAACCATACAAAATGCAATCTCTTGATTAAGAATAAAGTGGTGTCGTTGAATGGTTTTAAAGGTACTATGTCTAAAAAATCAAAAGGTCAAATTCCAACGACATTTGAAAGACGTTACTAATTATAATTTAGAACTTCTCTGAAAACGAAAGGGTTCGAAAATGGCTTTTAGTGGGAAAATAACGACCATTAGTTGTCAAATCGACCCTTTTACTGATGTATACGTTTTGTGCTACACAAAGATGCAATCAGTTTAATTTTGGCCATTACAAGAAGTGGGTTTATATTGATGTAGACAAATGTTCATGTACCTGTTGCAGCTCATTTTATGTATGTTTATTATTACCAAAGTAAAACAAATGTCAGTCGGTCACTCAAAAGTGTCTGAAAGTCTAGAAGGTAAACAGGTTTCCTTGCATAATTTGAATACTAGGACACTGCTAATGTTCAAATTTCACAGATAGGACATACAATTTCTGCAAAGTTCTACAGAATTTGATGTTGGCTGCTAAAGGGACATAGTATCTTTAACACTTGACCGGAGATGCAAAGTTCACGGATGAAAGCCCGGGCAGGGCACTTGTATCTTTTGACATGACATTAATCTAGATGTTTGCCACTCACTCTCCACTCAGGACCCTGTTTCATAAAACTTGATATCAATAACAAGTTACAAGCTACTGTTACTTATAAGCTACTGAAATCAAGGCATCTGATTGGCTGAGAGCAAATTTGTCATAGAAATTTTGCATTTGTCATAGATAAAAAGTTTTATGAAACGGGCCCCAGGTGTTAAGGGCTTTAATTAATGGTCGGGTCTAATGATAAAGGTCAATGGTTTTGCATTATAATTTTTACAGCGATATAATAGTGATGACAATGGGAAATTCACTTAAGGACCACTTTATTTCATCTATTATTATTTTCATACATTATTTCTGTTGCTTTGGGGGTATGTGTCCTGCATTTAATGCATTGCATGCATATTTTAAAACTCATTTCATTATTTTCATATTTCTCATGTTACATAACATTTCAAAATAAAGTACAAGTTGTTTTGTGTGTGATAAAATAACCATCAATAATACATAATAAATAACATTAAGATAAGTGGTCAATATAGAGTACTGATTTAACTGAGGGAAATATGATGGGACCTGCATGTGTACATGAAAGCAAGCTTGTAAAGCTGTAGGTACGAATAAATTAGTATCATCCGCAAAACAAATGAAAGAAAGTAGCTTTGAAGAATTTCTGAGATCATTAAATGTATAAAATTATAAAAAAAACGGGCCAAGTAGGGAGCCTTGCGGAATGCCACAGGTAACCAATTTCAAATGGGAATCATGACCGGACACACTGACAAACTGTTTTCTATTTGTTAGATAGTATTGACCAATCTAGAGGCACTCCACGAACAGTAAACATCTTCCAGTGTTTCTACTGCTTGTTTTCATTTATGTTTATCTTTTCCACTCTCTATCCCTCTTCCGCTGTTTTTCTTTCTCTTGCCAATTTTTCTCTCACCTTTTCCATGTTTTATCCTGTTCTTCCTATGCCTATAATGCATATTTTTGAGTATACTCAACCGTTTTTGTTGTACATATTTATGTCCTTTTCTTTTGCACGTAGTAGGCTGCCTTTCTATGTCAATCACTGTCAATTATATTGCACTCTATTCATGTATGAATCTTTAAATGATGATCACAAATGATGATAATATACGCAACTATTTTGAATCTAGCACAGACTCGTTAGAGTATGATCTTGATGAAGGCAATGACGCTGTCATGAGTCACTGTAGTTATTGTACAGAAAGCCAATTCTCTCAAAAGATAGGTAATTCTGGTGATAATGAGCTTTCTTTTCTTCATTTTAATGTTCGTAGTATGCAAGCAAACTTTGGTAAATTAAGTGTATTTTTGCGGAACATGTGCTACAGTTCTATGGTTATAGGAATCTCTGAAACTTGGTTATCTAGTGAAATTGAAGGAAATGTGTTTTCTCTTCCAGGAAGTAATATAATTATGAATAATCGACAAGATAGGAGGGGAGGAGGTGTCGCATTGTATGTCCCCACGCAGTTGAATTACCGAGTTTTAAATGAAGTTAATGTAATGAATGATTTAATGGAAAGTGTCTTTGTAGAATTGTTTTTTCCGGGCAGACGAAATGTTATAATTGGGGTCGTTTATAGACCACCACAAGGTAATGTGAATTTGTTTATAAATGAAATGCAAACTGTGTTATCAAATTCAATATTTTTACATAAAACAGTCTTTATCATGGGTGATTATAATGTTAATCTTCTTCAGCACGATGTGAATGCACACATTTGTGACTTTTTAAACATGTTTATATCTTTCTCTTTATTGCCCTTAATTACTAAACCTACCAGAGTTACAGACACTTCTTCTACTCTCATTGATAACATTTTTAGTAATGTACGACCTTTACCAGATGCGGGTATTATAATTTCAGATTTGTCTGACCACTTTCCAGTATATGCGAGGATGTCTTTTGGTAGGAATATCCGTAATATTTCTAGTAATAGATATGTTCGAAAAAGTAATCCTACCAGTATTGCTAAATTTAGAGATGAGTTATTAGCAAGTGATTGGAGAGAAGTATTACGTGATTGTGATGTTGATAGCTCATATGATAAATTCTTAAATACATTCTTTTTGCTGTATGATCAAAATTTACCTTTACGTAAATGTAATAGTAGAAATCGTAGAACAACCCCTCGATTGCCATGGATTACTAATTCTATATTGAGGTCAATAAACAGGAAAAATAAGTTGTACTATAAGTATAAGATTAGTAAATCTCAGTCTTCTCATAGGAAATATACTATTTATCGGAATACTCTTACTTCAATCCTACGTGCTGCTAAGAAGCAGTATTACTGTGCTCAATTTCAGGCGACTCATAATGATATAAAGGGGACATGGAAAGTGATTAGGAATGTTTTTAAGCCAAAGCAGAAAGCGTCTGATGTAAGTAAATTAAACATTGATGGGAATGTAGTTGATGATCCAGAAGTTATTGTAGATAAATTCAATGAATATTTTTGTAATATTGGCCAGAATTTGTCGCGTGTCATTCCAGAGTCTCAAAAAACATTTCAATCTTTTTTAGAAAACCCTAATCATAATAGTTTATTTTTATTGCCAACAACTGTAGAAGAATTATTTGATATTGTACATTCTTTAAAGAATAAGAAAAGTCCAGGTTGTGACTATATAACAAATGAGTTGATAAAAAATGTAATTATTGGTATTGTAGAACCCCTCGTACATATTTTTAATCTATCAATGACCACTGGTGTTGTACCCTTGAAAATGAAGATTGCAAAGGTTGTACCCATTTTTAAAAAGGGTGATGCCCTTATCTTGAATAATTATCGTCCTATTTCTTTGTTGAATTCCTTTTCTAAAATTCTTGAGAAGCTAATGTATACTCGGACGATAAAATTTTTGATGAATGCTAACATTTTGTCAAATTTTCAGTTTGGTTTCCGTGAAAAACACACTACAACTCATGCTATTCTACATTTGGTGGATAAGATATCCAGTGCCTTAGAAGCACGCATGCATACAGTTGGTGTCTTCTTAGACCACTCTAAAGCGTTTGATACTGTAAATCATTATATTTTAATAGATAAACTGTGTCATTATGGTGTAAGGGGAATAGCATTAGATTGGTTTAGAAGCTACTTAACAAATAGGAAACAGTTTGTTTCTTTAAATGGAATTGATTCAGATATGCGGGACGTCACTTGTGGGGTCCCACAGGGATCCCTTCTAGGCCCGCTTTTGTTTATTGTGTATATTAACGATTTTCAACTTTCCGCAAAGAAGTTATCATTCATTTTATTTGCAGATGACTCGAGTGTATTTTTCTCTCACAGAAATCCACAAACTCTTTTGCAGACTGTAAACTCCGAGTTGACTAATGCGACTTTGTGGATTCAAGCAAACAAGTTGTCTTTAAATCTTAAAAAAACTAATTATATGCTCTTTAGTAATTCCCTGAGTATATTGCCTGGCAATGTAATGTTTAATGGTGTTGAGATTGAAAGGGTATCTACATTTAAATTTCTTGGCTTGCATATTGATGAAAATTTAAATTGGAAGTACCATATTAGTAAACTTTGTAAATTATTGTCAAGAAATACTGGTGTAATTTATAAATTGAAATCTGTTTTCCCACTGAATATTTTACATATGTTGTACGCAACTTTGATTTTGCCATATTTGCACTATGGTGTGCTAGCTTGGGGCAACTCATTCAAATCTCAAATGGATAAATTACTACTGGTACAGAAAAGAGTAATACGAATTGTTTGTAATACTCACTATCTTGCGCATACAGATGTTCTTTTTTTTAATAGTGGTGTTTTGAAAGTTGAAGATATTTATCATGTACAACTAGGAGCTCTAATGTATGAATTGAATGCAGGTCTACTGCCAGTAGCCTTGGCTGGAATATTTAAGAAAAATAACCAAGTTCATAGTTATTCCACACGACAGGCGCAAGCATATCACTTACCTCTTGTTAGAACGCAATTTGCCCTTACTACTTTGGTGTCCACTGGACCTAGGTTTTGGAATTCCCTTGAACCAAGAATAGCGCAATCGGTCAGTATTTATGTATTTAAGCGCAAACTGAAGTTACTGTATTTGAGTCGATATCGTCTAGATTTATAGTTGTGATCAATATTTAAGAAAACTATTTGCTATATAGGTCAGCATAATTCTACTCCCGTTTCTCACATCTATTCATCTGTCTGTCTTGTTTAGTTTTTGTCCGTTTTTCAGTCCTGTTGCTCGTAGTATATTCCTGTTCCTGTTGTTTATAGCCATTATTTAGTAGTCAGTAGATTTTATTGTACTTATTTATGTTTAATATTTTCTCAGTTGTTTAGTTAGTTTAGTTTTGTAAGCATTTTAATGTACGCAATTTTATTTTTTTATTTGACGAGTTTGTTCTTTTAGGACATAGTCTAGTCTAGTCTACTCTTTAAACTACTCATGAGGGACCTTAAATCCACAAGCCTTGCTTTCAACCAAGGTCACCTCATCTTTCTATTGTAACGCCATATTCTGTTCACTCCTTTATATTCATGTCATATTTATAATGTGTGTTATGAAAGAAAGATAAATAAAACTTGAAACTTGAAACTTGAAACACCATAATGACGTAACTTGTAATTAAAAATATCGTGGTTAATCATATCGAATGCTTTGAAAAATCTAGAAAAACCCCAATAGTGTGAGAAACGTTATCGATTGCGTGGGTTATCTTGTCTATGAAAGCTAATAAAGTGTGAAAAAAAGAGACTCGGGGATAGGAGCTTTTAGAAAGTTCTGAAACTCTAAATTTGACTTTGGGATAGTATTGGCAAGACTCGCGGTCCTATATTTACAAAAAAAAAGTCATTGAATACCTTAGCCATGGCTGATGGATCATTATTTTAAAGAATATACTTCGGGGATCGGTATCGTTTTTAGATTTCAAAGCTTCCTTAATTAATCACCCTCCACGTACTCTTTATACCGAATTTGTATTTTCCAAACTGGAGGATTTTTTTCAAACTTTTTGTATATAGAGCTGTATCTTGATCAAATCTACACATCTTTCGTGTTTGGTGATGCTGCCACCAGTGTTCGTCTATTTTAGGGTCAAATCATATTTTGGTGGGTGTCTACTGTCTAGTGTGCGCTCTGCAGGTCATATTTCATGACGGATTTCTTTCAAAATTTGAATAGAGATGTATCTTGGTACAGTCTACACATCTACATTTTTGAGCGATGGTGCCCTCATCGTTCCGTCTTTTATATGGTCAAAGGTCATAATGTCTTTTATGCGCTCTCACTGCCACATTTCTTGACGGATTTCTTTCAAATGTTGTATGGAGGTGTGTCTTAGTACAATCTACACATATTTAGTGTTTAGTGATGCTGTCACCTGTGTTCCGTCTGTTATAGGGTCAAAGGTCATTTTTTGGTGGCTGTCTTTTGTGCTCTTTAATTGCCACATTTCTCGACAGATTTCTTTCAAGTTTTCTACAGAGATGCATTATACTCTAATCTGCACACATATTGTTTTGGTGATGCTGCTCCTGGTCTCGACAATAGTCCGAGCCACAAGTGGCGATCTCTACGCCATCATTTTGTTTCAGGGAGGGAAGAGGGGATCTTTGTCCTCCATCGAACATAAGGATGACACACAAATCGCTGCCACTGCCGGGGGATACCTTCGCATTGCACGGCAATACAGATTGCGATATTTTTAGTTACCATAATTATTTGGAAATTAAATTGTTACCATGCTTGTTCGTTTCACTCATATTCAATTTTTTTTCCCCCAATTTTTGGACCCTCCGACATGCCAATTTAATGAAAATATATCTCTGAATAACAATTATTTGAATACGTGTACAAATGAATATCATATAATACTCTAGAATAAGATATATTATAATGAATATCAACCATAATAAGCGATGACTGAAAACATATTGATAATAATAATATGATAATGATAATACTATACACACAGAACATGATAATGAAAAATAATAAAAACAAAACAAAGAAATAAACATATTTTTCATTTCCAGAAAAAACAATGCAACATCGTGACTGAAAATAATTTGGGAAGTTCAATTAAATAATACTATCAAACGATCAAATTCCTCTCAAAATGTATCCATTTTGTAATCAAATTTGTCAGTTTTGTTAATAGCAAGTACCGTATACTAACCTGCCTCTCATTTATGTAACTATTCCTGATATGTTTTGTTACTGTCTGAAAGGCCGGTAGATTTTTGTATTACATCAAAATATAATTGTTGTTTAGTCCAAATTATTACTCAGTTTAAAGCTTCATTTTTTTTCTCAATTAAACCAAACAAAACATGTATTAAGGACAGTTTCATTCTACAGCGTGTTACAATGTTTAACCAGTCGGTCAAACAACTCCAAATCAATTTGGTCACGTTATAGGAGTAAAAAATGTGCACCATATCTTCTTCTCCTCTTCCACAAAGGGGAACAGTTCTTATTAAGAATTACCGTATTTTAATTTTTACAAGATCTTTATTCAAATATAGTATCCTATTTAAAAGTCTATACTGGTCTACATGTATAAGGTACCGAACTGTTGTAGGCATTGTACAGCGAAACATAACCGTGAAATAATATTGCATATATTTATTATCAAATAACATACCATCTGCATGCCACCTATTACATAATGTATTTAAATGATCGTCCTTTTCTTTTAATATGATTTGATATATCGTCCCTATTTTCACGAAGTGACGGATGAGCGCGCAATTAAAAGAAAATTAGTTTTGAATAAATCGCTTTCAAACTTTCAGACTATAATCTCAACCTCTTTAATGTATCAAGGGCAAATAAATGTTTTATCATGGGATAGAACATATTTCATTGTTTAGTTCTATGTTTAATTATTTCCATAATTTCTTATATTTTTTGGGGGAAATGAGCTGTAAACATAACCGTCACTTCGTGAAAACACGAAATTCAAGGACGCGCTGTAATTTTGTTTTCACGAAGTGATGGCTCGTAGCCGCGCGCGTAAAACATACGGGATTTTTCTCTCGTGGGTGAAATTCCCGAAATGGACACTAAATACGGCAAAACGTTATGTTCAATTGATGTACAGATAAAATAACTCGAACTACGTGATAGAGTACATTTTCCTCTTTCTATAGCTGCTTTTTTATTCCTCTGTTTGAACTTTTAACACAACCGTCATTTCGTGAAAACATAAATTACATAGAAAGCTTTGATTTTGTTTTCACGAAGTGACGGCTCGTAGCCGCGCGCGTTTAAAACATATAGGGATTTTTATTGTGTGAAACAGTTTCATGATACTCAACAATGGCAGTATAGTGTAGTATAATACATGTAAAAGTAGGCCTAGTAGAGTAGTAGTAGAGGTATCATTCTGATCCTTATTATCCTGATTATCTTTTGCAATACGTCTAGACGATAAACTCAAAGGCATGACAATTGTCATGAATCGTTGTCTTTAAGCTTACCATTATATGCAACTGGTTCGAATTTTGCTTAGGTATTTGGTACTGGATGATTTAAATGGTAAAAATGAACTTGTGTCCTATTCATTCTAGTCTTATTCATTTGCATTATGTTTTAGCGAAAGCTAATGTGCTTAGATTAGCAAGTGTGCGCTTGTAAAAATGATGCACTGGCTGGAATGCTCCCCAGGGAGTGGAGAATGTGCATACATTGTGTGCGGGTAAGCCTGAATCCGATGACCGGGGTAATAATATGATTGCAGGGCCCTCAGGGAGAACAGTATGAATACTGATGAGGCTACCCTGGGTAAACAAGACATATTATTATTATTATTATTCATTCAAGTTCTAATGTTTCTGACTGTTTTCATGACAATATCTTTTTTGTCGATCATAGTTCTATGTAGCTTGATATCTCACGATAATGTTGAGAGAAAAGCGATCCAAGCCATGATTCCTGAATTGTAGCGACAATCGCTTTCGCCTTTGCTGCTCTTCTATAATACTTGACAAGCAGTATTAATTAATTTTTCAAGGACTCATGATAAATTCGTTTAACAGTTGATTACCCTCGGTTGATTCTTTTGTTCGGATTATTTGGCGGGGAGAGATAGAAGTGAATGTATTATTATTCTTATTTGTTCATCGTCTCTACGATGCTCTTTGAATCAAAAACAGCTTTTAATGTTAGGCTTCTTGATAGAAATTTCAATTGTTGTTAAGAAATTTTTGGTTGCACCCTGTAGATTATGATGATGTGTTTGATCTAGTTTTCAATAACAAGATCAAACACATGATGAAAATCTACTGGCTGCATGCCAATAAGTTCTTTACAACAATAAACAAATGTGAGGTGCTATTCGGTGTGGAGTACACATGGCAATCACATGGTAGATAAAAGTATGATCATCAGTACTGGGTCAAATAAATTAAAGAGAACTGAATTTGAACCCGGGCCATATGCCACCCCCTCTCGTTTTCTCTCCCTCTCTCTCCCTCTTCATCGCCTTACTTTCTCTCTCTTACCTCCCTGTTTATTTGTATGCCTCGATAATACAGAAAATAAACAATAATATTCTTCCTCTTCCCCTCCTTCTTCCTAGTACATGTAGTATAGGAGTAGTATTAGCAGCAGTATCACAATAATAATGACAACAATTATTATTATGGTTGGTGGTGTTACTAATGTTATTTTTGTAATTATTATACTTGTTATTGTAATTATTATCCTTATCATTATTATTATCGTTAATATTATTATTATTGTCATTATTATTATCATTATTATTGTTATTATGATGCATATGAACATGATGATTATGATGACGATTAGTATAAGTATATAGTATTATTATAATTGTTATCATATTATTATCATCTGTATTATAAGCATAACTTTTAGCGTGTATTTGTATTTTATAAACTTTACTTTAGTTAATTATGTCATTTTTAGTTTAAGGAGCCTATCCACAACAAGCTCTGCTTTTATAGGCTCCGCCACTTTATCTCTTAAGTTAAACTTAATGGACAATATTCTGAATAGTGTGTACCGGTATTGTATGAACATGTATAAAATAATCATTTTCAATATGTTGTTACACTCTTTGTAAAATGAGATATTGTGGAAACCAATAAACTATCTATCTCTCTAATCTACAATGGCAGTAGTGTAGTATAGTACATGTACATGTAGAAGTAGGCCTAGTAGTAGAGGTATCATTCTGATCCTTATTATTCTGATTATCTTTTGCAATACGTCTAGACGATAAACTCATGACAATTGACAATCGTCATGAATCATTGTCTTTAAGCTTACCATTAAATGCATCTGGTTCGAATTTTGCTTAGGTATTTGGTACTGCATGATTTAAATGGTAAAAATGAACTTGTGTCCTATTCATTCTAGTCTTATTCATTTGCATTATGTTTTATTCATTCAAGTTCTAATGTTTCTGACTGTTTTCAAGACAATATCTTTTTTGTCGATCATAGTTCTATGTAGCTTGATATCTCACGGTAATTTTGAGAGAAAAGCAATCCAAGCAATGTTTTCTGAATTGTAGCGACAATCGCGTTCGCCTTTGCTGTTCTTCAATAATACTTGACAAGCAGTATTAATTAATTTTTCAAGGACTCATGATAAATTCGTTTAACAGTTGATTACCCTCGGTTGATTCTTTTGTTCGGATTATTTGGCGGCAGAGGCGGCGGAGCGACTTTCAAAGTCGGGGGGGGGGGGGGGGGGGCACCAACAAAAAAGGGCACTTTCTGGGGAAAAGACCACCTTCAAAGGGAAATCTCAAAGCGAAAATTTTTGGGCATTGGTATATACCCCTATATATTGTGATTACATTATCACTATTTGTTTCTCTTTATACATCATATAAGATATTGCTTAAGCATCATACTTTGCAGTTGGGTGTGGTGGTCTGAAAATTCATTTGCGAGCGAGCAAAGCGAGGGAGGATTAATTTTAAGAGTTGTTAGGTCCCAGTGCAAATAATTACATCTTATAAAGTGGAAAAACCCAATCCTGATGGAGTTCTAAGCACATTCCCATAACGGAAGACTAAAAAGACCTTTAATAAGTAACATAATTTTAACATCTATAATTGCGAGCGAGCGTAGCGAGCGAGCTTTCGGGGAAATATCTTAATCGCTTGAATTCAGGGCACGTTTAATGATGAGTAGAAAAGGGGACACTTATCGAAAGGGATGAGCGCAGCGCGTACTTAGCCGTCACTTCGTGAAAACAGGAAATCCTTTTACTAGGTATTTTCTTGTTTACGTCATCGTCATAGTGACATAATATGATATTATTGTGGTTCGAAATTTTGTGAGGTTTAAGATGTTAGTAATGATGTCCAAAAATGCAACAACAAACAAACTGAAAATATATGCAATTTTCCTCACTACCGTCACTTCGTGAAAAAAGGGACGATATGTCTACACCTTTTTAAAAAATCTTTCAACAAGCATGAAATATATGAAGGGCATAATGGTCCATTTACTTTCATATTACAACTTTCCAATTGGGACTTGTATTTTGCATTTGATGATTTAATTGACAAAGTGGGTAATAATGAAGAAACTGTATTTGATTGAACACTTTTTTTTACACTCTTCTCTTACTATAATGTGTCCTTGATCATCTAATAAATCAAATACCTCTATTCCACCATTCTTTTAAAAATATACCCTTTCCTCCAATGTTCACCTCAGAATTATATACCAAATAGGAATAGCTTGCCAAAAAGGAGTAGTACACTGAACATGGCGGAAATAATTAAAGCGTAAATGATAATTTAGGGAAATATATATCACCTTTACCCTATTCCATTGACGATAATGGTCATAATAAAGCGTACATTACATGGGTAACGTCTTCACATGAATTCAACAATATTCTCCTAATCCAGGTCAGTTTCAAATCTCTAGAAAAATGTACAACATCAGAGTGTTGCACATGAAACTTCTGTGATTTATTTCAGATAGGTGTGTCGCAAAACTAGTCATGGATGCTGTGACTATACAAACAGGTTGAAAGCCCCTGACTCTATTAATGTTTGCCTAAGAACAGGCACACACACACAAAAGTGTTTTTATAAAAATGTTTGTCCGCTTCACATCTGCTTCATGGCAGAGAGCTAGCTACTAGCGAGTTGTCCATGATTAAAAGGATTACGCATTTAGTTGATCAGTGTGATCAATGCTCTCATCAGTAATGTTTCTTTTGAAAGAGTTCTTACTCGGCTTCGTGATTGGCAGCATAACGCTGTTTATATTGGATCATTTTTCTGTCGGTCATGTCTCCTTCATGAATCTGATCGACGAGGAGCAAGCATATAGTGGGAATAGAACTTACATCATTCAAAGAAGGTGCTTCCAATTGACGAGGTTTGGACTCTATTAATGTTTGCCTAAGAACAGGCACCCACACACAAAAGTGTTTTTATAAAAATGTTTGTCCGCTTCACATCTGCTTCATGGCAGAGAGCTAGCTACTAGCGAGTTGTCCATGATTAAAAGGATTACGCAAAGTTGATCAGTGTGATCAATGCTCTCATCAGTAATGTTTCTTTTGAAAGAGTTCTTACTCGGGTTCGTGATTGGCAGCACCATCACGCTGTTTATACTGGATCATTTTTCTGTCGGCCACGTCTCTTTCATGAATCTGATCGACGAGGAGCAAGCATATAGTGGGAATAGAACTTACATCATTCAAAGAAGGTGCTTCCAATTGACGAGGTTTGGACCCTGGATCTGTAAACAATTACATCATCTGATTTAAAAGGTACCATAATTTGAAGAACTCTGTAGCGAATAACGTTCAAACCTGTCTACTGAGGCCACCTGGGAGAAACAGAGAAAGTGGCCACTGTAGAATGGTGGTCTTTCTAGACAGGTTTTTCAACAAGTTTGTTTGTTTTACTTGAATACTAAGAAAGCATGTGTATGCTTGTAAGTAAGCAACCAGGGGACCGAGGGTTTTAACTTCTCTCCGAGGGACTAAGTTATGAGGACTAATGCCTTACCAAAGGCCACGAGCGCATTGATTTTGTTTCAAATGCGGATCCTAAAGAAACGTCGTATATTCGTATACAGCAAAGGGAGCGTACAGACTAAAACGTAATTGTATAATATAAGAGAGAGGGAGAGAGAACGAGAGGGGGTAGCCTATGGCCAAGGTTCAAATTAAGTTCTCTTTAATTTATTTGACCCAGTACTGATGATCATAATTTTATCTACCATGTGTTTGCCATGTGTACGCCACACCGCATAGCACCTCACATTTGTTTATTGTTGTAAAGAACTTATATTGGCATGCACCCAGTAGATTTTCATTGTGTGTTTGATCCTGTTATTGAAAACAAGATCAAACACATCATCATAATCTACAGAGTGCAACCAAAAATTTCTTAACAACAATTGAAATTTCTTTCAGGAAGCCTAACAATAAAAGCTTATTTTATATTTTTTATTCAAAGAGCATCGTATAGAGACGATGAACAAATAAGAATAATAATACAACGTCATTAAGCGTGAGATCGTTCACTTCTATCTCTCCCCGCCAAATAATCCGAACAAAAGAATCAACCGAGGGTAACCAACTGTTAAACGAATTTATCATGAGTCCTTGAACAATTTAATTAATACTGCTTGTCAAGTATTATTGAAGAGCAGCAAAGGCGAACGCGATTGTCGCTACAATTCAGAAATCGTTGCTTCGATTGCTTTTCTCTCAAAATTACCATGAGATATCAAGCTACATAGAACTATGATCGACAAAAAAGACATTGTCTTTAAATTATGGAAATAATTAAAAATAGAACTAAACATTGAGATATGTGCTATCCCAGGATATAACATTTATTTGCCCTTGATACATTAAAGAGGTTGAGATTATAGTTTGAAAGTTTGAAAGCGATTTATTCAAAACTTAATTGCGCGCTCATCCGTCACTTCGTGAAAATAGGGACGAATTGACACCAAAATGAAGGTACAGCATATCTATAAAAAATCCTTTCTTTATCTGCATTTTTGTATCAAGATTAGTTTGATCGCCAAAAGAAAATCTTTTTATACTACATCACATGTATATTGAAAAGCATTTCCTTATTTATGATGTTCTCTTTTATCACAATTATGATAATAGCCACCGTCATTTGATAAATGCGTGACTGCATACTCAAAAATTCTAGTATAATTTGACTTTAATTCAATTAAACATAATATAAATTCAGAATAGCACGCTATACATGAGACACAAATAATTCAGCATTAAATGTGCATGAAAAAGAGAAAGAAAATACACAACAATAGAAGACAGCATACTTTTGTAAATCAGATTTTGAATAGTTGGAGATAAAGAACTAGCAGATAATAAGAAGATTGGAAGAAAAAGAATCAAAGCAAAGTATGTAGAGACATGACTTGTATACAAAAGAGCGAGAATTAAACCAGAAAAGAGGAATAGGAGAGGAAAAGAGGGATAGGAGAGGAAAAACAAACATAGTACAGAAATAGGGAGAAGGGTAGAGCAGAAGAATTTTGATTTCAAAGATAACAGGGAGGGGGGAAATATTATTTTAAAAAGATAATGAAAAGAAGAGGATGAGGGGTGGAAGCAGGCAAGACATGAATGTGATATGTTATTAATACATTGATAAATATTAATTTACCAAACTCAACAGACTTCTATAATAAAGCATATTTACAGATGACTATATTTCAAACATTCAATACTGACTGGTTATATGGAAGAAACCTCTTTTGTTTAAGTTAATATCATTAGTCCTTTAGTTTAAAAAAACTTCCAATCCTGAATAAGTGTGTACGTAAAAAAGGAAGTATTTTGTTTTAAACAAAAACACTTTGATCCCCAGAATATCTCTTTTAGCCCATTCAGAACACCATCAAAGCTTTTGTTTCAAAATTTAGAAGTATTAGATGCTTATAAAAATGCAGAACCTTGCCACTAACTTTTGTATATGACTTGTAATGTACCTACCTCCGCACTTTATAATCAAATATTATTATAATCTAATACAACATCATTAAGAGATAAGAGGGAAAATGAACAGATTGCTATGTTTACCAAAATGTGGATGAATGTATGGCTAATTTCCAATATCCTTTGTTGGATTGAAATAAAAGAAGAGTATATGAAAATAAATATGGTAAGTAAAAAAAACAAAAGTTAGCTTTCAGTAAGCTTCAAATATATTTGCTTTCAAACTATGTATTTGTATCAAATAATGTACAATTAAAGAAATACATGTATATTATTCTCCATTTTGTATTTGTCTAACCTTTGATGGAAGCGTACTCTTTTTGGTTTAAGCAGTTCAAATGGATCAATATCATCTAGCAACTGTGTTACCATTTGACCCTCTTAGCACTCTTAGCAACTGCATTGTGTCCAAGCTCACCTTACATACATTTAGCTATTGAATCATTCCTTCTATTTATGTCAACCCCAAAAAGCTTAAGACTTCGCCAAATCAACAGCTATGTATGTTTGTCTAAAGACTGAATAACCTAGCTGTTCACATTAATTCAATCACCTGAATACCACAGAGAAAATCAGACCTAAATGTATATACATAGCTTTCCTAACAAGACCGTTAAAGGTAAAGACCAGTAATGGTCATGCGATTGCATTGTGAAAGAAACGTTGTGGAATCGATCAGAAAAGGTTGATCATCTAGCATCTAGCATCTGCAAGGTTCTGGAATCATCAAAATGATAAGAAATTTGGCCCATTCTTCGTAAAGTTACAAGCACTATACACAGAAAGATGTATATGGGACTACCCTATATCTCTCACACGACCATGAGAGAAACAAATGTACCAAATATATGAATTAGTAGGCGGTTTCCCGGCAAATTTTTTATCATCATGTATTAGTCAAAACATATTCTTTCACATGATTGGTAATGAGAGCTTCCATTTCATTTTTTGAAATTGGGGCGTTTCCAATACTGGTCTTTACCTTTAAGACTGTTATCACCAATACCTACACCAAACTACACTCAAAGTTCTTTAGTCATGCATGATAAGACAGTCAGAAGAATATTAAAAAGAGTTTTCTAAAGAGAAATCTGACACTGAATCTGCAGAAACAAATATCTTTGGTAATAGAAAGTCCAAGACTTCAAGACTCATTGAGGGGCTATTAGGGTAGGTCCATCAAACCTAAAACGTTGATGCTAATTAACAATATTGATTATTGTGTAGAAGTCCACATGGGCTCCTGCTTTTCATCCATGGGCTCCTGCTCTTTCTCAATCATCACAATTGTGCCTCGCCATATGCCGTCAGGCCATTTCATCTTAACAATTGTTCCTTTACGTGGGGTGCTGCCCTTCTAGAATTTTAGGTCCGCCATGCCAACAACATTTTTACTCTCATCCTTGTCTGAATGGACAAGGCAATCTCTGCTCCCTTCCATCGTCAGCCTCTACATTTTAAAGGAAAGAGAAAAAAGATAAAGAGAATACAAGTCATGTGTCATAATTCGGAGTCATTTAATGCATTATTCCCACCTACTATTCCCTTATTGCTTTAAAGTTAGATACCAAAAGTGTTTTTACATATTTCACATATACATAAGGCTAAAAAATCTCAAATGTATTCAGGGGCAGATCTAAGTAAGATTTACACATGTTTGAGAGACTGTAGACCCCTGGACTGTTCTTTAATAGCCTAGGATATAAATCTTTAAGTTCTATATTCATCGACGACGTGGACTTGGGTTACATATTGAAAAAATATTTATCTAGTAACAGTAACAGTAACTTTGATCTGGATTATTACTAACAGTAACAATATCAGTTAAAAATCTTGGTAAGATATAGACTTAGTATTTAGAAATATAGAGATAGAGCTTGATCTAACCTAGAGGTCTAAATCTAGACTCTAATCTAACTTTGTTAGAGCTATTAACTCCCAATATTTTCAGTTCATTTCTTAATGACCCTTCATTTTGTTGAACGAAATTACACCACTGTAATTGGCCACAGGCATCATATTTTGTACCGACTTGAAAATATGCTTTTATTGACATTTTGTCGTCGTAATTTTCTCAATATTGCAGCTTCAAGTATGTAGAACAAGATAAACAAAGGAAATTTGCCGCAAAATACTGAAATCGAGGAGTATTTAGCATTAAAGACAAAGTGCATGGCTTATCCCCCCCCCCCCATCCATTGCAGATCCATTAGTCAGTACAGTCTGCTGCGCTAGCGGGAATGGCTGCGTAAAGATCAGTACATGGGGCTGTAGAAACGTAATTTGAGGCATAAGTGACACAAACAAGCTTATTATATAATTTTTACGTGCAAATCTGGAGAATTACCGAACATATATTATAATTGTACTTGTTAGGAAGAAATTTCATGAATTATTACACTTCTCCTCACCCTTTCAGATTAAGAAGAAGAAGCTTGACTTTATCGTGTGACGATATTCGCCGGTTCGTAAAACCGCGCTACAATAAAACAACGGTCAGAATGGCGTCGAATAGCTATATTCGCCGGTTCGTAAGAACGCGCAATGCTATTCGTCGTTCATACCAAAGTATTAAAAATGACATAACTCTCAAAATAAAGCGATTTGAGTTATAATATTTTTTTATGCCTCCGCTACATAGTAGCCGGAGGCATAATGTTTTCGGGTTGTCCGTCCGTCCGTCCGTACGTCCCGTTCTCGTGATCGCGTTATCTCAAGAACCCATTGATGGATTCCCGCCAAACTTGGGTCATATATGTATCTTGCAGAGCCAATGAACTGATCAGATTTTGGGGTCACGAGATTCAAGGTCAAAGGTCACAGGGCTCATTATGTATGCAAAAATGGCTTGTGATCGCGTTTTCTCAAGAACCCATTAATGGATTTCCGTCAAACTTGGGTCATGTATGTATCATGTAGAGCCAATAAACTGATTAGATTTTAGGGTCATGAGATCTAAGGTCAAAGGTCACAAGGCTCATTATGTATGCAAAAAATAGCTTGTGATCGCGTTATCACAATAACCCATTGTTCGATTCCCACCAAACTTGGGTTATGTATGTACTTTGCAGAGCCAATGAACTGAGTAGATTTTAAGGTCATGAGATTCAAGGTCAATGGTTACAGGGCTAATTATGTATTTAAAAAAAGCTTGTGATCACGTTATCTCAAGAACCCATTGATTGATTTCCGCCAAACTTGGGTCATGCATTTATCTTGCAGAGCCCATGAACTGATTAGATTTTGGTGTCACGAGGTCAAATGTCAAAGGTCACATGGCTCATTATGTATGCAAAAAATAGCTCGCTTCTGTTTTGGTTTGTAAAATTGCTCCATGGCGGAGGCATCATTTTCGACTGCGCGCGGTCGAAGGTCCATCTAGTTAAGAGATAGATTTTGACATACACTACCCAAATATAAAAAAATGTCAATATCGAACATTTAGATACAAGTATATTACATTGTATATGATGGGGGTGGCGGGGGGGGGGGGGGGGTGTCTAGACACTTAGTATATGATGGGGGGGGGGGTCTAGAAACTTTAAAGGGATAGTTGTGTTTTGTTGCAGAGGGCGCTACACTGCCTGATTGTATGTCTCGACAATTTCTATATTTTCTTTTTTTATCCTGATAGGCAATACAACTGAACGTGTGGAAGTTCTGAAATCAAAAACCATTTCTTTTGTTTTGGAAGTATTAAGTTGAAGAAAATTTTGGTTGCACCACTCTTCAAACTTGTTCACCTCCTATCGATAATTTAGCTGTCTTTACTTATGAGACCCACTGTCGCCGTATCATCGGCATATTTCACAAGTTTAACGCCGTCTTTTGTAGCTAAGCAGTCATTGGCATAGATAATAAACAAAGGTGCCGATAGCACACATCCTTCGGGCGAGCCGGTATTTACTGTTATCAAATCAGACAACTCATTTTGTACTCTTACCCTTTGTGTACGATTTGACAAGAAATTCTGTATCCACAAAATTAAAGAAGATCTAATGTTCATTTGTTTCAGCTTATGAACCAACATGTGGTTTTGAATCGTATTAAAAGCGGACGAAAAATCTATGAATGAAATCCGTACATAGCAACCAGCTTTATCAGTGTGTTGTGAGACAAAATGAATAAGTGAAAGTATAGCATCGTTTACACATTTCTTTGGCTGGTATACAAATTGCATAATCATTTGACACACTAGGGAATAAGAATTGCAGTACGACCCTTTCAAAACATTTCATAACCAGTGAATTTAGGGCTGGGAAGCTGGAGGTGACTTGGCTGCTGGGATAACAACAGCCGGCACAACCAGCCAGCCCGTGTATTTTTATTATTAATTAATTAAAGGTCACAGTATTTTTTGAAAATGGAGCTGAATTTGTATGATGGTCGTATTGGCTAAATTTCGCACATTTTGGGGCCTAAAATTACCTTCATAGCAAATTGAGGTCCTAAAAGAGCTCTAGAAATGTCATAAATAAGAACGAGAGCAATAACCATGCACTTTGAAGGCATTTGCGGTCTGAAACAAGAACTCAACTATCCCTTTAACAAAAATATGGCCTTCTCTTTTGCCTTCAGATTGAACGAAAAAATTCATCAAATAGCACTATTAACCCCCATGATTATATTTGTTCTGAATAAATGTATCTCGGTAGTCAGAATTTAAATTTCATTCGTTAGTTGTTGCTACATGTAGGTAGGACAAAATTTGTGGCTTGCCCTACCGAACAACACGTTATGTATATACGATAGGCCGTTTTAGAAATGTATCCAAATTCATTGCACAAATCTTTGTTAGTGCCTCGTTACAAATGATTTCATTCACCTGATACGAATAATTGTATTTCAATAGTCTTGAATTGCATACATAACGATTTGTTAGGTAGGACAAGCCACAAATGTTTGTAATATCTAGCAACAATTATTGGTGAATGCAATAATTTGTAACGGGTCATTGAACAAAGATTTGCGCATTAGATTGATTACATTATGAAAATGTCTATTGCATTCGGACTCAACGCTGAACGAAATAGTTCATATCAAGGCATTACACAAAGACATATGCACTCAATTTGATTTCAGTACTAAAATGGGTATTTTGTATCACTTTATCGTTAAATAATTGTAATGGCCTACTGTTTGTTTTAAGGTTTGAAGTCCTGTCGTATAATGTATAGGTTATGTGTTAAAATCATTATTACAAATTATTAGTCTTATCTATATAGTAAAGATCTATGCAAACGTCGAGATAATTATTTCATTAAATGTAAAATTACAACTGTATGTGTTTTCTACAAAAGTACATGTTCAGCAAACAGCTGCAAATCCAGTTTTGTTTAACCTATTTTTTTGAGTTAATTGAATTAAAGCTGAGTGTTACCTTAAATGACGAGAAAGTTTTTGATTCTACTAACTTGTTTGGTGTATAATCTAATCAATCATTTTTTTTCCAGCATCTCTCTCTCTCTCTCTCTATATATAATATTATATATATATATATCAATTATAATACAATGCATATTGTTTTTATGATATATTAATGAACGTATGTTTACTTATTCATTCATGCATTTATTTCATATGTTTATCTAATTGATTGATTCTGAAAATTATACGCATTAAAACGCGGTCTTTCTTGATGATGGATATGTAGGCCTACCTGTAGATGTCAACATACATACTTGTATGTTTTCACGCTTACATGAAGAAACTGTTTATTCTTCACACATCTTCGATCTAGTTTTCATTGTGTGTTCCAATTTTAAACTTCAAAACTTCCACACAAAAAAGAGGAAAATATACTTATATAGGGATAAACTCTGAAGATATAGCTTCCCTTACTATGAACATGACTGACAAAGAAAACGGACAAAATATACAGTTCCTCAGGTAGACAAAGTAACATCCCTTCACTGCTATTATGTAAAAATGTGTAGAACAGGTGTCACATGCATATTCACTTTTTACATAATAGCAGTGAAGGGATGTTCCTCTGTCTACCTGAGGAACGGTATATTTTGTCCGCTTTCTTTGTCCGTCATGTTCATAGCGCCTATCATTTTCATTTCATTCTGACATGTATATATATTTATATATTTTTTTTTTGCAGGATGACAGGTGTTGCCAGGAGTATCCAATCTTGTTCCAGAATGTAGATATTGCAGAGATGTACACCCTGGAGTATGCAGTCTACCATCTTCGTCCGTTTGGGATAGGTAACTACACGTGCCCATCATCCATTCTTGGACTGAGGTGATGACGTCTGCGACCGATCAGTTTGGCGCAAAAACTCTCAAAAATATGCCAGGTGTCTGACCAGAAATAAAGGTGGGGGGGGGGGGGGGGGGGGGTGAGGGTCCGGTCATTTAACAAAAATAAACCCTTCTCTTTTGCCCTTGGATTTAATGCAAGATTAATATTGGTCCCCCTATCAGTACGCCATAGTGAAAGGGGAGGATGTGACTACCCCCCATAGAGCTATATGATAAGTCTTATTATATAGCTCTATGCTCCTCAGACGTTTGTTGTACTACAAAATTACATTCTTTAGCAAAACTATATTATAAAAAACAAACAATATACACTCTTTTCACACTTCAATTTTACTTTTCCGGTATCTTTAGTTTGCAGTCCGAAGGGTTGTAAATACTTATTAGGTAGTAGGCAGGGAAGGACTTTTTAAAAGAGCAAGCTGAATATTTATTTTTGTTTCACAGATCTATTTCTATAACTCTTAATCTTGTGATTAGTGTTAACTGTGCTTACGTGATGCCAACAGAATACATATTTTCTACAATATTTACTCGTACATTTAGAAGGATATTATGCGAGAGATATCATGCGAGGGAGCTTAGCGACCGTGCGAAAAGATCTATGTATTTGTATTAGTCTAAACGCTGCACTCTTGGGCCCTTTAGCCCTTCAGCCCTTCAGTGTCCCCCCCTCCCCGGATCGCCCCCCTGACTCGCACATTTCGCTTTCAATTGCAGAACGCTCTAGCTGTGTCCAAGGGAAGCGTGTCCAAGGGAATAGATCCTCGGAAGGTGGGGCATCTCTCAAAAGACATGAGAAAATATATGTGGTGTGTGAAAAGCCAGGGAAGGACACAGACACAAAACCTCCATGGGTTCGATGTGACGTATGTGGACGTTGGCTCCACGTACATTTTGTTATGCTCAAAAAAGTATCCACACAAAAGGACTACATATGCCCTTTATGTGAAGCGACCTATCAGTAAACCTCCATTTTAGGCCACAGTCCATGGGCCAGTACCCACATTTTCACATATCGGTCCCTTTCTGGATTGCCCCCCGTCCCCCCTAAGAAAAAATATTTTCAAATTGTTACATGCGTGCACAATATATATTGATGTGTCAACCTAATGGAGGTGGTGTTTTCATAATGATTATTGACCTCCTTTAAATTAACATATATATGAACAACTTTAGAAGACAACTGTTACAGTCCAACTAAGAGTGTAGGGCATGCTTGAAAGCATCTTCTAATCTGTCCTGACTATAATGTAAAATGTTGTTCAAATTCTGAATACTTTGTTGAAAAACTTGCTTGCTGGTAATAGTGTATGCATGTTAATATTTTTTTTACATGTCTAGTCCGGCTAATAATAGCACGTAATGATGTTATTATTCGACACGTCATTCACATTATCCTATCGAAAAGCGTAACGATTTGCTTCAGTATCATAGAACAAATATAACAAATGACAAGTATGGTTTTCCTGAAAATTACATTACAATGTATATTCATCGTTATGGAAAATGTTGAATAGTATACAACAATGGGCAAATATTATTGTTTCCGGACCAATGATTTAAGTTAGAAGAACTTACATTTAATATTGAAGCTGATGCCGTTTGTATATACATGAACTTGAAATAATAAGTAGCCTTGGAAGTGTCACAATATATCATGTGTAAGTGAGCTTGAAGTTTAATGGGGCCTAAACAAAAAAGATGTTGTATTGCCCTTTGCGACCGACCCCAAAATCTTGAAATCTACAGCTGGCTTTTTAAAAAGGATTTTTTTTTTTTTTTTTTACCGTTTTTGGGGGGAAAATGTGTATTGAGGCCTTCAAAACTGAGAAATAAAAGCCCAAAGAGGGAGTTCTAAAAAAAAAAAAAAAAATTCCGACCGACCGATTCATGTTTTGGCACCTAAAGGGCAATACAACATTTTTTTTTTTTTTTAGGCCTTATGACAAGACTAACACCCAGAGTGTTGGCTTCTTTAAATCGTAGGCTATCGCACCACTGGCACGACACTACGATGCTTAGCCGATTTAGCTTAAAAACCATTGATATTCTGATTTTATTAATCATATGAAATCATCTGTCAATTAGATTTTAGAAGTTTGAGTGTTCATTTCAAATGCTATAATTGCAAATATACCATTTTCATAGTGTAATCAAATTTAATATATTTATATATCTTTATTATGTGCTATTATGGTACAACTTATTTTATTTACCTGTTACAAATAATTGTAATTGCCAAGAATGAGTAGTCAGACATTATGACTTGCCCTACCTAACAACACGTAATTTGTACAATTTTAGTAAACCAGTGTATTGTTTGTTATGTTTGATGTATCAATTATGTTACTACAATCACTTACTTTAGTTTAGCCGGGTCTTTTGCGGTTTCCTATGGTTTGATGGACCAGTACTACATGTACCTATATCTAACAGTCACATTTTACAACTATTTTATTAAAAATATTCTACCATTTGTATGTTTTGTTTATTTATCAACTGAAATTTCAAATTTACTCAAATATCTTTCGAGTGGATACTGGATGTATATATTTTTTGGAAATTAGTAAAGTTATAGATATCATGGGGGAATATACAATTCGATATAATAAAATGAAAAATACTATTCATTGTGAAGTGTCTTGATGTCTGTGTCCACCCGTGCTCCCGACATTTCTTGTGACCCTTTTCTTCCTTGTCAAAAGTTATATCAATAATTTCAAGCTATTTATAATTCTTGTAAATCTTTTTTTGTTTATATTTCTCATAATTTGTATTTATTTATTTTTCTTCAAAATTTATTTCCACGTCAAGATAAAATTTTTTTTTAAATTTTTTTATACAATATAATTTGAAGTGGGAGGATCATGAAAAAGCACAGAAATGGCTCGTTAAAATTAATCCTCACAAAATATACAAAATAACCACACATTTGGTACATAATTTACATCGAAAATCAAGATTACTAGCAATACCATAAAAAGAAAAGAAAGGGAGATAAAGAAGAGGAAATCTATCGGCATTACAAAAAAATTCTTCGATGTAAATCTATATCATCAATCTTCCAGGCAAATTTCATTTTTTTTAAACACGAAAATGCAAAACAAATACCTGGAATATTTTCACTAATTGAGTCCTTTTTGTTAGGGGGGGGGGGGAGGGTGGTTGATGCACTAATATTAGTATAGACGGCAGCAAATCACCTAAAAATAAGAATGGATTTAGCTATGACAAACAACCTCTTCAAAATACATCAAACTCTTATACATTTATTAATTTACATTATGTGCACACGTGTTATATAATTATGTTCAGAATCACATTCACCAACTTCTTTTGTTTTGTTTTTCCAATCCACCATTGTGTCAACCCTCAAGTACGTCCTTTCAACACCTTATATCGCTCACACAAAGCCCGGGCACAAAGCGAGTTGAAATAGTTTTAGTTCAGTTTAGCCAAAGAGATATTGCTGGTATCCCTTTGGTTTAGCACAATCCGCAAACGTTTACAGTGTTCATTTTAACATCAACGTGGCAGAGGAAACCATGAGGTGGCGCTATTCAGATTCAGTTAACACACAGTAAACAATAGTTTGTCGCGTCGAATCCTTCATATTCACAGATGACATTGCTGACATTGTGCTGAAAATAACATTTTCTAATTTTACAGTTCCGCCCTATAAAGTGGCGTATCCAGGAATGGTTAAACATAGGGGGTGGGCACCTTCAGAACGTACACACAAACAAACGAATCCTTCCCTGCAATGAGGCATATGGTGTCCAGACAAGCGGATCGAAGGAGAATAAAGACAAAAGTAGGGGAGAATCTTTTGATCTAAAATCAGTTCATCTCTTCGTAAAACTCCTCAATTTGTTGAGAGAAGAATTTTATAAATCACAGATACAGAACTCGTGTCGAGGACGTTATGGACAAAAATACTTGTTTAAACCGAGCCTCGCGCAGCCCAAATAAATAGAGTTTAGCCTCTTTTCTATATATGCCCGAAGCCCTGTCAATGACCCTTACAATGGCTGAGCCACAGGGCATTGCACTATAAGAACACGTATACCAAATCGACTACTATGTCAGAGTAATACAAAATAAAAGAGAGAGAGAGATAGGGAGAGGGGAAAGAGAGAGAGGTGGGAAGGGAGGGAGAGAGAGAGGTGGGAAGGGAGGGAGAGAGAGAGAGTGAGAGAGAGATAGAGATTGAGAAAGAGAGGGAATATAAAGAAGAAAAAGAAGAACTTGTGAAGAAGATGGCATGACCCCCTTTGGTTACACCCCCCATCGCTCCGTCATATTTCTGTCACTTGTGTAAGAACAATGCCCCCCCCCCCACCCCTCTCCCAAACCGTCTCAATGCTAAGCCAATGCCCTCAGACACCACTTCCTATAGTTTCCGTTTCTAAAGTTTCGGGTGAATTGTTGTTCATGTCCATCATCACTGTGATTACACACAAGTCCAACGATTCCCCAAACTATAGTAACCACCCCCCCCCCCCGAAAAAAAGAGAAATGGTCAAAGGTACCGTAGTAGGAGAGGATCGAGGAGAAGGAAGAGGACGAGGGGTGAGAGGAGTAAAAGAAGGGTGGATAGAATGAGGAGGAGCGGAGATAAAAGAAACATAACACAGAACAGCAGTGTTAAAATAGAGTTTGTTGAAATTCACTCTTGGAAGTTTAGCTGAAAGTAACCAGCTGTGACACCGTGTAATTGAAAATCAGAGGGGTGCGGGCGTAGGGGGGGGGGGCAAGGAGCTAGGCAGGAATACAGAATGTTTTGGCGCAGAACGAAAATCATGAAAATCTTAACTTAGGATTAACTTTAGGCAGGAGGAAAAAATACATATTGACAATGGGAGTGGGCCGAGGCTTCCCAACGGATGGGCGGCGGCAGGGGGAGGGGATGATGACCCCTTATATCCCCTCCTTAATTTAAGCCGATGAATTGGACGCTGATAATCATGCCTCTATAACCGACGTCCATGATTAGCACATAATTATTCGTAAAATTCCATATCATTATGATTTAATACGGTGCGGAGCCTCGATAACCCTAACAATTTACCAATTAAGGACGTCTTGACTGCCCTGCGCTAGTAATTCCATGATATTGCACTTGGTTCGACAACTTTTAAAACCCTTTAAAGGGTTGGGAGCCCAAAATCCGCCAACAATTTGATGGCAAAATTTCCCTAAATTGTGTCATAATGTGAAAGAGAATGTCATTTAAGACACACTTCTGCAAAGATCCCCCCAAATGTGTTTGAAGACGAATATTGATAACAGAATACATAATTTGAGTTTTCTGTTGTACGCTGAAAACCTAAATTTTGTATTCTTTCATCAATATTTTAAACACATTAGTTTTTAAAATCCTTTGCTGAAATGTGTCTTAAATGACATCCTATTTCACATTATGATACAATAATTTTTAAGTGAACTTCTGGCATCTAATTTTGGGGTTCGGAACACTGTCTTTAGAGGGGCTTTAAACTCAGAGAACAGGGGGTTAGATAAACCACCATGACCGCTGCACATGACACATTCTGAGTCAATTATCATATAGTTAGCAAACCAGGCGAATCTAATCGTAATTCCCAAGCACACATTACGGATTTTCTCCCTTCTACTTTTCCCTCGCCTATTTTTGTGAATTAAAAAACGTCATATCCAAACCGGCGACCAATATCTCGTCCGTAATTTTCTGCTCCCTTGAGGGTTCTGTTTTCACTGACGCGTTTGGGAGCCAGCATCCTAAGGGAACCGGGGATGTCACTTTCAATTGCTCTGATATCCGGTGTGGCTTTTCCTGCCTTAATAGAGTCTGGACAACATTGTGTAGGCCTATTTTGTTCCGACAATCTTCCAGCTCAGTAACCGGGCAATGCACCATATTGGAGATATGGTGTTATGCATGCAGACAGTCGTGTCTACTAGATAACTTGTTATCTGTCCATCGGAACTAGATCTGGAAACTATCATTTTCTCTCATAACTGCTTGCTCTGGCTATTCTTCTGCTTTATAACCGTTATCTATCATGCAAGTCATGAGTATTCAGTGCTAGTGGGACATACGGGGATCGTAAACGTGTAGCGTCCTATATGCTCGATCGTCTGATTTTTTATCATCGACTTGGATGCATCAGATGAGTGTTATACATCTCAGTCTCTGCATATATTAATCTCAACGGCCTTAAAAGATGGAAAAGAGAATCGTAACCGTGATCGTTCTTTTAAGCGCGATTCTATGTGGTGCGCAGAACGAGGAGGCGACAGGGGAAGCCACGGAGACGTCGGCCATCAGGGCAACGGTGGACACTGATGGCAACGACACCATTAATATCACCGCGGATGAAATAGACGTTGACCAGGAAGACAGTGTCATCGACAACCAAGAGAGGTTTGTCTGTAGACCCCACATCACGATCCAGACGCCTCCTGTACCAGCACCAATATCAAGAGCAGGACAATGTGACTGCAATTGCAACAGCAGTAGCAGTGGGGACGCTGTGAACGCACAGGAGGAGAAGCAGTCGGAGAGCCTGGCCAGGCAGCTGCGGGAGCTTGTCCAGGAGTGTCGGTCAGGGGGAGGTGGAGCAGGAGGTTTGGACGGAGGATGGAGGCGTGCTGGAACGCAAGATGAAACCAGGCGTTTGGCTGAAGCAGTGGTTGACCTTGCCACCGTTCTCAAGAACTTCCAGACACCAGGGGTTCCTGTGCCAGGTATTCACTCTTTACTAGTATGCCAATGCTCTATTCATTTATATAATGTCTCGTGAATAACTTGAGGAGTGGGCCTAGGGTTAAACCAAGAAGTTACTAGTAACTTCTTGGTTTAACAAAAGTTTTTGCTAAACAGCGAACAACGATGCTTTAGGGTTATCCTTAGTGGGATTATTATCATAACACTTTTGATTGGCGAAAAAATAACCCTTTCAGCCCGATTGCTTTTGCAATTATTATTATTTTTTATTGGGGGGGGGGGGGGGGGGGGCGGGGAGGGGTGGTGGGGAGGAACAACCAAAGAACAAATTGCAAGAGTTTAACAAAAAAAATCATGGTTTATGTGTGTGTACGGGGGTCAACGTGCTTTTTCCATTTTGCATCAAGTTAATTGCATTTTGTACTGTCATATAGCGCTAAATGGACGGTTGGTTTTGCAGAACTATTTGTTATGATGGCAAACAATTACAAAGCTTAAGCGCTTATAAACATCAGGCTTTACAGAGTCCAAGGCTTTATACAAATGTTATTTCGTCCTTCCCGCGCCGACCTTCATTATATTTATCTGATATACTATTCGCTTAAAAAAAAAAAAAGTTGTTATCTTAATCGTATATAACCTAAATGTATTCCAACATCATTGTTATGAAAGGAGATCCATCAATCAACATGCACGGCACGAATTTACTTGGATCTAAACTAGCAGGTAAAAGCGCTATATAAGAACTAGCTATTATTATTACTATTAAACAATATTAGAAATGGGCTTTTCAACCACAAGAATATTATTTCAAGCTTTTAATGTCAAACCGTTATTTTTACATTTAGTTAATTCATAATATTTTCACACCACGTACATAATCAAGCGAAGGGTTTATCATGATCATGAGAATAAAAACTGGGGCGTATCCGAGATTGTAAGAAGAGCGAGATGGAGGGGTAAATGGGTTATGCAGACTTGTAAGAGAGAAAGAGAAAGAGAGAGAGAGAGAGATAGAGAGAGAGAGAAAGAAAGAGAGAGAGAGAGAATGCGAGAGAGAAAGAAAGAGAGAGAGAGAGAGAGAGAGAGAATCAGGGGGTAGGCGTGGGGCTAAATCCCTAAATGCTTCATAATAAAAACAAACAATATTCATTCAACCATAAGGGTCCCTCTTTCATGATATTAACACACAGGTGAAGGCGATTGATCCAATGAATCAAACATAAGCTATACATCCAGGATTGATTTTAAAAAGTTTGGCGTCCGAGTCCCCCTCACCCATTACGCTTATCCCCTTACGATACAGTCTACTACTAAAAGTATAACTGCAGTTTTATTTGTTGTTGTTGATGATGTAACCTGTCTTGCTATTATATTTTTTATTGATGTTCTTACTTCTTCTTCCTCTCCTTCCTTTTCTTCTTCTTCATCGTTTTTGTGGTTGTTGTTGCTGTTGTTCTGGTTCTTCCTGCTCCTCCTCTTCTACTTCTTCTCTTTCTTCGTCTTCTTCTTTCCTTTTCCTTTTGCTTTCTTTAATCCGAGGTTTCCTTTCTTTGCTCCACTTTTCACTGAACATCGATCAAACTTTATGATGTAAACTTTACAAAGGCCTAATCATGTACAAGCTCTGCTTTTAATTTAGGG
Organism: Strongylocentrotus droebachiensis; assembly: GCA_035222895.1. Lineage (NCBI taxonomy): Eukaryota > Metazoa > Echinodermata > Echinoidea > Camarodonta > Strongylocentrotidae > Strongylocentrotus > Strongylocentrotus droebachiensis. Next base: position 383,629 of record JAVYIG010001050.1, read on the forward strand.
TCCTCAAATGTTATATTTATATTTGTTATCTATGCTTTTCTTATCTATGCTGTGTAAAACTCTTTACTTATATTTACCATATGTACGATACATTTACTTCTATATTCTATTTACCATACGTTATTCTTCTTTAATGTGATCCACCGTGTTGATTGTTTTGATACTCTTCATCTTGTATGAATCTAAATTTCTTTTGATGTAAAGGTGAAACAAACTCCAAACTTCTAAACTGAGATAATCGTGATAGTGATTGTTGATTTTCGGACACTCATTTCCCTATGTGGAGGAAGTTATTACGCTTGTGGTACAGATTAGTGGTTCAGAAATTCATCCCATGCTCTATCATATTGATCCACAGACGAAATGACATGCAAAGATCGGATACTGTACTCAGTGGCGTAGTGGGGGTCCAGTCCATAGTGGTGGTGGTGGTGGTGGTGGAGGGGGGGGGGGGGGGGGGGGTCGCGGTACTAATTTGACTAGAACTTAGCTTAGCAGTGCGAAAGCAAGGGATAAGAGTAACTAAATGGGAAAGGGTTTGTAAGAGAGTGTATTCTCCAAATATAAGGAAATTATTTTCATCTCCTCAAGGCTTTCCTTTTACCATTTCATTTTATCGTCCGTTGTTTCCTCTTCCGGTAGGGGATGTTCCTTTCCTGTCTGGACTATGTGTATTAGTCAGAGGTTAAAGTGACTCGGTAACATTGTTGAAGGTTGACAAAAACTGTGTAATTTTTGTATGAAATGTTACTTATTATAATTATATTCCTTCTACTGTACTTACCTTCTGACAGGCAAAAGATCCTGAGAAATATCTCAAACCACAACGATATTTATGGTTTTCTTTGAAGGCGTCACTGCGCAATACCCTCTAACAGTGATTAACCTACAGTAAATTCTCCCAACCATTTTTGAATTTTCCCAACCGTTTTTCCTTGAAAATAAGACATAAGACGGGCTTTAAAAAATCTTTCAACACTTAAATGTCTGGAATGGTATAAAGAGCCAATTCATTGCTTTGTGACTATTTACATTCATGTAGTTGAATTGTACTCATATAGTTGGGAGAATTAAGGAATCGATCGGATCAGTTTTCCCCAATTTTTATCATTAATAGTGGTCCATTTTCATTCAAACTTTCAGATTATCTTTAATTGTACATCTAGCGTTGAAGTCACCACCAATTTCTCTCATCTGAACGATGTTACAAAGTCCCTTTAACGTTTTGAACATTGTATTACATTTAAAGTAATTTTACAGCAAAGAGTACAAGACAACATAAAAACTAAAATGTAGACGGCCTTGCTGCCCGAAAATGTGTTGGGGGATGCCAGAATATTTGCAATTTAAAAATGTATATAACGGGGGATATATACAGCCCCTCGTCTAGCACGATTTTGCTTATTACGCTACACATCTTCATATCAGAGCTACAATTTTGAAGCTGACTGTCAAACACAGGGTGGTTGAACTATCATATAGATATGACGTCATGCTGAGTAACAAATCGGATAAATGCAACTCCAACAGAGAACTTGAGAAGGTAATATAACTGTAACAATGGCGAAATCGAAAGAGACTTTACTTTGTGGTAAATAAAAGGTTAGAGGTGATATTCAGACTGAGAGGTGGTGGTCCTTCCCCTTCGATGTGATTATTGAGCTCAAGCAAAAACAACAAGTAATACTCAAATCACTATGAATATGACGGACAAAGAAAGAGGACAAATTATACAGTTCCTCAGGTAGACAAAGGAACATCGCTTCACTGCTATTATGTGAAAATATGTAGAACAGGTGAATATGCATGTGGCACCTGTTCTACACATTTTTACATAATAGCAGTAAAGGGATGTTCCTTTGTCTACCCGAGGAACTGTATACTTTGTCCTCTTTCTTTGTCCGTCATATTCTTAAAATGTTATAGCAACTCTTTGCGACACGATTAGAATGTACGCTGTTTTGGATACGTATGAGCAGGTGGTAGGGCGTGGTGATTTGAAAGAATTATTTACGAATCAACTCTTTTAACTCCATGTCGATTTAATTTGTTATGTAGCAAATTAAACTAAAGCCCCTGAAATGATACAGATTTGATAACGCCCCAAACTTTACCACCCGCTTTCTTTTATGTTATAATTGATAAATAGTACGAGACCAACAATTTGAAGCTGCAAATATTTTTCTGTTTAGTTTTCTTTCAACTTACTGCTACCAAGACGTGGTCTTTCTACTTAACGTTATTCTACAGACATACAATTTTCTCTTGTATATTGGCTAATGAATATCTAGGAGGTCAAATAACTGAAGCTCTCTTTTATTATCATGAAACATCTTTACACGTCGTTGATCTAGAAATATAAATCAAGCGGAAATAATAATGGAAATCCGCTGGTGCTTCAGGGGTCAGTGATGTTATTGGTGTAGCTTTGGAGACCTTTCAGGCTCGGGCCCTGTTTCACAAAACCTGTTATCAATAACTGTTATAAGCTACTGAAATTCTTACATTTAATTGGTTTATATGAGTAACTTTGTCATAGATCTGTGACAGTTGTTATAGATAAAAAGTTGTATGAAACAGGGCCCTTGTCAAAGTGAGTTACGCTTACACAGGCACACACTAAGAAGGTATACATAATACAGTGGTATAACTGGTATAGCAGTTCATTCACTTGGCATTCAATCCAAAGGATGGGGGTCCGGAAGCCCTTACTACATCTGTATTTGATTCGCATATGCAGGGGTGTATTTGTATTGATTTTATTGTGTATTTTGTATTTCATTTAGTGATACCCAAACCCGGACAAATTTAAAGGAAGCCTCACCCCAAAGAATGTTAAGGTATTCTGACAAGTGAGATGTATTCCTGCCGTTCGATGTACAATATTCCTTACGAAATTGGACAAGATACATACAAATATTCTTTGCATGATGTAATGCCTTTTAGCATGACATGGGCGAAGCGATTTTTCTTGAAAATGTGACGTACCAGACGAAGGTATATACATGTATCATGCATCAAGCTTTAGTTGGAAAGGCTTTCCTAATTCAGTAACAAAACCTTTAGTTTTCGAAGAGGGAAAATCAGAGATGAGAAGATAGAAGTTATATTTGGTGAAAAATACATAAATAAACAGTTGTAACTCATTCATTCAAAATAGTAAAATAAAGCTGTTGACAAATCTTCACCCTAGAAGAGCATCAACTTTATTGTGCAATTTGCAGCTTGGAAATTGGCAATTTTCTTAATGTAATCATATTTACTGCACAAATCTTTGTAAAGTGCCTCGTTACAAATTATTTCATTCACCTGTTATGAATAATTGTATTCCGATAGTCAGAATACGAATTGCATACATTACGTGTCGTTAGGTAGGACAACCCATGTTTGCCCTACCTAGCAACAATTAATGTATACAGTTCATAAAACCTCGAACACGGTGTTCAATGTACATCATTTTGACTGTAGAATAATAATAAAAGGTAATCACCGAACAAAACATTTTGTTCTCTTCTATATTTTCTTTGCAGGTTCAATATTATCATTGCCTAAGGATTGCTCCGAGGTTTTATCACGGGGGGCTACAAACAGTGGGGTGTATACCATACAGACCCTGGACTCTGGTAGACCGTTCCAGGTCTACTGTGATATGGATACAGACGGAGGGGGCTGGACGGTAGGTACCCTGGCACCATTTTGTTTTCGAGTTTACCCCCCCCCCTCCACACTTTAAAAATCCCAGTGGCGCTATTGGCATCTGGGTCCTGATTCATAAAACTTGTTATCAAGAACATGATAATTATTATGAGCTACAAGAACCCTTATATATGATCTTCGGCAGTTGTTATTGATAACACGTCTTATGGAACAAGACCCTGATGCAATAAGACCACCAGATCTACATTTTTTATGTCATGGATTTCAGCCTAAGTATAAAGTATTTAGCTATGTTGTTCACCCAAGTCATATAAATAACCTGTTACTTCTAACATACAACGACTGATAACATTTTGCACAAAGTCGGGAGAACTAGCACGGTATCTATTGAATTCTAGGTAAAGGTTCTTATATGAGGGAAAATGGCGTCACTGCTATATTTTGTTGGGGAGGCGAAGACTGACGCATCGCCGGAAACATGTAAAGTGGTAAATCTATATGGGAAAATATTCTTCCGATATTTCTATTCGCAGACGATACCATTGTCAAAACAAAATTTGGGTTACAGGCTTCTTTAAAGCTTGGTCATGTATTGGTTAATAATTCGTTATCATTCATAGTAGAGGCAGAACAATTAATATCCTCTATCCAGATAGAGAATCCATGGTTCATCTACCATTGAATGAAACTGAATGCCACTTTGTATCGTGTATGATATCGTATGCTGGTTTGAGTATTCAAATGATACAAAATATGATAAATAATTTCTTCTGTACCATATCTTGCGTCAGGTTCTGCAAAAGCGACAGGATGGGTCGGTAGATTTCTTCCGAAGCTATGCTACCTACCGACGTGGCTTCGGGTCACTAACTGGCGAGTTCTGGCTCGGCAACGACCAGATTCACCGTCTCACCTCCCAAGACGAGTACCATCTGAGAATAGATCTAGAAGATTTCGACCAGGAGACCGTGTTCGCCGAGTACCGTGTCTTTAGGGTAGCAGACGTCAACGAGGATTATAGGGTGACGGTCAGCTCGTACCATGGCACAGCCGGTAAGTTTCAAGGACTCGTAAATACCTCTTTTAAGTGTAATTATGTTTAGTTAAGAAGTTGACTTCAGATCAGAAAGCAAAAGACAACATCGATAAAGGTGGAATAACTTTAAACATACTGCGTTGTATCATGAGGAAAACAAATGGATTTTCATAATGGAAATGTCGGGTTGGTCCGCTTTGGTGACCCAAACTACCTAATGCGCATCCGGGACGGGACCGGGTGGGGGTGGGGGGGGGGGGCGGGGGAGGGGGGGGGGGGTGCGTGTGCAAGCTTATCCATTGCTGGATACTGCACTCATGCTTTGGTCCTCGTCACTATTAATTTTTTGTACTTTATTGTGAGGCTGAACACCAATGTATTGTATTTAGTAACATTGTCTATCCATTATCTTTGTTTCCTTTCCATTCTCTTGTGTTTCATCATCGTCATCATCGCCATTATCATTATCACCATCTACGTCATCATCTCCGTCTTCGTCATCTTCTCCATCGTCATCGTCGTCGTCTTCATCAGGTGATGCATTCACGACGCATAGCGGCCAGCCATTCACTACCAAAGACCGCGACAACGACAACTGGTCGAGCAAGAACTGCGCCCGTGAATACCATGGTGCGTGGTGGTTCAACTCCTGCTACTACGCATCCCTCAACGGCGAATACCTACGAGGGATATCGGAGAGTTACGGCACGGGGATCGTCTGGTATCAATGGCACGGCTATTACTACTCCCTCAAACGCACGGAAATGAAAATTAGACCAGCCGACTGACTTCTAGACTAGGAACTATCGAATTGAACGGATGAAATTTCATGCACAAATAGACAATGCGTCAATTACGTACAAAATTGAATAATTATTGATCTGGAGCCTTTTGGACAAACAGGATGGGAAAACGTAACTCCAAAATATCTAAAGCCTAAAGCCTAATGAACACGAAGCATTGTTATCCCACTACAACCAATCGCCCGCAAACTGATTGTTCAATTCAAAATAATTCTAGTAACAAGTGACTAATGGGACCCTTCAAATAACGACAGCGTTGTCACACACATTTTAATATTCTCTGTGCACCTTGTTATATGCCAGCTTTTCGTCGAGAGTTGATTTCAAACAAATATGAAACCTTGCGCTAGGGTGGCCACTAAAGTAGATCCTAGATGCACCAGAACCTGATTCAAAGAGTTACGTATGTGACCGGAGATTGCCCTGGACATGTTTGACGTTTATATGCGTGAATGTCTTCGAATGGCGCAATAGAAATAACGCCTCGTGTGAATCGGGAATAACGTATTCATAGAACAATTCCAACAAAATAATGTTTAGCCGTTTCATGTTCTGCAAGAGGTCTTAGTTAAGGTGGAAGCAATTTTTAGAATCATTTTGTCTTACAAACATTGCACACGAGGCGTCATTCGTCTGACGTAGAACTGCGTCAGCAACTGGCGCATCCTTTGACGCAACAAGGTTCATGCAAGATTCAACAGTACAACAATGCCTTTCGCATGTTTGTTTAGCCCAGGTATTAATGACGAAATCGAAATGACACCTTTTTTTGTTCTTCTTCATTCATTTCGGTTTATTGTGTCAAAATTCCATGTTAAAACAGCCGGTAGACTGATACAAACAAAGATTACAAAGTTCAAAGAAATAAAGAGAAATAAAAAATACATGTACATCAATATCACCTCGTGTGCAACGGGCTTTGGGACGAGAGTTTGATATGTTCACCACGTCAAAAACAACTAAAAACTTTCATGTGACATATTTAGACATGTTCAGTCATTGCCAAGTTTACGAAACTAAATAAATTTCTGTATTTCATTATCTAGAAGTAGGTCTGTGACAAACATACGTTGCGTGATGGAATACATTTGTTAAGATCTTTTAGGCCTTTACCAACAATATTAGGTATTATATTTATAACTTTACACTTAAATACAATGTCAATTTTTCAAATTCTCATATTAAGATAAAACACGGTATTTTTCACTTCCAGTTTCATGTACAACGACATGTGTAAATTAAATATGTCTTGATTTCAAAGATTAAAAGAGTTCCGGGACAAATGTTAACTTTGACGTATCCTGCGTTGTTTCTTTGTCTTTACAAATAGATCATTAGCACGATTGCAAAGTCTTTCGAAAATCACCCCATGAAAAATTCAATAGCCCTGTCTATCACCAACTGAAATGGGCGAACATTACAAGCACTCATTGCATAATCCGTACGTGATTTCTACGGGATATACTTTACACCAGCTTATTGTGATAGCCCTTGAGTTAATTTCTCGAAAGTCTTTGCGATCGCGCTAATTGTGCGATAACCATAGTTAATTGATCTTACAATGATGTATCAAGCAGGCATACGACCCGTTTTAAAGCCCCGCTTAAAACTAATCGACACTACTTTGCATTATGTACACCCCACACAGGCATGCCCTCATACACCGTATCCGGACACCTACCCCCTGGACAACCGACCCGGATAACCACCCTCTAGGAAAACTACGATGACTGCCCCCTGACAACTACCCCCGAACAACTACCGCTAGACAACTACCCCCTAGGATACTTGTCCGGGGGTAGTTGTCCTAGAGGATGGTTTTAGGGGGTAGTTGTCTGGGGGGGGGGGTGGGAGTCATCCGGGGTACTTGTCCTAGGGGGTATAGTCCGTGGGCCAGCGGGGGCTACCGTGCACCCCCCCCCCCTATGATCTTACTTTTTGGGTGTCATTTTGTTCATTGGGATCCATAATATAAGAAAAAAGATGTTCCCAAGAAAAAAACTCATTTGGACACTGTTTTTTTGCTCCTTATTTGAAGATATGTAAAAATGTCAGTTTTTCGGGTTTTGTACACTTTCTTAGGGTTTGTGAATTATGTGCTTACATTTTACCCTGTTTCTCAGCAGATATAACTCTAATCTCCACCAAAATTATAAGAAATCTTCGTAAACTATACAACAATAGGTAGACAAAATTATTTTATTTTATTTTATTGTCTTCAATTATTAATGACGTCATAAATTTGCATATATTTTGATATGCAAATTTCTGTCTCAAAACCTGTCAAAATCACCTGAAAGTTGTATTTTGTCTGCTATTATCATGAAATAAGTTATCAAACCCCCTAATTTGATGTAAAATTATTCATTGTTATGTTATCTGATGTTTCCTGCAAACAAAATTCAGCCAACTCATGTAGACATTGTTTTTCCCCCATTATTTTGTATGTAAACATATCAGTTTTCCGTGTATTGTATATTTTTTTAGGGTTTGCGAATTATGTGCTTACACTTTACCCTGTTTCTCAGCAGATATAAGTCTAACCTCCATCAAATTAATACACAATCTTTGTAAATCATACAACAACATGTAGACAAAATTATTTTAATTTATTTTATTGTCTTCAAATATTAATGACGTCATAAATTTGCATATATTTAATATGCAAATTTCTGACTCAAAACCTGTCAAAATCACCTGAAAGTTGTATTTTGTCTGCTATTACCATGAAATAAGTTTTCTAGCCCCCTTAATTTGGTGTAATATTATTCATTGATATGTTATCTGATGTTTCCCCCCAAACAAAATCAGAATCAGTCAACTCGTATGCGCATCCCCCCCCCCCCCTGCGTATTACAACTAGTACATTCTATATATTTAATGTACATTTAATCCAGGTTGGATAGCAACTCCTCTTGTACAGTCCACGAATCACCAAGTCCTGCAAGAGGTTTCACAAATTTGTTGCGTTGCTGCAACAGTTTGATTGGCTTGACTTTGCCGGTTCCTTTAAAGGCGCTTATGAAGTCACAGCCTAAGAAAGCGTGTAGTCGAAGGAGTGCTGCGGAAAATTAGTGACATCTTTGAGCCGCTGTAATGTAATGTCTGAAGTGAGATGAGCGTAATGAAGCAATATACAAAATATATTGCTGTTTGGGCTTTTGATCTGCACATGATCACAACCTTGCTCCTTTACCGTATTGGCAGTAAAGGATCACGCGTGAATCTGTTTCTTCTTGGGTTGAGTTGAGAGATGGAATCTCAGAACACAGTGTCTCTTTCCTATTCTGAGAAGTGAGCAGTTTGGCTTCTCCTACTTTGATGAATATCATTTTTCCCATACAGCCTCTTAGCCCGGCTCTTAGCCATGTCGTGCTTACTCCAGACATCCAGAAGAACTTGAATAAGTTGTTTCTTATTCTCATCATTCGTTAGGAACTGCTTCCAGTCAGATGGTCTTTTGGTCTTGCCTCCTTAAATCATCATCTTCTCTGCACACCCACGACGTGTCCTTTCACTTGACTTCCCAGAGTCTGGTTTGTACATGTCTGCGCTGAAGATGACATCGCATTTGGACAACACTCCATTGTGAATTTTGATGCAAATATCGTGGAAGTATGCAGGCATCTCTTTTAGGTAGTAGAAAACAGCATTACCATCTTCCACTACCAAGGAATTGCCAGTGGTGGGAGGTTGCGAGTTCTCTACATCCTTACGGAGATAGTGTAGGCCCTTAAATGTATCTGTCTTAGCAAAAAAGTTGTTCCAATGTTCCAATTGAGTAGAGAACAGGGATCCAGAATTCCCGTAGATCAAGTTGGCTGCCTGAACTTTGTGCCTTTACCATCAGCTGGATAGCAACGTCCCCTTGTTGCTTGTACTCTTTTACTTTTCGTTGGGATGTTTTAAGCTTGAATTTGTTATTTGTCTCTGCCAAGGTTTGAGCCTCAGTTTCTTGATGGGGTCAGAGAACGATGTCTTTTTCTCTAATCGCTCTTTGATAAACATCTCTTTCTGGTCTTTCCCTGTGGTAATTGCATGCATAACATCTTTCTCAACCTCAGCTGGAACGCGGGTACCGGAAGAAAAAACATACAATCCATTCTCGTCATCAACATCAACATGATTGAGGAATCTTTTTACATCTGATCATCTATGGCCCTTTTTTTAATACACATCCCTCACTTTTCCTCCTCTGAGTTGGTTGTTGATCTCTGTGTTTACTTCCACGGTGAGCATCAAACGTCATATATGCATATGTTCGGACCCACCTCTGATATACACCATAGTTCTCAATTAGGCCAGAGACACCGACACCACTACCACCCCCACCGCGAGATTTGCCATGCTTCAGGATTTTCTCTTCAATACATGTCTTGTCGACAGCACATCGGTTCCCTGGAATGAGCGACCTGGCAACACTTATTGCACCTCTTTTGAGCAATGTCATGGCACCAGGATGTGTATCTTCAATGTTTACTAAGAATACATCAAGGTAGGTCAGATATCGGGAGTAATTCTGACCAGGTCAGGCATAAGGAACAGGCAGTGCAAGTACAATGGACAGTCATTTTCTTTCACAGACCTGATCAATGAAAGATCAATCCAAACGCAATCAACATACGACATCAAAAATTGTGCCGTCTTCCAAAGAGATCCTCTTCGAATATCAGCTTTGAAGCTCTCATATGACTCTTTCAACGCCTACAGATCTTCATTAGCCACAACCTCAGCAAGCCTCTCCTTTGTTGGTGATCGAATTAGCTCTTAGAAGATATTCTTTTATTACTCAGCTATACCAACAAGTGCATCATCTTTTCCAGTCATTGACAGGAACTCATAAAAAAGGAGCCTTTCTAAGCACTCCACCATTGTCTTGTGATAATGCAGACTCCTGTCGCAGTTCTTTCCTGTTATGACGTCTTTCATAGACCCAGAAGACATCAGACCAGCTTCCAAGAGGATATCTTCAAGTCCGGATCCTACAATTTTCTTTCCAAGCATCTTAGAGTATGCACAAATCAAATGGAAAGTGCCAATCAACACAACGTGTTTCTTGTAATTCTATGGATGACTCCAAATGAGAGGATATGCCTTCACGCACACGCCCAAGTCAAAATGTTGTTATGACATAGTCTTGGCCAACCTCGCGGCTTGCTTCTTCTGCAGTTCTCGGGCACTCTTGGATTGTATCGAATTCTGTTATGGGATATTTTATAACAGGATAGTAATCTATGGTAGTCACATTTGAAGGCACCTCCCCTGTTACTGAGACAAATCCAGCCCAACCTGGAAGCTCTTGACCGGTCTTTCCACTACTTTTTCGGACAAGCATCCACGCAATATCATTTCTGGCACATTGTTTGAATGCTTTATATCGGTTGACAAGGCAAGGTGGAAGAGGACCTTCATGTTCAATAGCCAAGGAACGTTCTTTGGTTCATTTACGCGCTTCTGAGGGTACTGTGCTTTGTGAAGATTAAACTGTCTCATTGTTAGAAATCTCCTGTAGCATAATCCCATGGGCTGTGTGGACAGAGCCAGAACAACTTAAGCTTGAAATGTATTGGTTGAAATCGTCAACGTCTGAATGGAAGACTGATGGCTCCACGGGATGGCGGACTACCTGTCTAGATAGAATACCGAAAGTCTACTGTAACACTTGTGCTATGGCAGATTCAAGCTCAAGTGAAAATTAATAGCTTTCTGAAAGAACAAGGCGATTCATGAATATAATCAGTTGAGCACTGCGTAAGAGATGTCTCAGAGTCATCCATACCAGAATATGCTTGGACATTTTCCACTTTCCATTTGTGGCTGCCCTACATATATCTTGCCCAAGAGATATGAAAAGTCTAGTCACTCTTTGTGATGGTCGAGATGAATTTTCCACTCACAAATGGTTCAGAAACTTCTCTAGCTCAGTGGGAATCTGGTGATCTATATACAGGCAATGGCTTATGCGGTTGAGGGCCAGGTATTTCATCATCTACAATTTAATCTACATATGCTGGCAAATGCTTTCTTGTGGGCTACTTCCATTGTTCTCTGTTTAGCTACTTTATCGTACTTGTCACTTCTCCATTAATTTGGTTCTTATTTCGCCACATATTTCTTACGACATTTCTTGTGATATCTTGCTTCTGCAGCAAACAGATAAACTTCCATGATTCTCAAAAGTAGGTTTTCATCACCAACTCTCTTCGCAACATCTACAACATTTTGCCACCCACCAAAATCTAACAATGGTGACTTTCTGTTGTCCAAGAGCTTTTCACTTTGATTGATTTTAGGCCTTCCTTTTTACAAAAGATACAATAAGGATTGAAGATGACTTCATCAATTGACGATCTGGGTGGACGGGATGTTGAAGGTTCTGTGGCATCAGAAAAGATCTCTGACAGTCGATTGAGATTCTTGGTAAAAAGTTGGTAGCACTCCCGATGATAACCGTGCACATCTGAAATGTCTTCAAGAATGAGGATGCATGCTTCTTCCATTGCTAATTGTGTC